>VZTE01007282.1:1753884-1833728 GCA_013397775.1 Eulacestoma nigropectus
AATGCAGGATTAGAGACCCTTGGAGCCAAATTGGCTATGTACCCACGGCAGAAATCTTCAGCACTGGTTTTACCTCAGCTAATCTGAGGTAAGGTTCGCTTAAAATGAAAAACAGGAGTAAGAGAGAGGAAAAAAAAAAAGAAAAAAAAAAAACCCACGAGGTCTCTGAACAGAGATGGGCCCCTCCCCCCCCTTCTTATGCAATGCTTTTCAGCTGCAGGAGATGTTCATCAGCTGGGCCCGTGGGGAGAGAGAGAGAGGGAAGGGCTCTGGGATCTTACTTTTATACCCTCTTAGCTCTTCCCAGAACCCACCACTGTCCTGCCCCACAGCACAAGATGATTGGTGAATTCCAAAGTCCATCACAAGTCCCTTTCACCAATGGATCATTTGCTGGGGAGGGACATTGGTTTACAGAGGGGGGGGTTAACAATTTAACTATCTTAACAACTTTAACAACTATTAACTTGGTTATAAGATGATTTTTATATGCAAAAGCCAATTACCTAATTTCATATATGATACTCTGTATGCACCAGTGTAGTTCTTTTTTAATTTCATCTTGTCTCTGCCAGCTGAAATAACAAGGCTCTTAAGACACAGCTGCATTGTGCTATCATGGTTTAAGGATTTATGTTACTTTAGCAGTGTTAGGCAGATATGCTGCAGAAATGGGCACAAAACGTGCTATTAAGGGTTTTGTCATGAACTGTCTGTGTGTTCTAAGGGCAAATGAAGGGTGCTTTTTATTTGCCCTCCCTCCACCCTCCTGGGATTTTGTGAGGTGTGTTTTGGATGTATGTAGACTTGCTTAAATATAGTTATTTTGCTTGTCTGCTGCTGAGATGACAATGTTCCATTGAAATGTTTGACAGCCTGAAGTAACTGACAATTACTTCACGTGTGCAATGTTTATCTCCATGATGCACAGTGTGACAGCTCAGAAGTGACACCGACATTCAGTGTGAATCTCACTGTTCCTCCCATCAGCTGTCCTGGCAGCCTGCAACTTTTTAAAAACACTCTGGTTTTTACATCCGAACAGAGGCCCTCTGTTCCAAGTCACGCTAGGTAACTTTGTGTTCCTTACCCTTTTCCATCCCCTGGCAGGACAGTGTGCTGAAGTGCGTCAGGAAGTGGGGACCAGGGGGTTATATATTAGTAAAAATTGAAACTACTGTTCTTAATTTTGACCACATCAGTTTGCAGGAGATGTTGTGAAAGGTCACTCATATTTCTTAGAGTAGTTGAAAGGACCAGCAGCATCTGTTAATGAGACTTGGGGTAAATGCAGCATAGGGCTTTGAACAGCCCTGCCAGAGTAGCTGAGTACTGTCTTCTTGTTTGTTTGTATTTTGTTTGCAGACTCCCATGAAGAGAATCCCAAGCCATGAAGAACAGTGTCCTAACCTAAAACATCTTGGGGCTTGAAATAATTTTAAAGCTTTAAGGATGTATAATCATCTATGCTTAATCTTCTGATGATTTCTTTATGTAGTCACATGGTCAAACTCTAGTTTGTGCTCTGTTTGAGTAGGGATGAGTTTAGCTGTTTTCTCAGGCACGCAATGCAGGTGTTGCAAAGGCACTTCAGTTATAAACTGGGTACACAATTACTGGGGAGGCACTGAATGCTTACTAGGAAAGTGATAAATAGTGTATTTGCTGTAAAAGACACAGATATCAAAAGGCAGATAGTCAGTTTGATGGCAGGTGGGAAAAGTTGCTTTTTGTCTGTTATATTATGCTTTGAAAAAAAACCCCCTAAAACTCAAAGCCTGTTCTCCTGTTTACTCCTTACCATGAAACGCAGACTGATCTGTTTCCAAGTCAGTTTGGCTTTCTGATTTCCATGGTTCAGCACAGTGCTTTGCATTATAAAGTCAAAGGCAGCTGTAATACGTTCAGTATCTCTGTTTCCTTTTACAAAGTTAATTCTTTGAATTTTTGGCAAATTGACTGTTCATTTGTCAGTGTCACCTCAATCTGCAAAACAGATAGTGAGCAGCTCAGTCTACTTTTTCACCTTTGTTTAAAGAAGTAGACAAAATAAAATACAGTTTGCTGAGGTCTTTTCTGATTGTCCATATTGTCCATATTACAAATGTTGTTTTCTGTGTCTATAAGGTTGTATTACATTTCTGCAGTAAAAGGCATTTGTGAAGTCTGTAGGCATTGCCATGGTGAGATTTTCCTTTATACTGAAGGTAAAGTGCAAAATGCAGAGTCTCTTATTAGTAAACCAGATGCCTATTTCAGATGTTGCTGTGGATTTAACTTACTGTGCTTGGCATAACAGGCCTCTTCTAGGTCTGAATTATTCCAACTAGAAAAAAAAATATTCTTAAGAAATCCTGCAGCTATTTGGACTGAAAATTCCCTTCCCTCCTATTAGCAGCTGAGATTTATTTTTCTGTTTAACTAGCTGGATCTTTTGTTCATGAGAATTGGCATCCTGCAGTGGCATAGTGTATGTCCAGCAGTGAATGTTGAACCTACATTGTAATGTCAGGGCAGAGACAGCAGTGTGATTTATTATCAAACTGGGTAACTGGTGAGCTTTGTGAAGCTCAGGCAGCCCACAGAGGTTCAGGGATGGGGGACCTTGGGCTTCCCTCTCCTCCTGCAGAAGTGAAACTTGGGGTAGAGCCAAGTTGGGGGGGGGTGTGTCATGGCTGGGGAGGTCTGGCATGGTCCAAAATGTGTGTGGCCTCGTGGCTCTGTCTGGATCTGGCCACAGGCCTACATGGGTGGCTCTGGTCAAGCCAAACTTAGAGATGTTTTATGAAGAAGTGATTTTAATAATAGCATTTTTATTTTTCTTCTGCAGTATGGGAAATAATTGAGTTGAAGGTTTTTAATATTATTTGCAGAGAGCATAGTGACAATACTGTGTTTGTCTTCTCTTCCTAATCCAGCCAGTTGACTGCAGTGCTGCTTCTGTTTGGGGCAAAAATCCGGGTTGTGGGTGATAGAGTTTGATAGAGTCAGTCTCCCCAGCTGCCGATCACTGGTGATACCTGAGCCCCCTCAAAGCTGTGGGCGAAGGCTGCTGCTGACAGCGTGGCTGGGCAGAGGTGACCTGTGCCACTGCACAAGTGGATCCCCCTTTGCTCTCAGCAGCTGCTCTGGAGCCCCTGACAGTGCTGGGACTTGTTTTGTCAGTGCAGGGAACCGGAGCGATGCCAGCTCTGTTGTCACAAACAACTAGGTGTGAGGTGATGCTACATGAAAGCTTTTGAAGAGCAAAATTCGTAGCACTAAGACTGTTTGAGGTAATCAGCAGCTCTGTTACCCAGGGTAATCACAGTAAAACAACACCTACAATCACAGAAGTTGTTCTGCATTTTATTCCATGTTTTTCAGGACGGTAGCATGCCTGCACTAATTCCTAGGTGGTCTCTCTATGTGTGTGGTGATGTCAGCAGCTTGGGGAATTAGCTTTGCTCAAGTTTACATCTGCTGACTCATCTGTTTAAAGAAGTTGATTCTTAATTTTCAGTGTGTAATAATTTTTCTCCCCTCATATAACAGTTGAGGAGAAAGAGAAGGTTATGAGGTTTAGCAGAGGCTACCACAGTACAGGCTTTCCTTGCAGTCTTTTAACTTACTGCATATTTTAATGGCTGCAATATACAGAAAGCCTCAGTTTCATGGTTCTTCTTGGACCTTGTCCAGCTTCTGCTGTGAAAGTACAATTCAGCAGAAGCCCTTTTAGAATATTTACTTATTTTTAGTATCCAAGAGTTCTGCATGTGGTATCCTGGATCTTCAGGAGAAGAGTCATAGCAGTGGTGCCTTGGCACTAATGAATGCTTGGTATCTCTGTTTGGGGTTTTTTCCACTGTTTGTTTTTCATTCGATAACAGAAAGTTAAAGCCCCCTCTGCTTTCCTGCTCTTAAAATCCAGTTTTGCTGCTCTTCTCTCCCTCCTCTCAACACCCCTTTGGGAACAAGAAGGAATGGTGTCTCTGGCAAAGAAACAGGTAAGGTTGGGGTTGGTAAGTGGAACTGATTTAATTAAGTCTCCTTTTCACCCTCATAATGGAGTCATTCAAGAAGGCAGAGGAGTAGGAATGTGGCTTCTGAGTATTTTTTTCTCTCCTTTCTCTTTCCTTTTTCCCTCCCTGCAGTCAGTGAAAGCGAAACGGCTTTCTAAACAGAATACCCCTTTTTCTGATGACTTAAAAAATAAGCAATGTTAAAATTAAAATCTAATTTTTATTACCTCATCTTTGCATTCCTGAAAATATTAGAGCAACTTCGATAAGCATATAGCATTTGCTCTAGACACATGCCAGTGTAAGAGTGAGGATTCCAGATCTGTCTAACACCGCCTAAAACCTCACAGACATTGAGCAATACAAACTTAATACCACAGAAGTCTGTTTTCCATCCTAATTAGCTCACGGTCTTGTATTACTACTTTTACTCTGTCAGTGCACTTTGGTTTTGTTATCTTGACAATTGATGTCAATACTAGAATTGCTCAGAAAAACTGGACTTGGAATTTTTTTGAAATGGTTTTTTGTCTTTGGAGCCAAAGTATTTTGCAAGACTCATCAGTTTTGCTACTTTTTTTCAGGGGAAAATGAAGGAGAGTTCTGAAGAAACTCAGAGTGTGTGTGCACGTGAGCGTGCAGATGCATGGTAGGCTGTTAAGGGACTGGCTTCAGATGTGGAAGACTTGGTTCAGCTTCCTGGTCTGCATGGTACAGAGCAATGTAGGATGGAAAACTACTCTCTGACCTTTGAATCGGGTGGAGTGAAAATTCAATCAGTGGTTTCTTACTGCTAGGAGATAGCTCTGAGTAATGGTTTGCTTTCTTGAACTGGAAAGCAGGGATTTTTGATTTTCAGAATGAAGTTGTCACACTGGGATCAGCTGGAAATGTTGGGCGGAAGTCCTGGTCTTTCAGCAGAAGGGATGACTCGTGTGAATAAATCTGAAGGAACTAACACTGGATAGATAGATAGTTGTTTATGGTACTTACATAGTGCCAAAGAATGTCTGTATGCCCTGAGACATGGGTATCCTGAGCTGGCTTCCTTACCAGAAGCAATGAGGCTTTTCTCCAACAGAGCAAAACAAACCCGAGCTGACTCTTCAGCTGTATTGTTTTGGATACTTGCAGTAGCTCTGTGCTGCAGTGTAGCAAGTTTAGAAGAGCTATCCCTGAGTCTTGTAAGATTGTGCATTTAGCTACCTGTTCGTATATGCCCATCTTCAGAGAGGGAGAATGAAGGCAAGTACCTCATGCTGTCATGCTTGTTGGAAAATAGGCTTCCCACTTAGTTTGCTGCTGTTGTGGTTATTTATTGTAGCCTTGAGAAAGCAGAGAGCTGCACTGCCTATGGACTGCTCTGAGTTCCATGGACAACTGTGCTCTCTGGCTTAATGCAGTTTAAACAACCCCACGGACGTGCTATGGCTCTGCTCCATCAGTGTGCTGTACCTCATCCCTTTCCTACCGACTTGCTTTGCTGGACATCTTTTAATGCCAGCATAATTGTTACTTAACTTCTTGCCCTCACATCTCCGTGCAGGAATGGGCACAGACTCCACGCACACGGAGTCAGTGCATGCGCTGCACATGGATGAGAAGTCCAGAGCAAAGCGGAACGGCTTGTTCTCTGTTTCAGAACTGAGCAAGGGCAATGATTTACTCAGTGTCTGCACTTTAGAGAGTTCTCAATAGGCTGCTCTCTAATCCACGTAACTGCTTCAAAGAGGCAAAACTGGTTGTAGATTGTATAGGTAGATGTCTAACACGGGAAGCTGAATGTTGACTTTGTAAGAATTTTAACTCCAGTGTAATCATCTCTGTGCAAGTCCCCTGGCAGCATCAGGTTGTTTTGGTTGTTTAGAATTGTTGTAGAGCGGTGATTTTATCAAAATCTCTTTTTCCTCAGCGCTAACAAGTCAATGCATATTCCCTATGTGTGCTTGTTCCCATATTGTGCAATACAGTGCTTTTCTTTCCTTGGGGAAATGGCCCTGACTCTGTAACCAGAGACTTTATAAATGCTGTAGAACAGCTGTGCTCAACGCGGCAAGGACTTTGTTTACTTCTACATTATTTATTCATGTATTCTTTTTCTTTTTCCAGCCCCCTTGCCCCCAAGTAATGGTGCTTTCTTTTTTTTCTTTTAATTTTATTTTTTTTTTTTGCAACTCCTTTGATGGAGAACTCAGCCTTTTCTACGAAACACCACATTCAGAGGTTTTATGACTCATTTGTAGTTGAAGTACCTACTGGGGCAGTACAGCAGGCTTGCATGCAATAAAATGAATCACCATGACAAGTTCTACGTAAGAGCTGTTTGGTAAATGTTCTGATACAAGAGAATGCCAAATGAAACAATTCCTTGCTTTCTTCCTTTGGCCTGAGCAGTTATTGCCCTGAAGATGAAAGCAACTGATTGTTAGTTCCTTAGATATGTTAAAAAACTTGAGGATGTTTCAAGAGTACGTGCTGCTTGCATTATGCTGTGGTATTGCAGTCTGTGTAGAAAAGGCTGAGCTTGATCACTGGCTTTACCATTCAGGCTAAGGTCTACGGTGACGATAAATTTTTTGGGGAAGTGTTCTTGTGGGTGAAATGAATATGATATTTTTAATAACTTCTCATTAGTGAGGTTGTACTGTTAGGAGTCAGGGCTCCATCCCATCTTTTCCAGCTGTAGCATTTGTTACTGCAGAGGAGGGAGAGGAAACCTCACAGCACATTTGAAAATGGACGGAATTTTTTTTGAAGCAGCTCTGTGAACTGAGTAGCTCCTCTTCAGCCAGCCAGGCTTTCTGGGATTGCAGCATAACAGTTAGATGGCAGTGCACCTCTGCCCTCTTCTCCAATGCTTAACCTCTTTAGCCAGCACAGTGGTCTGAGGGAATTTTGGTAAATGTCTTCATCACTGTTGTATAGCTGTAGTCTGCTTTACTCAGTGAGAATTATTAGAAGATATTTTTTCATTAGCTGCATGTGATCTGTGCTTCAGTAATGGGAGTTTAACTGAAAACTTCATTTGGCCAAGCTGTGCTTATGCATAGCTTAATATAATGATACATACAAGACACACACTTGTGCTCTCTTGCTTGCACTTCATTCTGCCCCTCTCTCATCTTTATCACCAATGATCCTGTGTTGCTTATTGGGCTTCAGTTCTTGTAACTTGAGAGTCCTGAAGCTGGAAACTGCTTATAAAAATATTTTATTTTTCTCCACAAAAATATAAAAACATTAGAGCTGGACAAAAAGGATCTCAACTTCTTTCATAACATCTATGAAGAAAATGAGTTATGACAACTACTTTACTCTTCTGATGGAGGGGATGCAGGTGGTCTGGTGCACGGTGTGGTGCTGGTGTGGTCATCTGGTGCTACCACATAAAACATGTTGCATCACAAAGCTGCTCCCCTACTTCTACAGGGCATTTTCAAAACCAAATAAACCACATGAACCAGGTGATGAGACTTAAAGCGTCGTCTGAAAATAGTTTGAAATCACCATTAAAAGTAATGGAGTAATTTTTAAGGCAATGTGCTGGGTGATTTTTTTTCCCTTGGCATTACTGGTGTTGGTATTGCAGCTAAGGCGTTCTAGTGAATTCCCAGAGAAATGCCCATGGAGAGTCAAGTATATTCTCTGCTTCTCCAGGCTTTTATTTGTTGTTGGCATTGATTAGGTGACAGGTACAAACCTGATGACAGACTGGGGCCTGGTTCCTTTGTTCTGAGGCTACATTAATGTTTTGTTACCTTTTTTATATTTTTTCCAAGAAGTCTTGTAGCAGATCTTTCTCTTCCCCCTCATCTCCTGCACTGTGGTCTAAACTGACCCTTGGAGTAATTTCACATCTTCTTGTATGCATGGAAGAGAAATAACTTTGGACACATCAAATATGATCACCTTCAGTAACTCTACAGGAAGAGCGGGCCCTCTAATCTATCACTTTATTGAGGAATAGTTTGATTCTGGAAAAAAAAAAGTCATTGGAGAGAAAGTATTGCAGAATAAAGACCTGAAGGAGTTAGCAGTTAGGAAACTAAAGGAATCATAAGCTTTCTTTAAAATATGGAAACTATTTTTTTCTCTCCTCCTCTGGTTTCTGAGCCTTTAATAAACCTGCAAGTCATGGTTTTAAGCTTTTTCTTTTTATTTATTTTTATTTCTCCACAAGCATGAGAACTTGAGATATCTTTTAAAATAAACAAAACAAAAATCCTGCAACTGAGACCTTTGGATTCTCATGGAGTCTTACAGTTCCAGCAGCTGGAGCTTTAGGAAAAATATGAAGCTTGTAATAAAAGTCACTCCACCCAAATGGGTTAAAGTTTGGACTTCCATGGGATTGCACATTTCAATTAAATGCAAGATACAGTAATGGGAGCAAGGTCCTGAGCTGAATTCCCATTGCACATGCTTATTTACATGGACAAAAATTCAGCTGAGGGAGTGCAAAGGAAGTGGGCAGCATTAGGATGTGTGAAGTTTGAAGAAATTCACTCTTTGGTTATCATTTCATTCCCTTCTTCTTAGTGTTTCTGCTTTTACATCTTTGTTGCACCTCTGATTCATCCCGTTGCCTTTGCCTTTCCTTGCTTTAAGAAATAGAGAATTTAATAGGTTCCTTAGCCTCTAAACCTAAAGGATCTTTTCTTTCTACGTATGTTCTATCTTCTGCAAATCAAAGGTGTTCTTATGATCTTCAGGGGATGGAGGAAGTGAGGTGGGACATGTGCCAAAGGGTCTGCAGAGCTAACGTGGTTGCGATGCAGAAGGAAACTGGAGAATATTTTCTTGCTGCAGTGGTTCAGGTTCCCTTGTTTGTTGTCTGAGGCAGATGTCTTGTATGTTTCTATCTGGGTTTTTGGTCTGTGTCAGGAGCAGCTGGGGAAGTGGTTCCAGAATACCTTTTGATGAGCACACTTCTGAAGACAAATTTCCCTTCAGTCCGTAACTCACAGTTCCTCACCCTCGCACCTTGTGCCAAGGATTGCCACGAGGCACTTCCATGAGGTGGCTCACTCTCTTGAAAATATTTTGAAATAGGAACAACCATCAAAGGCACAACATGTTTTCCAGTAAGAAATAAGTCTTTAGGCCCGTGATATCTTGGGCAACAATTTGGTTAATTGTAGAAAAGCAGGACAAAGCTGTTCTCAAGCACAGTGTAGCATTTATACGTCTTCTGCTGGAGTGAGGGCCTGCTGTACATCAAGCTCTCACTTCTTCAGTTCTTAATGAGTGACAGGTAGAGCTACTTTCTGTCATAGAGGCACAGATCAGTATCTAAGAGTAACTCATGAAGGCTGACACAAACTCTTGGGTTGACAGAGATTGGATCTGTGGCAGTGAACTGAATCGGAATTGTGTGATGGAGTTGGTACATTTAGTATGCTCTGGCACGTAGTAGTTTGAACAGATACCAGTAACTTTGTAGGTTTTTGTTTGCCTTCACTTGGAAACTCAGAAGAGAACTTGAAGTGAGTTTCCTTCCTTTTGCTAATATGTAGGTGCTCTTCCTAAAAATTGGAAGAAGCAGCATGCTTGCAGTGAATGCTTCAAATGTTAAAAAATCAAACCCAACCCAGAAAGCTTTGTGTTTCCAATGCAGATGTCATTGCTGTGGGCAAATATGGTCATTTGCAAGAGTCCTTCTATCCAAACCCTCCTGGTAGTTTGGGAGTTTGTTTGGTTTTGTGTCTTTCATTTTTTCTTTGCCATCTACCTTTTTGTTGCTGTGTGTGACAAATGCCTTGCAAGTTTTTCCATTCCCTTGAGGCAGACTATCTGCATAGCTGGTGAAAGATAATCTTGTGCATAAAGCTGCTTTTCCTTGTGGGAAAAGAATTTTCTATTTGGTTTGTTGTTTGGATTGGTTGTTTGTTTTTTTTTTTTTTTGTTTTGGGGTTTTTTTCAGAAGTGTTGCCTTAGCATGGAAAAAGGAAAGGTTTTAGTGTTTTGTGGTTCAGAATTAGATTAATCCAGGGGGAGGCTGATTAGCATAACTTGTTAACCCTCCTTGGTGCTCTGGATTTGGGACTTAAAATATTTAGAAATGCCAGCAAATAGCCCATGGTTGTGCTCTTGAAGCTGGCCTTCCTGCTCTGCCTGTGTTCCTGAACTTTTCACTTCCCCTATTTCGAAGACCTGCCAGGAATAGCACATTTTATATGATGCCAAATTTATAAATTCCTCAGACCACTCGGTCTGGGAGGAATGTACTAATGGTGTGGCTGACTGAGTTTTAATCTGGGATGTTTTTAATTTTCAGACCACGTTAATTTATTTTGATCTGGAAATTACAAGATTCGCTTCAGTTCTCCATTTTATTGCTTCTTTTAATACTTCTTATTTGCCCTTTTTTTTTTTTTTTAAACAATTAGGTCTTTCCAGTGTGCAGTCACACCTTCTTTTTCTATCTTTGATAACTAATGAAGAAGCTGTGTGTTTCAGTAGACTGTGAATCCCCTTGAGATGGTAAGATCAATGTGTGTATTCTGGTTGGTTTGTGTTATATATGATTTTTATGCCAGCAGCTGTTTACTAAACATCCAACTAGGGATTATCGCCAGATTGTTAGTAGCTATTCAGAAATGCTGTGTTCTGTGGTATCCAATTCGAAGGCTTTTACTGTTTTATGGCCCTACTCACTGGAAAATAAGGTAGACTCCAAGCTGAGGGAGTGATGGAGCGCCCTGTGGTATTTTTGTTTTACTTTGACATAAAGTCTGGTTTTGGAAATTTCCTTTTAGTTTGTTCAAAGATTTTTATTTTACACTAATGACACAGACACCTGTTATCACTGCTGTATCAACTTTTAGTATTGAGCAACTGACCGAAATTGGTGTTTTCAGCCCTAGCTGCTTGCCCAGCCTCAAACTGAGTGGGAGATAACAACTGCCTCTCCCGATTCCCCAGCAAAGAATTTCCATTTCTGGGTAAGATTTTGATCAAATGGGAGTTCTTAATCCTCCTCTTATAGAGTTGTTGTCCATGTTAACTCATTTCATACAAATATGTTTGGGTTTTAATTATGGTTTCTTCCCAGTAGATGTCTTTTCTTCCCGCCTGCTGTAGCAGGAAAATACGTAGCTGTGACAAAGCCTCCCTTGAGATGTCATTAGCTACTCAATACCTGGAATTAGGAGAGGCTTCTTACAGTAGCTGTAAGTCAAGGAGCTCTGCAGAAAGGGGTGTGAATAAATCTTTGGTTCCTGCATGTCAGCTGGATTTTTGTGCTGCCTTAGTTTTATCACACACGTAGTTGATGGGGTCTTTCCCCCCTCCCCCCACTCTTTCAATAGGCCCTTTCCCAGCTCTTGATATAGCCTCAACTCTGTTTAAATTATTTCTTAGAAAGCAGATCTCTTGCTGTTTTTAGCCTTCACAGACTCCTGACTAGTTGTTGATGTAGAGACTGCCTGCTGGGTGCCAGTTCAGGCTTCTCTTTGGCTGGTGGAGAGAGACAAGCCTTGCTTTGTTCGGTCCTTTTTTCAAACCTCCCCACCAATATGGTGGGCAGATGGCAGAAACAGGAGCCCTGTGTAAGTGAAACCACCGTGCTTGCTGGGAGAAGCTGGAGGGATGGACAGCCCATGGCCTGAGGACGACATTTAGGTTATTTTCCTCTCTAATCACATATCCTGTTTTTGTAATGATGCTGATGGTGAGGCCACTATAACAGGTGAGCAAAACAATGCTGCCTATGCTTTTGTCCTGCAGAAATTGCTGTTTACAATACATGGAAGATTTAGTACAGCACACTGTGACCTTGCACGTTAGGTAATTATTTCAATGCCTCCATGGCGCCTGTTAAATGCATTTCAATGCTGCTTGAGTTCTGTGGATGGACTCATTCCCTCGAGTCTGCATCAGACTCCGCTGGTGGTAGGGCAAGACAGCCAGTACATTTGGAAAAGCTCTTCAGCTTTATGCTTGTCTCAGTTACAGTTGTCCATGTGCCAGCTTGTACCCTTTGGGAGGTGGGGCAGCTTTTCATGTCGTTTTTCTCCCTGGAGAAGTCTAAGATGACTTGTCCATGTATATTGGTTTTGTATATAAATACATGAACATTGGACCAATGGTGGTAAGAAGGAATATGCAAGTTACAGCCCTTTTTTTCAGGGGTTTTAGGCCAATCCCTTGCCTCTGGAGGCCGGCAGCATATGTGTCTCAAGAACTGGCTCAAGTAAAGCAAAGACTAAATTCCTTGAATGCTTGCTGGAGCACTCCTGAAAATCAGCATCACTCAACTGCCAGTGCAGCATTCAAGCAGTATGAGTCTTAAAGTTTGCATGCTAGAAAACAAAGCCAGTCAGATTTTGTGTGGCAGGGCTGCTTTATGACCCCTCTTGGGACAAGCTGCTGCCCTTCTAAACTGAAAAATGGCAGTAGAAGGATTTCTATATCCCAGGACCTTAAACTTCTGGTGCCCAAGTCACAGTCTGCTACCCTGGGGCAAATTCCTTCCCATCCAGAAGCAGGATAATTTGGTCAACACTTTACTGATACGTGCTGTATAAACAATTGTTTGGACTGTGTAATTTTTTTTTTCTGACTCTTCCTTCTGTTTAGGCATCTAGACACAAGAGCTGAAACTGGATCAAGGCCACAAGGCTAGCAAATCCTAAGTCAATTACTTTCTCTGTTGTACCACTGTCTTTGTTATTTTTTTCTCCTTAACTAAGTTAAATTAGGGTGAAATCAAACAGGAAAAGATGCTCTTGTAATTTATTATCTTTAAGACAAGCATGGAACAATCTTATCCCACTCTTCCCATGCTCAGACATAAAGAAACAGAGCAAAAAGTGTTGAGTCAAGTTAGCAGAATTGTTTTACCTCTTCATTGTGTGTGCTCCTCTGTATGGAACTTCATGCTGTATTACAGCAATTTACACTGTGACAGAAAGTGTTCAGAAGCCCTGTTTTGAGTAAATGTTTAACTTTTGATAAATGCTGTATTGTTCTCGCCAAACAGCGGTACAAACATGTCACCATTTGGTGCCTTTCCAGCATGCACACCTTGTTCCTCTGTGGTGCTTTTGTTAAACTTGAATGAAATCAAGGTACATTAGGTACTCATCTGATAGACAGACATGGAATTCAGCCAGCACTCTTCAGAGTCAGATCCATCCTTGGTGTAAGATTTTCTCTGCTCATGGAGGAATGAGCTTGTCCTGTTACATATCTCTTCTTGCTGCTTGTGTTGGAGAACAAGTCCATTTTTCCAGGACCATCTCTTTGTCAAGAAATTTGGGAGGAGTAGAGATACCATCATATTGTTTCTTCTGTCCAGATGAGACCAGAAGCTGGATTTTCTGGGTGATACTCCTCACTGAAATATAGCTCTGGTAGTCAAAGGCTGAGGTGGGCTGTGTAGGATTGGGAGCATCCATGAAGGAGTGGGGAAGAGCTCTGCTCAAGCAGATCAGCAGAACTGAGTTGCACTTGAGACAGGGAAAACCAGGATGCTTTAGAGACCATAAAATAGATCTACTATTTCAGGAAAGGGAGAATGTTTGGTCTAGCCAGTGGTTGCCTCTAAAAATACTTCAAATATCATTTGAGTCAAAAACAGCACAGGCTATATGCATATTTACAAAAAGGAGAAAATTTACCACCAGGCATCTTGCCTTTCGGAACATTTCGCTGTAGGTGAAAAACATTGTTATTCTCCATGTCTGTCAGAATTTCGCATGACAAAACTTGACTGGAATAAGCAACCGTGAGCCCAAAAGTACATCTAGACCTGGAAGCAAATGTGTGAGGATAGCTCTGATACAGAGGTTTCTGCTCTCTTCTTTTCACTTCTGTTGTCAGGCTGTTGCTTCCTGTTTTGTGGAAGGAGGCTGAGGAACAAAGCATGTTCATGAGCAGAAGTCATAGTAACCACCTACAACAAACAGCTCAATTGTGAGGCACCAAAATGAGTACTTATAAAAATGGACAGGTGTAGGTTTTGAACCAAAGCTATTTGGTATGATCAAGCAATGCCTTTGAATATGGAAATGAGTATGTATTCCTGACTGAGCACCCTACACTAATGGCAAAACTGAGCTCTCTCAAAAAGAGGGATTGGATGTGCTGAGAACATGACACTGAAGATCAGAACCTTCACCATATTCACCCAGTAGAAGCAAATAACGTAGGGAAAATAATTATGGAATTTCCAGCAAAACCAAGTCTTAGTGACTTAGGGATTTTTTTTTTCTTTGAACCAATGAAACAGTGCTTCAAGGTGATTGGTTTTTTTCAAGGTAGTAAGCGTGGTTTTTGTAAAATGACAAATTTCATCAGGATCAAAGTATTTTTTAAACAAAACTGCAAAGTTGTCTAGAAGAGTTTTACCTTTTGGTCGAGAAGCTAAAGCAAGCACAACCTTTTACAGCTTGTGTTTTCCTGGGAATTTGGTGGTGAATAGTCCACGTTGGTAATCCAAACCTTACGCTTCTGCAGCAGTGTAAATACCACTAGAACAGGGCACTCATTTAAAGTTGGGACATTTTTATTTTTGGCTTTTTTCCCTCATGAAAGCAGGGCTGTGTAAGCATCAGTAACACGCATATGATTACAGTATAAGGAAAAATTTCTCATGCTCCTTGCTGTTCTTGAATCAGCTGGTGGAGGTTGGATGGGGGAGTAGATTTATCCAGCTGTTGCATCACCAGCACATGGCTACTGCAGGTGTAAGTTTCAAATGCACAGTCTGAAAGCATTCTGCATCTGAATTTGTGTAGTGATTTGCTAAGGCCTTGAGGTACTGATAGCCTTCTTCCTAATATAATTAATCATTACATTGTTTAGGATTCTAATTGATGGTCTTCTCTTGTTGCCGCAGGCGAGGGTGGTGAAGATGCCGCAACCTTCCCGAAAGCATCTCCGGATATGGGAGCCGCTCAGCGGTGCCACACTCACACACACACACACACTTGTGTCGGATAGCTGTTGTTGTAGAAGCCGTCGGCAAAGAGACATGGGAAGGGTCTTTGTGTGGAGTTCCATGGGGAGGTTTATTGTAGCCACGTACGTAAAGCGGTCCAAGGACAAAGAACCAGGAATGAGGGAGGGTCCAGGGGTTTTGTATGGGGAAGGCAGGGGCGGAGAGGGCATCAGGGCCAATGGTCTGAGGGCACAGGGGCGGTACACAGGCAGGGCCAGGGTATAGGAGCCAATGGGAAAACAACAGGGGAGCGGCCGAGGTGCCGGGGCCAATGGGAGAGGCAAGAAGGGAGAACATTCCAGATTAGGGACATATAGGGTAGAAAGGGGCAGGAAGGCCAACAGGCCAACCAGGGAAACAGAACCGGGGTACATTAACATAACAGAACAGAAAAGCCTGGGGGAGGCCTTTTTCGTCACCCTAACCAGGGAGCAGTTCTCAGGGCTCTTCCCTCCACAGGATTCCGTCAGCCTCAGATCTGGCAGGTCCACGTGCCTCCACTTTCTCTTAAATAGTGTATTGTGTTCTTTCTACACTTAATATTTAGACCCCCCACCCTGATATCCTTACTCCTTTTTCTTGAATATTAATGTATTAGCACATTATCCATTACAGAATTGCTCTTTTCTTTAGAAGCAAAATATTATCGTCATTAGATGATGATCCTTCTCAGTATAAATTTGTCTTTTAATGCTCTACAGAGTAAACAAACTACATCGTAAAATACTTTCTGGGACCATCTGGTAACTTGGACAGTATGAAAGAAGATGAACTTCTTTACGAAAACCTCAAAAACATCCATTCAGAACCAGAGGGACTGTATATTTGCAATAAAGTGTTTCATTAGGAAAGAAGTATTATATGCTGAAGCTGAAGGTAATACACTTGAGTGTGTATTTTCTAGTCCAAATCAGTATTGGTCTGGCCATAGTCATTGTTTTCCTGTCCAGGGCTGGATCATAGTGACCAGCTTTCACTATTTGGGAATTCCCAGCAAGTCAAGCTCCTCAGGTCCATGCCCCGGTAGTGAAAGCCATTCTTTGTTTTGTTGCCAGTGTGCACCTATGGGTGTGTAAAAAGGTGTGTATGTGTGAAAGAGGTAGTTAGATCTCAAATCTGGGGAAAGATGTCCCCAGGAATGTGGGATGTATTGCCAAACCTGCTGGTCTTCCGCTGACTGCAAATGTCAGATGTGGCTCTTAGGTCTCGTATTTATCAACATAAATATGCTACCTGCACCTAATCAACAATCCAGGCACCTGACCCTTCCCACTGCAGTAACCCACCTGAGCAAGGAGAATAAGTTGCCTGTGCCCATCCATCCTTTCCAAGGAGAGATCTGGAGAACAGAGACAGGCAGTGATGGATTTGTTCCCTTAACACACTTGTGGGAAGCACTCAGGTGATACACCTGGTATAGGAGTCTGTTTCTGAAACTTGCCTTTATTCTACTTAAAAGTATTGATGTTTTTAATTTTTTACCGTATTTCACTGTCTGAAAATTGTATACTGCTCTAGTTGTACAAGCTGGGAAACGTGTTTTTGGGGAAGCAGGACTGGGCCTTTAATAATTTTTCTAGCTGAAAGAGCAACAGTGAAACTGCAGCTTTGCCTCGCATACGTGGTTTCTGCAATTAAGGGCTGCAGCTGTTCTACTTTTTTTGTCTCTGTGACGCAAATCAAAGCGCAGCAATGGTATTGCCTGAGGGAAGAGAGAAAGCTACTTGCTCGCTTCCCCATGCTGATAACTAAGCAGTGATGACAAGAAACTGGGGCAAAGGAAAGTTCAAAAGCAGAATCTGAATATTATAAATGACTGGAGAAACACAGGTGCCTCATTCTCAGCACAAAAGGGAAATAGAACTGTGCGAATGGCAGAAGCGATAATCAGCTACCCAAAGGAAAAGATGTCAGGCTGTACAATTTCTGTCGCTCAAAGGGATTCTGACGTACGCAAGTTGGGGTCTGTATGCTATCAAATATGTTACAGTCAGCCCCATTTTAAATGGAACTAATTTTCACCTGGTGCCTTCAACCATTAGAACCTTGATTCTCTCACTTTCTCATGTGAGTCCCCTTTTCACATGCGTTTTGATATCTACCTATATGGTGAGATCTGATTCACTATCCTTGTGTCCTCTTTTCATAGGAGGAAATTGTAAGGGAACAGAAGTGTTAAAAGCATGAGCAGCATTACTTCTCTGAGGTCATGCAGCAAGCAGAGGAGAGAATTTGGATATCCTGATGTCTTGAATCACAACCTGCTTTCTGCACTAACTTCTAAAATGGTTTGTGTGGCCATCCCAAGTTTGTGTATTTGTTCCCTTGTTGTTGTATAGACTGAATTTCGTAAGCGTTTATTAAAGATAAATTTTGCAGGTTTGGTGTGAAACTAAAATGAGACTATAGCTTCATTTAGGCATCAAAGGTACCTGAACAGTGAATGCAGTCTTCTGCCAGGTGAGCTAGAGAAGTCCTTTCTGCTGGTTGTTGCTGTCTGCGTGCCCCAGCCCTGGCAGCAGACACCTTCCTGGGAGGGCAGGAGTTGCAGGGCTTAAGGCATCCAAGGCTCTTCTTTCATTGTCTTACAACTCGGCCGTTTTGAGGGAGCTTGTGAGAGGGACAGAGGATGACATCTGCAGTACTGTATCCCCTCCAAACTGTGAAATTCATGATTGGAAATAAGACTTACAAGAAAGCAGATTTCGATTTCCACAGGGGTAGAATAATGTGTCTCTGTCATCTGCACAGCGAGCATTCAACCCATATCCATAATCTCAGGCACAAAATGAACAATCAAACGTTGCAGATGCAGTTTAAAATGAGCTGTATCATGGAAAGTGTTGGACCACTTTAAATTGATGCTACTAGTCCTGCCTGTACTACAGTTGCCTGGGAGTCAGGTACAGACTTGAGTGTTTTCTTCTGGTGGTACTTGCACCAATAAACCCCTCATGCTATAATGGAAAATAAATCCACATGTATTGCAAGGCTGGGATTTAAGTTGGGTTTTTTTTCTTTTTTTTTTTAAACTCCAGCTTTATTTTTTCAGCCAAGGCAGAAAGAGATTTCAGGATTGAATAATTACCATCAAGCTAAGTAGTTTACAGCACTTGACTTAAAATAAGGAAATAGTTTAGAAATACATTTATATGTTTGCTACTAGCAATTTTATTGGTAATAAAGAGGCTTGTTGACTTCTTTGCTGGAAACTGGGTTTATGTCTCGGTTTTCATGGCTAGAAGCTGAGGAAGTGCAAGTGCTTTGTAATGGTACCTTTGGAGCAAGATTCACAAAAGTACTCAGGAACTTTTCAGTCACCTGGACGTTACTGGGCAGCCCACAAATGACCTACCCACACTTGCAGTTATTCTTCAGTCCTAAAGCATTATATGTTTTTACCCATGGGATCCCTTCTCTGCAAATGCCATTTCCTCAGGCTGATACTCTGGACTCTGCAGTTCCTCATTTTGTTAGGTGTTGGCTTGGCTTAAGGTGTGCCATACAAGCATATTTTCACAGGTCTCGTCTTCTAATGTAATTTTTATAGGAATATGTAGTTTAGGGTGATAAGGGAACATTCCTTTCCACTTGATCCAGTTGTAACCATAATGGCAAGTGAAGTTAGGATTGAAGTTCTCCCTTTTTTTAGGACTCGCTCCCTTCATGAGGAGAAGATGGAAGTTCAAAATCTGGTGTATACTGAGTATCTAGTAATGATATTTTGTAATATTTGTTTCCCATCATTCTGTTGTCTTCAAATTAGTAAAGTAATGGATACTCATTAACTTTATTATGTCAAATCAATATTAATATTGATCTAATAGTAATAAATAATAATTCCTGCTGTAAAATGCTTTAATATGAACTTCAAGAGGAATATTAAAACTTATTAGTCATTCCTTAAAGCTGATTGATATCCTAGGGGGTTTCATAGATATAGAAAACCTAGATGGGATGCATGCAGTGCTAGCCTGATTTCAATAAATTTTAATTTTTTTTCCTGCTGTTTATTGTTATGATAATTGAGTGTTAAATACTTTTTACAGAGTCTGATGCTGACTCTCTTTCTTTATTACTTCCTGCTTCTAATCACCCTTGAACTGGATTAATCTCCATCACAGACATATTATTTAGCATAAAATTCCTTGCCACTATTTGTAGAATTTTCCAAGGCTTTGGTGCCGATTCGTCAGCAAACAAACTGTTCGTGGTTGTCTTTTTTGCACTTGGCATTGTAAAATGTGACTGAATGCGGAGTTCTAGAAGGACACGTGCTTTCCATTTCTCCATGGAGAAAAGGTTGTCCCTGTGTCAGCTGCAGTTCCACTTTGTGATGACCACGTGCAGCTTTAAACTTCATCTCTCTGATACTCTAGGGCTGTACAAATAATGGGCTGCTATTAGATTCTGCCATTTGTCTTGAGCAACATCTCTTTTAAAAAAAACAACTTTTTGAGTTGATAACTTACCTATTTTTCGAAGATAAGACCTTGTCTTCTAAGTAATTTGAAATGCTACTCCGGAGTGTTTTCTGATGCATGAATAAGGTCCTGAACAAACCAGGATTCATCCACTGGTTGTGAAAATGCTTGAAATTACCTCCAGGCTGTAATACTGTAATCTGGGCCCCTGGGTCACTTACTAGACAAGGTGAGGTCAGATTTGTGGAAGAAATGTTCCCATGCTTGCAGTTCAGACTTGCTTTAAACAAATATAAAGACAATTTAAATGTATTACAAAATCTGTGCGAATTTTATGGGGTTTTAAATAAATTCCAGTGGCCTACCAAATGGAAACGTTTCTTACCTTCTCTCTCCTCCCTCTCGCTTCCTCTTCCTCTGACAGAATGATACGTGTAAATAGGAAGTGCAGTAAAATTGATCATGTAGCTTCCAAGGAAAAGGAAGAGTTCTCTTCTGGCTTTGAACATCACTGAAATCTGTATTGATCAGACTGTTGAATGTAGGAGTGGGGTCAGGTACTGCTTTATGAGACGGCAATCAGACAGCGCTGTTGAAAACTGCAGAACATCAGCTGCTTGTAAGGTGCCATCCTCTGGTAGAGAGGACAACAGTTGAAAAGGAAAATGTTGTAGAAGCTGTCACTGCAGCCTCCCACTTACCTGGGATATGTTTTCATCACCTAGGGTGTGGTTGTGCTTGCCAGTGCTAACTGCAGTGGGCATTTGGGAGAATCTTTACAACTTAAAGCAAAAGCAATTGTTCCTAGTTCTGGCTGTGATATCCTCAGTATGGATATTCAAGCAGTTGCATTAGCCAGCACAAATGAATAGTTGTGTGCTTTTATCTTATGTAGTATTTTTCCTATATCAGGCATTTCAATACTGAGCAGCTCTTCAGGTTCAATTTAAGAGAAGCAGGGAGAATTTGAATGCTAAAATGCCTTGTTTTCTAAATCTAAATCTGTTTATGTATGTTTTCAAAATAACTTTTCTTTTTCTGTTTTTAAGTGAACTCTAGCTAAACTTGTTTTTTAATTAATTTCAATACTTGCTATTTAACCTTCAGATTTTTTTCTGTTTGTTTGTTTGCTTTTCCTTCTTGGATGAACTCGTGGGCAAGAACTTAGGGTTCCACTCCATTCTTTTTACCTAATATTAAAATACTGTCATGGAAGTAACTAGCATTATTTTTTATTCCCATATTTGCTGTTTGACACTAAAAACAGCGTTCTTGGCCCTTCAGCCTCCCTAACAAAATGGCTTGGTGGACTGGTTATGGAATAATTTCTGAATTTTTACCTGCCTATGGGAGACCAGGGGTTGGGGTAGCTGGAAGGAAACAGGCAGGAATCCTAACTACTCTATTTTTTAAAAATTATTAATATATTACATCTTGCATAAGCACCGAGCATGCGAGGAAAGATGTTTCAACTGGAATGTTTCTTTTTTTTTTTTTTTCCTAGTGACAGCTCTTTATTGGCCCAAGGGATTTAAAAAATCCTGTTATTCTATTCTATATTGGTATTAACCTAGTTCTGTTTTGTCCTTAGAAACTAGTATTAAAAATACCCAGCTGTATTCAGAAAGTAGATCTTGGGAACCCTTCTTCGATGGCTTTGCACAGGTCTGGTGCCTTTCGAAGGCCAGGGCCAATGGATCTGGAAATACAGGCACACCTTGTCTTGGTAAGTGAGATTGTTTTGGTTTAGGGGCAATGCTTAATGCATCTTTTAAGCAGTTTTGCAGCTGGACATGTGTCATTTTCCCATGTCAATCACACTAGTATGTGTACATAGCTGAAAGGAAATTGGGCTTGTTAAGTTATAGATTAAGGTAAACAAGAAATACAAGCCATGCCAGAATCTAAAAGCAAGATTTTCATGTTTCTTAAGTGTAGCAGCCAAAATACTCATCTTTGACTTGAATGTCTCTATTAAACTCAAAATAAGTGAAGCAGTAGATGTATTAAGCTCAAAATAAGAGTTAAAGGGAACAATAGTGCAGAAAATGTGATGCAATCTATTTCCTCCCCCCGCCCCCCCCCAAAATGTGTTGGTTTTAAAGGCATTCGTAGAGCTATATAGCTTGTTTGCAGTTCCTCATAATTACCAAATGAGCGCTGCATAGGAGCAGACAACGGTAATCAGACAGTCAATTATTTACTGGTTCCTCTGCTTGCATTTGCATCTATTTTCATTTACATTATTACAAGGAGTTTGAGAGGATTTGCAAAGCGTGGAGGCAAAATGAGACGTAAGAATTTCATTTGGTTCTCATTTTTCAATGAAGTTCTTTATAATGTTTGCTCCCAGCTGTGCATTTGAGTGTGGGGACAGAGAGAGGCAGGCACGCAGAATTTCTTCTGCTGACTCCCACCTAACTCAGTGCACAACACAGCACTCAGCACGGAAAAAGCTGTGGAGTGCACTGACAGTTTTATTGACTGTCCCTTTTGTAGTGACATGCCAGCCCCTTTGAAATGATGGTTAACAGGAGTGAGTGAATACACATGGCTTTTGTAAGACAATGATAAATTGGTGGACAGTTGGACCGTGATGGCTTCAGAAGTTACGTGTTCGCCATCAGTGCCCCGAGGCCATTTATGTTCTGTGTCAGTGGGGTGCAGCTGAATACCATATGTCACAAAGACTAATGTCCTCACTCCTCCTTCTAATGGGCATGGCAGACGCCACGCACTTGGAAATTTCCGTGCCTGCCTCTGAGATAAACAGTAACAGGGCCAGCTAATTGTGTATGTTGTTAAACACCAGAGCTGCTCACTTGAAAGGTGGACCCTGGCAATTAATGAGAGCCATTAAGGGACTGAACAGAACCAAAAAAAAAAAAAAAAAAAAGGCATTTTTTTCCTGACAGGGGGCTCGGTGGTATCAAATTGGGTGGGCTCTTGTCCAGACCTATTGCTGCTTCATTGTTAGGAGACAAGTTAGGAACAGGTTGGAGTGTCATAATTTTAAGAGTACTAGATGATTCTTCAGACACTTGTTTGCAGAAGCCAGGGCAAGAATACACCTGAGACTATGAAATCTCCCTCTTAAATGGGACTGAGAAACTGAATTCTTAAAAATTTTTAATCATAATAATGTATAAAATTCACTCCTGGGAAGGAGTCAGATCGCAATGTAGGATTGCAAACGTACTTTAAAGATAAGGCATGCCATATATTAATAAATAAAGTGTTCTGGAGCAAAGCTTTGGGGTAAGCACATGTCATTGCATGTGCAGGATGGAGTCTATTACAGGGGTACACTCCAGATTAAGTGAATTTTGGAATTCATAAATCTCTGAACTGACAAATCTAAGTGCTTCTGCCTGCATTTCTACAGGCTTTCTTTCCCTTGCTTCCAGTCTCTTTTAGTGTAATAGATTTAATGGTGTTTGAGGTAAACAGCTGTTGCATATGTTATTTCAGATGCTGGATGTTCTGGGAATGTCTGTGGCTAATGGTTGAATGACCAGCATTGTAAATCACAAGAAAAGGGTAACCATGCAAAGAATTAAACATATTGATTATAGATGCATTTCATCTTGTTGTGTGAGTCAGGAAAAAAACTATCCCACAGTAACAGCTAAGATCATGGCTCTGTTCTTTAATGTTTTTAGAAGCACCTAAATTACACTGTGGCATAGACAAGATGTTCATGCAATGATTCTCATCCTTCCATTCAAATGTATTGCTAAAGAAAAGGGGGTGTGTAGGTTTCTGAAGCAGAGAATGCCTGGGATTTGTTCTTTAACCAGAGAAGCTAAAAGCTGGGAAGGCAGGACATTCACCGGGTGAATGGAAAGAACAGAAACCAGCTGAAAAATGAGGTGATCATTTCCAAACTGTGTCAAATGTCCAAAAGATCCTATTACCTTCTCTTATGTATTTGTTTGTCTGTGCTAAGCCATTTAGGATTTTTAAGGCATATTTGACATGCAGGAGAGGGGTTCCCATGTTCAGTTCCTGTCTTTGACAAATGCTTGAGCAAATACAAAGAATTAGTAGGAATGGCCAAAAATGCCCAGATATTAAAGAAACTAGAATTAAAACCTTAAAGAATCTGAAAGATTTGAACACTGTTATAAATGTACATTTTTGGTAAAACTTGGCATTTTTGGAACAATGTTTTTCTTCATATGTGAACTTGCTGTTTAGTGAACTTCATTTTCAGAGCATCCCAAATATAATCGGATATGGTAAAATCTGAGTTCACTTCTTTTGCTGCCTCTTAGAAATCTGAGCTTCAAATCTTACCTTTGTTTTTTTTCTTGAAGAGAAGTATTTTGTTTTATAGTCGCTGATTCATTGCTATATATGTAGGCTTTCTGTTGTTTCTGTTGCTTACTTATCCTTCAAAGCATCTTCTCTTTTTAAAGAAACTTCTTTAGACTTCAGGTGATGTGGATCTTCATCCTCCCATTACAGCTGATTGAAACAAAGGGAGAGGTTAAATGACCCGGTCAGGGTTCTGCAGTCAATCAGTGCTGCAATTTGGAATGGGAGAGAGGGGCATTTCCTATAAATTTCTTTTAACCATTAGGCCAATGATGATGAGTTGTGGAATGAGACACTACAATCAAAAGTGTGTCCCTGGAAGTTTTGTTTTGTTTTACTTCTGTTTTTCCTCTCTGCCAGTATTGATGAGTGCTTTTCCATTCCTAATCTGTTACTCCTTAGTCCCTGGATCAGTTTTAGGGAGCTGAAGACAAATGGTGCTGCTGGGTGGACAGCAGAGAAGGGTAATGAAAGGGAGGAAGGTGACAGAAGGCAAGCCAGTCCTAGATGCTACTCTGTGAGTCCAAAGTGCTTCAGAGCATGACCATTCCTATTTTAATAGGTGATAATATTGTTTTCCCTTGTATATTTGGCCTCTGAGCTAGTAATCTTGTAGGGGTAAGGGGTGTATGCTGGAAACCTTTGTTGATGGTTGCAGTCCAGTGAAGAATTTGTGGTCACTGGGCAGGATACGGCCCACAGCTCGTAGAGCCCGTGGCCACATTTCCAGCCCTTTCCCTGCTGCTGTGTGATTTTGTCCAGGGTGTGTATGTGAATGTGTGGCTCACCATGCACATTTGTAGGGCCCAGACAGCTCTGAGCCTGTGACTCTCCCTGAGGAGGAGGAGGGCAGAGGAGGATGTGATGTGCCAAAGCCGATGGCAGATCTGGAGAATAAACCCCTCATCCTCCCTGGCTGGTGAGAAACCAAGTTTTTATATCGTGTAGTGAATTTGTGTGTTTATGAAGTCGGAGGCTGATACTGAAGGTGACATAAAGCACACTCCTTGTCTCTTCTAGGGAGCGTGTCAGCTTACTCACAAACCTTCAGGCTTAAACTAGAAAAAAAAAAGATGTAGAGATCCCTGAATTCTACTCTTTCAGTTATTCTCAGCATTTCATACCTGACAATGCTACAGGTTGAAAATACTTTTGTCTGAAAGAATACATTGCCTGATTTTAATTAGGGTTTTTTTTGAGGGAGAGTTGGTTTTGTTTCCTTGATTCAGTCTAATCCTGTTTCCTGCGATAAATGGCTTTCTATGTAATGGGTGCACTGATTACTGCACAGCACACATCTGCTAAAGGATGCCTTTGAAAGTCAGGCTAATTTGTTGGATAAGTGGCAGATTTCTGATTGCAATCTCTTTTCAATACAGAGGATCACATAAGTAAGACAATAATCCTCTCTATTTTTTTTTTTCCCAAGCCTTAGGTTTGGGGTTTTTTTTCCAGCTCTGTCTTAATCATCTTACTCTTAATTTTTCCTTGTCTCTAGGCATACTTTAGTTTCTCTTTCTTTACAAACGGTTACCAAACATGATTACAGGGAGTTTTGCTGTAGTAGAGCTTGCATATGACATTGACACTGTTGTGAACTCAGGAACTACCCTACATGAAATTACAGGATTATGTAGACTACTCTGGCTTCAAAAGAAAAACCATCTCTTCTGGATTCTAAAATCCACATAAAAATGGCAATTTCGGAAACAGCTGTCAGAGAAATGCTTAGCTGATTTTTCAGTACTTGCTACAAAGGTTCTTGCTACAGAGGTAGGAAAGGAGTCTCCTACCTCTCTTGGTGTTATGCCTGCATCTCTGTGTTGATTGTGTGCATAAGGGCACAGAGACTCAGTATGACACAGACACGCTATGACATTATTGTATTCTCTAATAAATGTCAAATGTTAAGCCCTCCCTCTTTTCTTTTCTTTTTCTTTTTTTTTCTTTTTTTAATAAACAATACTCAAACTACTGTAATAACTTTAAGGCTAAACCTGTGCCACAGTTTTTCAGAATTTAGGGATGGAAAATTATTTTCTTCTTTAGTAACTTTTATAATCCTCTATGTGTAGTTGTTAAGCTAAAACATGCCTGTATTTAACATAGCCTGTTTCACTTCACAAACCAGTCATAAACTGTGTTATCAAAACCACCTTTTGGTGCCTGGGAGTTGTATTAGAAGGCTTGGCTGGTAAGCTGGAGTGTCAGATCCAGAAAAGTGCTTTCTTAACATTTTTTCAAGCCTTATTTTCAAAGTGGGTAAGGTATGAGGAGTTCCACTTTGAGGGTAAGCAAACTGAG
Organism: Eulacestoma nigropectus; assembly: GCA_013397775.1. NCBI lineage: Eukaryota > Metazoa > Chordata > Aves > Passeriformes > Eulacestoma > Eulacestoma nigropectus. The sequence continues at coordinate 1,779,879 of VZTE01007282.1, forward strand.
AGGGGAAATAAGTTACACTTCAGTGTATGTAAGTGTTGTTGCTCAGAATGGAAGCTGGGTCTTGTAGCTCTCTACAATGCTGTGACCACTGTGTCAAAGAGCCTTCATATACAAATTTATCTGTATTTTTCATATATGCCTAAAATAAGTAAAATGCTTCCTCTGAAGATTTGTTTAACCAGACAAAACTATGGGAATGGATAAAAAGGATTAACAGTAAAGTGAACTGAAGACTGGGCAACGCTTCCCATCTTTACTTCTGCAAATCTAGAGTAGCCTTTGGGATGTTCTTTTTGCCCTGATAGAGTGTGTGCTCTGCCAGTGATGCAGCAGAGTTTTCAGAAACAACTGCTTCCTGGAGGAGACGCCTCTGAGGATACCTCTTCACTCTTACTGATGCTCACATAAAATGTCTGAGGGAAATGACTGTATGAAACATGGATGTACAGTTGGGTTAAATTGATCTTTTTGTGGCTTATTGAAAGAGCTATGGATGGAGAAAACATGGAGACTTTTTGTAAACTTTTCTTTCTGATGTCTCATGATCTGTTTTTAAAAGCAGAGCTGATTAGAATAACTAGTTGATCAGGTACATGTGTTTTCTCATTCCCGGTCATTTTAAGAAGAACAAGTTGAAAGCTCTGTAGTGTTCTTTGTACTTTCTTACGGGGTTATTTTGAAGATTTTTTTCCATTGTACTTCTATTTTTTTCCATTTTTCCATAATAAAGTTTGAATTTGGAAGTGTGTGCGAATTGGAAGTAGCAGAGTTAGCAGTCTTCTCTTCTGGCTTTCTAAAATAGTGCAAGGCACTGAGTCACTTCTTGCCACTAATAAGTTGCGTCATTTTGCCAGGATCAGAATGTTCCAGTCTCAAAGCAAATAGTTTGAAAAGTGAAAAACCAGTTGTTACCATATATGTGTGTGTGTGTTCATACACACAGACACACTTCCTCTCTCTCTCTCTGTCTGCTTATCCAAAGGTGATGATTGATCCTTCTGTGTGTGGGGCAGTGAATTAATAATCACCACTTCTTTCTACTTCGCCACAGGCTTCGGTTTCAGCAAGGGAGGAGATAAAAAATACACTCTTACACTCAGTGTTTTTAGAGGTGAGGCTTATAAGCACAAATGAGGAAAAACGTGTGGAGATTCCATGGGGGAAAAAAGAAAAAAAGGTGGAGAGAATGCTAATCTTGTCAGAATAACTTCTTTTTGTAGTTTTATTTTGCACTTTTGATGTATGATTTGTTATATGGAGTGATTTCTGTCCTATATGTAAGTGCTGTTGCAGTGCTCTAAGGTAAATTCCACAAAAAGCCAGGCGTGTTCCTGCTCCTGGTTGTCTGCAGATGTTTGCTATGCTGAGCATTTGATATGTTGATTTTGAAAACTTTATCGAACAGGAATGAAAAGCACCATTTTTATGCTGATTATTTTGTGTCTATCTTCATGCTTTGCCAGGAAACCTGGTCCCTTCACCATCAGGATTTCATCAGGCTAAGTCAATTTTAATGTCTTAATGGCTTCACTGGTAGGAAATTCCCCTCAGATGAGAAAAACTGACTAAAGGGGAAAACCACTGGAGAGGTACGTGTGCAGGCACCCATGGCCAGAGAGGCTGAGGTGCTGGAGAGGCCTGGAGGGGCTGGGCTAAGGCAGGGGCGAAGCCTTAGAGATTGCCTGGAGGTAGCTCTGGTTTATTCTAAATAATCATGCTAAACCCCTGGCAGGGGACTGTAAGTGCCAGCACACTGAATCTCTTCCAAAAGGAATCTGAAGATTCCTGGATATCATTGCACTGAAGCAGTCAGACCCCAGGACTTCAGTGGCTGGCTGGGGTGCTGAGATAATGCTGCTAAAAGCAGATGAAGGACTTTCTGTAAATTTGCTGTTTCAAATCATCTTAACAACTGATGGGTTATGATTATTAATGAATTAGCAGGAAAGTCTCCAATAGCTATTATCATTATGATAATGCTGAGAGAATGCTGGAAGGTCAATGGAGCGACAGGTTGCAGACAATATTGATGGTGTGGTGGCTTTGGAGGACAGAAGCTGAGCAAGAGGGCAGAGGTTGACATTTGTGAGGTTACTGAAAGCCGTGGACTGTGGAGATCATTTTAGTCTTTGTGCTGACAAGTTTTGTAGCTGCTGTTGGTTGTGCTTTCTACTTACGGAGGCTCTTTAAAAAAAACCCCTAAACATAAAAAGGCATCTGACTTGTTAGCAGGATCATTGAAGGTGTCTAGTGACCTGCTCCTGTAAGAAAATAGTCTAAATGCTGGATTTCAAAGGAAGGTAAGGTGATAATCAGTACAGACATTTAGTATGAAGGGGAAGATAATCTTCCCCTCCCACCAAATATTCCATAAGAGAAAAATAGCAAGCAATGGGTTTAAAACCTCCTCAGTTTAGATAGAGACTGACCATATGGTGAAGTGCTGTGGACACAGAGCATGTGACAGTAGGTAAGAAGTGATGCTTTCATTTTAACATCCTTGCTCTCTTGCCATAGCCTGTATGGTGTTTGTCTAACACTCACACAAGCTGTCTGCACAAAGCTCATAAGGAAAAATCCCCCCATTTTTTTCCAGCCCAGCATGGACTACCAGCACCTATAAACTGTGCATGGAAAAGTAATTTAATGGTACATTTCTTCACTGTGATGTCTTGAACAGCTGAGCTGCCTGGATCAGCAACAATTTGCCATGCTTTGTGGATCAAGGTAAGAAGTCCAGAGGGAATGTGGCCTCTGAGGTGCAGGCCTTGCATAGCTATTGTGGGTCATTAGAGGTCACACATGCCTGATATCTCCTAGCAGAGCATCACCCTACCACCGCAGGAGCTAGAAAATATTTGATCTGTGCCAGCATGACTTGTCTTTGGCATTGATGCTCTATGTAAGTGTCTTATAAAAACCTTCAATGGTAAACAAAGGATTTTGAGGAGAGTAAGTCAGTTTTTCATAGCTAAAGCTGTTGAAGCCCCAAAGACTTGACAGATAGATTCAGGTTAGATAAACAGTGTATATTTTGCATGGTTGTTTGATCAGGCATGTTTGCCCATTGCCTTAGCTGGAAAAAATTGGACGGGAAATTTCAAAACAAACATAAAAAGTTTTATAGCAAAGAAATACAGCCCCAATCTTGCAGCCAAATGTGAGTTATTGTGACAGCTGCCTGAATGAGCCATGTCATCCCCAAGTTACAAAAAGAGAGAAAGAAACCTTTATGTTAGAGTGTATATACCTGCTAATATCAAACTGTGTGTATACATTGTTTTTACTTGTCTTGTGAGTGAGTTTTTCTTTTGTTTGTGGTTTGTTTTGGTTTTTTTTGTTTTGGTGTGTTTTTTTTTTCCTTCAGTAGGCATCAAACCTTTTAAGGGAAAATTTGAAATACCAAAAGATTTGGGTTAAGTCTGTGGCAGATCATCATACTTTGTCGCATGCAGAAATAAAGAACCTAAACCATGCTTTGCATTATCTAATAAAATAGAAATGTGTCGTAGTTATCTTTATCTATTTAAATTATCTACAAATAGATACAAATTCTGCATAATTTGTGTGCATCATGGTGTCTTGCTAGTGAATTTTGGTCATGGGCATCTTTATATGGCAGAAAGCATTCAATTTATGGTGACGGATCATGAAGTATTTTTAACTGAGTTTCTTCCAGTCACACAAATTCCATTTTTTTGTTCCTTGTATAAATATGTGTTTTGCCATGTCCTCTAAGACTTTGAGCCCGCTAGAGACAAATTTCTCACAGGTTATAGAAAGGTGAAAGGAACTTATTTCCTACAAGTTATGCAAAAAGATGGATGGGTGAAGGAAAGAGAAGAGGACTCAAATTCATTTCCCTCCATTTCACAGCTGAAGGGAAAAGCCTGAGATGACTTCATCCTGAATTTCACATGGGAACATCCATGTGGACTGGGGATGTACGTGTTCTGTGGTCATGGAGTCAGGCTTGGGCTTTCCCGCTGGCACAGGACAAGAGATTGCAGACAGGTTTCCCCAGGGAAGCCCTCTCTCTTAACATCAACGAGAACTTCTTGAGCGGGCTGAAATGTTATAGTGAGAAAGAGAAAGCCAGGTCCTGCTTCTGAAGTAGAACAACATTGGAAAATGGTGAAGTTGTGCAGAATCCCATGTGGCTGTTGCTGAGCTTGCAGGAAGTACTTGCAGTGTTATCATTATAGTGGATATACACACTTGACCCAAAAATACTTGTTTTTAGAGAGTATCCTTGCAGTGTCTTTGTGGCAAAGTGCGGGAAGTTATTTATTGTACAGCTGGTTTAAACTGAAACTTTTGAGGATAATGGGACAGATCTCCCATCTCATCCCAGCCGCCTCCTAAAGTTTTCATGCGAGAGCACATTTTCCATGACTCCATTATTGTTTGAACATCAGGATATTGCATAAGCCTCTCTTGGGGAAAATAGAATATACAGAAGCAGAGAATGACCTATGCCCACCCACAAGGGCTGCTAAATGCAGCTTCACATATATTGTCAATAATGAAGAACATCAGAAGGAAAAAAACGTGTGGGCATTTGAATGTTTTAATTAGAGAATGTTTTAATATTCACATCCACGTTCTCACGCTGTTTCTGCAATGACTATCTGCAGGATGTGGGTGTATCTCCTAACCTCTCTGTTCCTCTCTCCTGATTTGGAATGGAGCTCTCCTTTTTCCTCATGGTAAAGTGCAACGCAGGGTTTGGGGTTTTGTTGGTTTTGGGTTTTTTCCAGTATTTTTTTTTATTTATTTGCCTGTAGAATTTTACATGCAGCAGTCATTAAAGAAAAACGTAAATAAACAGGCTAAGGTGTTAACTTGTGCAAGTTACAGAGTTTACTTTGGAGAAGTAGCTTTGGTGGCAGCATCATCTGACAGGCTTCATCCTAGACAAGGCAAGATTTAACACCTGGTAAATTTACGTAGCGGCTACTGAGGATGAGCGTTCCTGGATCACCCAGTGTTCCTGTCAAAATAATCTGGAGTTTCGAGTGTTGCACAAATTGAGGAAATGCAGTTCAGTGTTGTGGTTGAAGTCAGTGGCCCAGCTCATTTCAATGTCAAGAAAAGCACCTTAGGGTTTTTCTGAATCCAGGATTCAATTTGTGAAGTACTTTACAGACTGCTTGTGCTTGATTTCCCTTCGCTGCCTGGAAAGCCACCATCTCTGGGCTGAATGAAACAATTCTTGAAGAGCCCGTAGTAGTGCCGGAAGCGTGCAGGACAGGAGAGCAGGTTGTGGCTTCTGATCTCTGTATGGCCAGAGCAGTGGAGAAGAAAAATTAAAATGTTCTTTGCATGTAGACACACATGTGCATTGAATCCTCGGAGTGGAAATAGCAGTCGGTGTCTGTTTGCAACATTATCTTATCATATCTACTGGAGACTGCCAGTTGACAAATTGAGGGAAGATTGTCTCTTCTTGTTTTTGAAGGGTATCTCCCCTTAAGAGAATGTCTGACTGTGAGGCAGAAAGAGGAGTAGCCCTGATGGGTACTATCTGGTACTATAAATCATTTACTTGAGATAAAATTTTGATAAGCGTTATAGAGAAATGACCTCACTGTTTTATTATTTCAGTTAATGTGAGCTGTCACTCCGTGTTTATTGCCCCTGTAGTTAAAGTTTATGGAAGTTCCTCAAAGGAATGCCCTTGAATCTGTAACTTAATGATTTCTCCTTCTACTGGAATTACAGCTTCTAATTGGAGCAGTTTGGATTAATTTCACTTTTAAGCATGAGTAATCATATGCAACTTTCATGTATCAGAACTCAAATCTACAGAATTAGAGTGTTAGAAGCCAAGAAACTCTAGGCCAATGACACATCTTAGAGCTCGGAGAGGAATTTGAAAATCATGGTAATAAATGTTCTGAAGTTATTAGGAAAAGGTTTTTCACACAGAGGGTGATTGGGCACTGAACAGGCTCCCCAGGGAAGTGGTCACAGCCCCAAGCCTGACAGAGTTCAAGAAGCATTTGGACAACTCTCTCAGGCACATGGTGGGATTCTTGGGTAGTCCTGTGCAGAGCCAGGAGCTGGACTTCAGTGATCCTTATTGGTCCCTTCCAACTTAGAATATTGTATGATTCTATGATTTCATATAAATAAAAGCTCCTATTAAAAAAAAAATTCTTTAGGGTTTCTGAGTTTCAAGGTCTCTTCCCATGTGTCACTCACAGGTGTAACTAGGGGATTTGGCCTGATTTGCTTTATTTCCTCCTCCAAGTGTATGGGAAGATCTTGATGTAGTTCTGAGATGGCCGCTGATGAGAGAGAACCTCAACTATTGTAAAACTTATTATAGACTTACAAGCACTGAAAGTTGAATGAAACAAGACATGTTCAGCTTGATCTCAGATTGCATTTCAGAACCAAGAAGATGCAGACCTAAGTTTCATTGGTCGTTATTCGAAGAATGGAGCAGATCTTCATGAGACTGGTTTGCGTTCATTCCATACAAAATGGAAGATGCCACATTTCAAATGGCAGCAGGTCAAGAAATGGAGGGTTTTAAATCAAATCGCATCCTGCTCCATTCGAACGGCAAGGTTCTTAAATGTGAGGGAAGCCTAAAAAGTCCCAAGTAAATTAAAGGTCTCCCATTAGGAAATAACCACAAAAGAAGTGTGAACACTGATATTTCTGTCCTTAGGCACCGTCTGAATTTTTGAAGGTGTAGAGTCTGTGGTGGTGTCTGTGAATGTCATACGAAAGTGCACGTATGCTGTGCTTTTGGAGATCACAGAGCTTTCAGCTGACAGAGTTCCACTCCCAGTCTGCTCTAATGAGGTTTGCTTGCAATACTGTGGTTCAGGCCTTGCTTTTATTCTGGATTTTGTTAATATTACCAGTACAAAAAATTATAACAGATTCTCCTTATATTTCTGCTAAGGTATTTAGGTTTTGTGTTACAGAAGGGCTCAAAAAATTGCTAATTTCACTTTCTATATTTTCCTTATTTCCCTTTTTTTTTTTTTTAATTTGACTGCTTTAATGGCAAGCTTTATGGGGCACACCAGGTCTTTATCTCTGCCAAGCACACGGTGTACACCTTGTACACTAGTGAGAATCATTAACTTGCATATATTGTGAAACAGGTTATCTTCGACACAAATAGGTGAGCAGTCAGAGGGATGGAAACACTGCAAAAGAGTGTGTTAAGTAGGTGGTTGATAATCCTTTTTATCGTCGTGATTGAGTAAAACACTGGATACTTTGGCCTTAAACCAGATGAGCTCTTAAGAGCTCTTAACTGTTGAAGTGTTGAGCCCAGCAGTAAAAAGTGAAGGCCTGCAGTGATTTCAGTGAGGTTTGTTTGCTTGCTGGCATTTGAACACCTGTTAGCATGGATTTGTGGAATGTGGCCCTTCTTGGGTAGAGCCCATGGAGGGCAAATTGCAAGCCCCACCTCAGCTCTTGGCTCTGTTTACCATTCTGACATTGGCCTGCCCTCTGTTTTGCGTATCCTAAAAGGACTTCTTGCTTTGTTTTCATATTTCCACTTGAATGAATCAGTCCTGGAAGTGGTAGAACAGTTTGGTTGTTGCAGACAGGGGACACATTTCTGGTTGTGGTCTTGTGGAATTGCACGAAGGATGAAGTTGAGACAGATGTTTTCTAGCATGTCATTCTGGTAAGTCAGCAGATCTTCCCATGTGCTCAATTTGTACCAAAGTTACTCATTCTCAGAGGCTTTCTTAAAAGCATTCCTGTAATTTGTGACCTCGTATTTGTCTGTATTAGTTTAAAAACACAAGAGGTTGACCATTTAGATTTTGCCACTTACGCTTCCTTGAAAAATAAATTATTTTGCCATAATGGGTATTAGTTGCCTTGTTGAAAAAAAAAACAAACCAAACAACTCAGATTTTCATGGTGACTTGTCTGTTGGTTTGTTATAACATCATACAATTTGTAATACAGTGCATATAAACTAAGAAAAATCAAATATGGGGTTTCTTATTCTAGAAATAATTGGACTGAGAAGTATCCAGAACACTGGAAATTTAATGGGAGACAAAGAAACAAATACAGTAGGCTACAGTGAAAAACCTCCTTCCTGTTTTCATAATTTTATTATTTGTTCAGTAATGGAAACATGATGTGGATAGGTTTCCCAGAAAATCTCCAATTTCCTTCAAGACTTTCTGTGAGGTAACTCAGAGACTTGTCAAAATCTGACCTATTTTCGCTCTGCTGTTTGCATGTAGTCCTAAGCTGCTTCTCAGTAAAAGAAGTTGTTTGGCTTTGAAACCTGATGAATTGAAAAAAAAAAAAATAAAGTTGGTCTTGCTAAACTTCATTGCTTGAGTAAAGCAAACCTGTCATGAACAGCATGATGTCTGCTTTGGTTTTGTGTGTATATAAACCAGATATAAGAAACAACTAAACTTTGTTACCTCTTTTTCAATAAAGGAGTCTAGCCAACCAAAGAATTTAATGATGTAAAAGAAGAAAAAATTACTTAGCGTGGGGTAGTTCTTCATGGCTTGGCAGCAGTAATTAGTAATATGGGGGGAAAGTACAAAGTGTCCCAACTCTAAAGCTGCAGTTTTGTAAGAGAAGACAGAGACACTCAATGAAAAAGGGGAGACAAGACTAAAACACTTAGTGAACAGTTGGCGATTTACCCAAGTCTTCTCTTCAGTTACCATTTGGTATTTTTCCACAGCCATGAGCTGGCACTCTTAGGTCTGAGTGTCCCAAACATTTTCCAACATGCCGAACACAACACATGGCTGGGTGCAGAGCTGGCAGCCCCCAGCTGGGATTCTGCCGGCATGCCAGGCACTCAAAAATGCCGGCAAATAAAAGGTGAGAAAAATCGATGAAGAACAGGTTTTGTTGCTGTTGGAAGCTTATGAAGTTGGTTGTTTAACTCCTCTGGTCAGGTTCATGTTCCTTCATTTGATTGTAGGGAGTTGATGTTGGTTACATTAATGAATTTAGGATTAGAGTCAGCTGCTGTAAAATTGCTCTGGTGTTTATTACAACTAAATATTGAGAATCTGGACAAAATGTCCTCCTGAGTTCCCTTCCTGTGATTCTATGAGCTATTGTATTTGAAGCTACAGAACCTTCGCAAGCATTAAGACGGTCTATTGATGGCTGCTAAAAAGGGTATATAGCGCTGTTTACTGGCATTTTCATATAGTGAAACACTAGGAAGTTGTGTCCCTTCTCTGGTAGTGCCTCTACACTGTGAGTGTTACTCCTTTGTGACTGGTTAGTTATGTTTCAGTAGGATCCCTTCTTGCCAGAGCTTAGACCTACTCAGTACTTTTGTCAGCGTTAACCTGCCAAGAGAACCTGCTTCTCTTGCTTAGAAAAGTAATACAGGGGGAATGTGTTGCAGGTGTGTGTCAGAAAACTTCCTTCTAAAAACCATGTCAGCTTCTCATTTTATTGCAAATCAGAAATCCTCTACAAAAGGTAGTCTGAGGGTGTATCTTCCAGAGCGTGCTGCGAGTCCATGGTGAATACAAAGAAGGAAATGCAGAATGGAAGCAGACAAGGTTCTGGTTGTTTTGATGACAACTGAAATGGCCATCAAAGGTTTTGTTTTTTCCATGACTAAAATATGTACAAGGGCTGTCATATAAACATGTGATGTGAGGGAGTCTGTGAGCTACAGCTGTTAGATCCAGAGCCTCAAAAAGGCAGAACTGGTAATTGATTGTGCATGTGGTTTTTTTCTCTCGGAAGGCAGGGCTGAAATAGCTCCCTTAGCTCTTTGGATGTAGGTTAAATGTGATTGAGTGGGTCTCTGAGCTCTCCTGTGCTTGCCAGCGATTTTTCAGAATGTTATGAAAGTGGGAGAGGCAGTTCACTAGGATTTTTACGTGTGTGAATTAAGGCTTAAATGAAGAGCAGGGGTAAGAGAGAGAGAGATCCTTGTTATGACGACAGTTACTTCTTACAAATGGACTCCAGTGATGTCATGTAAATAAATTCAGGGAACTCTTCCTCTGCTCAGTGTTGATGCTGTTTGATGATCAGACAAGAGGGACATACCAGGAAAAGCACCTGAGAGATGACAGAAGAATCTATGGACACTAAAACTGTCCTGCATCATGATTTCCTGAGAATGACGGGTTATCCTTTCCTTCTTTCGTGCACTTTTATCTAATCTGAATTGAAATAAAATCACAGGTGTGAAATCTGCATTGTATTCTGCAAACTCTTGAGAGCCATTCCATAAACTGCCCAGGTGGTGCTTTGGTGTGACACCTCTGTTGTACTGGTGTCTGTGGCTCACAATGCCTGTGCCAGTGTGCAGCCCCAGGAGAGGAAGGAAAATAGGTGTTTCTTGAAAAAAAAACTGAAAAAAAAAGCACTGTATTTCTAAGTATCTGGTGAGATTGCTGGAAACAGTTGAAAATAGTTTTTAAATGGGTTTGATAGCCTGCTTGTAAACCACAGATTGGAAATATTTTTGCTTCGTGTTAGACAACTGGAGATGTGGCAAACTAAATACACAAGAGAACAAATTGGCCAAGACTGAGATTTGATCATTATAAATTTTATTCTTTATTCTTTGTACCGCAAGGATGCTAGTCCTCCTGTTTGGGTGCTGGATTTTTTGGTCTTTTGGGGTTTTTAAAAATCTGTTCATGTAAATAAAAATTCCTGCAGTACGTGAAGTATTTCATCTTTTTACTGGACTCATTTCTCCTCTGCCTATAGATATAAATAGAATAATGACGTCTTACTCTCTGGGCTTGGTGCATCATTCATACAGTACATCTCCTTTCTAGGTCACAAAGCTTTCCCACATACACTTTTTTATTAAACACTGTGACAACACTCAAGAACACAGGATTTTTTACATCTGAAAGCAGCGCCTCATTGCAGGATAGCTGTGGGGTACAAAATAATGAAAATATATCTTTGATTCAGAATTGTAAGATATCCTGATTTCAGTAAAAATATGCTTACTCTTAGGAGTGACTCACAGATAGACCATGGTGAGTTTGAAGGGGCTGTTTAATTTTATTTGTCCTGTGGTTGTTCTTGGGAAGTTTTATTGAAGGGTGTGGTAGATATTACACAACACCAATGAGTATATGGTAGAGTTGTCTTCAAAGTGAATTTTCATGAGGAAATCATGATATTAGCTTGTATTTTATACACTCAGAACACAAATATGCTCATATGACTCCAGTGTAGTTGATGGGTTTTTTTTGGTCACTGAGAACGGGATGGCTGATGGGTACCTAATAGTTGTGTCCTAGTGGGTCTCCTCACTGACCAGAGAAAGAGATCTGTGGCTTCCAACCGTTCCTGTGCACTGGCTGCCACATAACCAGCAGAAATAGTCAGGTTTCCAGTGGGTTGTTGGTATTTCTCTAAGTGAGAGATTAAATCACTCCAAAGTCTCTTTTTGTGAGGACTTCGTAATGAAGTTGTTTCAGTAAGAATGCTTTTTTGCTATATTTCCCATTGACATCTGATTCTTCTTAGAGCAGGGGCTTGGACTGGATGGCCTCTGGACGTCCGTGCCAATCAAAATTATTCTGTGATGCTTTTGCATAGGCAAACTAGAGAAGCCTGAATAGGGTGGGAGCACTATGTGTATCTTAAACCTTAACTATAAAGCACAGTGATGAAAAAGTCTATGATCCAAGACTAAAAGCTGGAAAATTTACTCAAGTCATGTCATCCACGTCTTTAAGGAAGGCAAACAGGACCTGGCTTTAACCAGTCAGTTAGTCCAGGCAGTTCTGCTGAACGGAGATTGAAGTGGTGCTGAGATTTCAAGGGCCTCAGTTTTGCATGACAGGTGTTGTTTTGAGTAATGTGGGGCCACTTCAGTACATGATCTAGACACTGTTTTCATCACAGAAGATTTTCCTGTGCCACAGTATACTTGAAAAGTGTTTTATAACTTGGTAAGTACTTGTAGCCTTGTAATCTTTTTAAAATAAAAAGTTGACCCTTGCTTTCCCAAAGAAGACATTTTTAGCTATCAGCATTTTTAGTAGTTGATTTTTTTTTTTTTTGCCAACACCCCCATGCTGGCTGCAGCGTAAAGCAATTTAATTGTGGTTTCTAAACAGATGTACGTGGAAGAAAACTTGGCCAGAAATAACACATCAAAACGCTATTACCATTTTGTTATATATTTATTAGGTAGCATCCTCTTTCTTATCTTGTGCCTTGTTTGTCAGCTGAAAACTTCTTCAGGTTTCCTTTTAGAGATGTTCCATTTTAGGCAACAAGCAAAGACAGAAAATTTGTGTTTTGTTTCCTTTTTTAACAGGAAATCAATGGGAATATACATTACCCTAAGTAAGCGAGCAGCTGTTCTAGAGCAATGTCCTGACAGACAAACATTGTAGTGACGTACAAAAGGTAATATATGTACACACAGAGAAATGTCCATTGTTTTTTTTCTCCCCCCCAGGGTCTAGAGGGAAAAAAAACCTCCTGTTGGTTGCCATGGTCACTGTTTATAATGATAGCATTTGCCAAAAGTTACCACATTGCACTTCCTTTAGCTTGGTGCTGCAAAGCCCTCTGCCTTTTAGCTTCTGGTAAGCCTTTGCTCCAAAAGAGATCAGCTACAAAGGATTTGGTTTGTGTTTTTTTCTAACAACCATGAAAATCAGTAGCAGAACTTCCCTGTTTTAGTGATGTAGGATCCTAATCTGAGCACACACTTTATTCTTAAGAGGAAACCATTGTGGTAATTTGCTGGCAAATACTTACTCTAAGGCAATCAGCAAAGTACTCCTATGATTTCTGCTAACCCAAAGGAAACCACAAGCTAGTCTGTCTTGGGTAGTTCCTGTGATTTTTCTCATACCAACAGCTAATGCCTTTTTTTGTCCTTTTCCTGTGATGCTACAGCTACTTCACTTGGACAGCCTCATGCCTGCAAACCAAGCATTCATGCTGGCTTATGTGAGGAACCAGTTTCTGCAGATACATTTTGGTGTATTGGAAAGTTATCTGATCCTTGGCTTTCCATCTTCCTCACTAAATATACAGGTCAAATTTGTTCCTTTTTTTTACTGTACTTGCCTTGACTTGAAGACTGGTGGCATTTCCAGAGATTCTGAAGCTGCAGCTTGCATTATTTTTTTTAATCTTATCTCTGTGGTTTTTAATAGTAGTTCTTTCAGCAATACATAAGCTATTTAATACCAGGCTTCTTAGGCTTTGTATTACAGTGGTATGATACTGCCTTGTTTAATACAGGCATCCAAATATATGACCAGTGTAGATGTCTGGACCTTATTGCCTAATATGAGATATTTTCGAGATGGCTTTGAAGGACTGGGCAATTTTCACGTTAAGGGATGATTTGAATGCATTTTGGAGAGTTTGCATGTGCAGGCAATTCTGGCAGTGGTAAAAGATGAGCCATGCATTTTGTTGATGGAGCTGCACTGTGCCAGCTGGAGTTGGAACACCTGGGAGATTCAGCCACTCCTATGAAACAAAAAAAAAGCAGTTCCTGTCTTCTAGAAATGATTGCTAATGTTTTCTTTTCCCTCTTGAGTGCCAACACCAAGGGTAGCCATGTTCAGCTGGGGGACTTATTTTAATTCTCAAACTTTGCATGTACCTCCCTCTGTCTAGAAAGACCCTTGTTGTCAGGAATGCACAAGTGGCTTGGCCTTCACTCAGTGGCAGTGTTTTTCTTGTTAAGTACACTGGAAGCATGGATTATTTAACTGTTTTCATTTGCCTATGCTGAGTTTGAAGGCAAACAAAATGCCATCGTCTTCCTCCTTTGGAAGTGCTTTGGCTTTCCATTTTCTTTTCTCTCCCAGAAGAGCAATTTTTCTGCTTACAAACTGGATTTCATAATCACAGATTCCATTTTCCAGATGTTTGAGTATACTCTTTCCTAAAGCTTTGAGTGCGTTAACAAAAAAGTGCAGTTAGGAGAGCATCTTAAACAGAGATTCACCTTACCTTATCTGTAAATTATTGTGTCCTTGTTGTAATACAAGCAAGCCAGTTTTTCTTGTAAACAGGAATTTATTCATTAGTCAGTCAAGTTCAAATTCTTTTTCCAGCCAATGGGGAAGCTACATGACTTCCCTTTATTTTGAAGGGTGAAAATAAATTTGAAGGCTGCATGGGTTAAAGTGCTGCAGTGAAGGGAAGTGGAATTTACTTGGAAGCAGATACTGCATTTATACAGAAATGTGAAGCTTTTTCTGTAACAAGATAGAGACAGGTATATTTCTTTTCTCGAACGAAGGTAACTTGCTACCTTATTCCCATAACTGTTTGTGGTGGTCAGACAAAATACCCAGAAACTGAGTTTCTGAAAATACGATTTTCAGGGTGCTTAACTGGCTGTGGTTTCATAGTTACTTTATCTTGTTAGGTTCAGGTGGCTGTTGACGGAGTGATAGTGCTTTCTAACCATTTTTGTTCATTTTACACCAGCACTGCTGTTGAGTCAGTTGCACAGTAAGCTGTCAGGAACTGACCCTGCTGAAAATGGGGTTTTGTGGGTTTTTTTGATTGGTTGGTTGTTTTTTTTTTTTTGTTGTTGTTGGTTTTGGTTGGTTTTTTGGTTGTGTTTTTTTTTTTGTTGTTGTTGTTGTCCCTTGATTATTTTAGTTTTTGTCAGGAGTCTGAAATTGAATTGGATTTATATACTCACACGACAGCACATGTATCCATTGGGCCACATTTTATCACTACAGTATGTCAGCAGGCTCTGCCTATTGATAAAATGGCAGCATCAAAGTGTTTAGTGACTGACCACTGACTTTCCTTGTGGCCCTGATATTTAAGGCTTGGCTTCTGCCTTGGTTTTTATGTAATGCCTAGAAGTGAGAGGAACCTGAGATCCTTTCAAGGAGGTGTTTTTCATCAAGATCATCTTAATGGTTTCTTTGTGGCTCTACAAAGAGTTGTATGTTGGCAGGGTGGGAAGGAGAGCTGACAGACTGCAGTGAGAAGAACTGATCTGAGGGCTAGGAGTTCCCTAAGTGAGTGGGGGTTTTCCATGGAAGAAAATATATGGCATTGAGGAACTAGTGATTGTTTTCATCTTTGTTCTTCACTCTCCCCAGTCTGCCTCACTCTGGCTTGCAGAGAAGCTAATGGGTACTATGAGTGCTCAGCACTCATGAAAACTGGCTTGCTTAACACTAATGATTCCTAAAGTCAATATGCTGCAGGTCCAGCTTTGGATGTTGTGCAGTGCACGCTGTTTCTCTAACCAAGACTTTGAGCATTCAGAAAACCTCTGTAAATAGGAGGTTTAGCACCTGCAGATTTCATGTTTGGACCTCAGGGGGTCCCATTTTTATTTCATCCCGTTATTTTTAATTTTTCTTCCATTGGCTTAAGTCCCTTGTTTATCAACAAATGTAAAATCCTTTATCCTGCAGGTACTGCTTTTTTGAAGTAACACTACATAAAGGCTTAAGTTTAGAGTTTCTTGCCTACTGCTTTTTCCCCATCATACTTGGAGTGATTCTTTTCATTTTTCATGAACCAAGAATTTCAGGCTATTAAAGGTAAAAATGCTGCTCTGTGGAGTGTTTGAAATCAAAGTAGCAGCATGAGAACGGGACCATGAACAGCATGGAAAGGCATGGTTAGAATCACTGGTCTAACTTGCTGATTAATCAAGCCTGGTATTCTTCTTTTTTTCCCCATTTGCCCCTCGTATACACCCCTTGTAATCACGGTATTTGATACGGATTTGCAAAAACTCGATCTTGGGCTTCCAAAGAAATTTAGAAAGTCTAGAGAGACCCTAAAAAAGTGCATGAGACAGTGTGAGTTAAACAATGCGAGATGAGATGGGGTTTTGTCTCCCTATTTACTGTCCTAAATAGAGCACTTGAGCGCTGATGAATTCAAGGCTAATTTGCCATGTCATGACTCAGTTGCTGCACTGGAACTTGGATCGGTGGCTGCAGGAAACTCTTCTGTTTGTTTCTATTTTAGCAGGGCCCAGCAAGTCGTCTCAATGTCACTGCTGGATTTAGAAGTGGGTGGCCAATGGAAGAATGAACTTTTGCTGGTCCAGCTCACTCACAGTATGGCGTATTTATAATTGGGTGCAAAAGGTGGGAAGCCGTGCTCCTGCTGCAGCCAGCGTGACCCTTCCCAGGGAGTGCTGGGCTCCTGGGGAGAGCCATGCACTCCCAGGGAGCAGTCTGGTGGCAGGGAGACCTCTGCCAAGCCATAGGGGTAAGTGAAAGGAGCTGGGGAGCCCTGTCCTGTCAGCCACTTCTGCCAATCCCTCTGCTCTTACGGGACTCCTGGCACAGTGTCTACAGAGAGGCCATATGGCACAAGGCAGACAAACCAGTTGTGCCTGTGTGTCCAGGCATCTCTGCTCCTGGAGCTGTCTTACTGGAAGAAAATGGTTTTTATTTCTCCCTGACAATTTAAAGAGAGGCTTTGGAACCAAACAAGGGATAGGGCTTGAATGCATGTCCCTCAGGTTGTGCCGCATGCTCTTCCTTTTCACTGGGGCAGAAAATTTTGCCTGCTATCCCAGGTAGGACCCACAAACTTTACTCTAAAATCTTTCCAACCTCTGGAATACTGAAATGTAACCCAGATGTAGTTGCATCCTGAAGAAAAAGGCAGATACAAGATGTAGAGTTTAGTCTCCCTTTGCTAGCTCTGGAGTCGAGCAGCTTTGTTTTCTGCATTCAGAAAAAGCCCCAACAGCCACATGCCACCTCACTTTGACTCCTGTTGCTTTCTCTAACTTAATGGCAATGAAACGAGATACTTTTGTTGTAGATGATGGAAGAAAAATACTTTCTTTTACTTAGATCCTTATCACCCAGATTTTTTTCCATACTTTGCTCAAAGGGATAACATGAATTACCTCAAAGTAGGGAAGAGTTCCACTAATTAGTTGTTCATAGCATTTTACTATTTCATGCTTTCTTAAGATTATTAGCTTCAAATATATAATCTTTGTTTGTTCTTATAACAGAAATTTGATCATGGCATACAGTATTAAGGAATAATAATAAAAATCTATCACAGGATAGTTACAGAATTAATTGATGTGAATTACTGAATATTTTGTTCAAAACAGTGACATTCAATAGCTTGGCTTTGGCAGCTAGGGCCAAATATAGACGAACTTCCTGATTCTTAATTTCAGTATTTTTATTCTTTGAAACAAGGTTTACACATTCTGATTCCTTGCTAAGTTTTTTTTAGTCATGAGCAGATTTACTTTCTATTCTGCTCTGGAAGATATAGCTTAAAGAAATACCCCCAAATTCTGCTATTTTGTGTGTCCTAAATCAACTGGAATGTTGTTCTTTGTGATTATTAGAACAAAAAAAGGCCAAGAAATGCAGGTTTCTGCTAGAACCTGTTATATTTTTCTGGTAGGCTCTGAATACTGGATTTCAATATTTTATGCCTTCTTTGTGGTTTTTTTCTACTTTTTTCCTGTCCTGAGGAATGGCAAATAATCCCAATGCATAAAAAAAAAATCAAAAAGTAGTTTATGCTCTTAAACATTATTGTGTGGAAATAGAACAGGAAAACGTTTAGGTAAGTGAGTGGGTCTGGTTTTTGTGAGGATCCAAATCTGTAGCCATTAAGTGACGTACTCATGTTCTTAGGTCACAGCCTGTGTTATATGAGAAAATGGTATCACATTACACTCATGTTCTTTTGGGCACGTGAGGATATTTTTAACAATTCTGTATTAAAATAAATTCAGAAAAAGCTCTTTTTATGGAAGTAGACATCAATACCTCGTTATTGTATCTTTTGACTTACTAGTCTGGTTAAAATACAATTTCTTAAGAGTCAGAAGTACTGTTCTTCATTTTATGCCTTTACTATAAACAATGGGACTTCTTCTAACTCAATGCCTGCTAACTAAGCAAGCTTGTAACAGTTCATCTTTGGGAAAACATAAAAAATAAGAAATGTACATAAGAAATTTTTATTCTAGAGCTAGAAGGTACTTTGGAGAGGTAAATTCAACTAGTCTTTTTGAAGTACATTTTAAAGTCACTCTGCTTTCTTGTATTTTGACAGTAATTTTTCTCACAGGGCAGATATTTAAAAGAAATCAATTTTTGTGCCAGTAAGCAGAAAATGAGTTAGTTTATGTAAGCTTTACCACAGTGTTCTTCATTAAAGTGAACAGAATGGCTCTTTCAGTACTGATTCTTCATTACTCTGTTAATATGTACATACACTGCAATACAGGCAGAGTATTGCCACCATATCTGTAAAATACAGGCCTTGTATGACTATCACCATGTTGTATGTCTGGTGTCCTTAAGAGATACAAGCAATTGAATGGTATAGATAGAGACAAAGCTAAACATTGAATTGAAAGAAGGTGAAACGTTTAGATTGCCTATTTATAATGTGCTTTTTTATATAGTGACAGTAAGGGTTTGGTACCAGCACTGTGTTCCGTGGCTGCTTTTTGACGTCCTCATTACCCTGTTACTGTCTTTTCCATTAGGTTGTGTAAATGTGCTTTTGTTATAGGTGGCTGATATATTATCTTGCTGCTTTGAAGAGTTAAAATTAATTTCTAAACTTGTAGCCATCCATCTTGGTAACTATTTTGTACTCTGCAAACATGAGATGCAGAAGGGAGAGCAGCTTTTCCTCAGCGCTGCTCCTTTCTGTTCTTCCTGACAGGGATTTTGCTTGTGATGTTACTTTGGCATCAGGGTTCCTGTTCTGCCCCGAAAGCCAGGAGCTGTGCAGGGTGCAGTGAGGAGCCAAGCCTGTTTACATGGGGCTGGGAAGCCCTGCGAGGGCAGCTCTGCGCCTGGCTGTGAAATGTGCTCCACTCTGACAACCACATCAGAACTTTTCCTTTTTCATCTTTGCTAAATAAAAAGTTTTAGCCTCCTCCTGGTTTCAGGCAGCCTTTGGCAAACGACTGTTTTTTATTTGTGGTTTTATGCTGGTTCTGACTTAGGGCACTCTTTATTGCTGTGTGGTTCTAGCAATCAAATTTCAATTTGTTCTGTTGGCAAATGCATAAAGCACAAGAAAAATTTTCTGTATATGTGAACAGAAATATGTTGTTTTCCTTTATTTCTTAAACCCTTGGCATGATTTTTCTATATCTCCAAACTCGAGTGTTTCCCATTTACACTCTGTGTGTATATGTTGATTGAGTTCATCTTTTTGGCTGACATAAATTATATTTCTGTGTGTCTTGCACCACTTAGCAATGACAAACATTATTTTATTTTGGTTTAAGCTCCCTTTATTCTTAATAGAGAGGTTATAAAACCCATTTACAAACCCTGAGGTAAAGAAGGATGATTATCAAAGAAAACATGAAATTTTAGAAGTTGATCAGTCAGTCTGTATGTCTGTTAGGAAAGGATTGCAGCGTATTATATGTTCTCTTCTCCTGTGATGTCCACATTCCTGGCAGAAAAGATGGCATCTTCTGTGATGTTGTTCTGTCTTAAGTAAAAAATGTGGATCTTTACTGCCTGTCTTTTAATACAGAAAGGAATTAATCCTGTTGGTCTTAATGGCTGGGACCCCTTTACGTCCCAGATTTGTAAAGACTATTACATTCACATGAGCACATTGCTCCATGAAGTCAGGAACTGTTTGCAGTAAGGAGCCATTGTATAAACATTTGTAGAATGTGGATGTTTTATTTGAGGATCAGTAAGCGTTGATATTTTTATAGCTGTTTTTGCAGACTTTTCAAACCATATTTTGCAGGATGGGAGGAAGATTGTGAAATTGCTTAGAAAGAGTATGTTCAGAGTAAACATCATAACACACTTGGGTTATCCACATTAATAGAAATATTTCACAGATTGAAGAGACCTCAGCATCGTGTAACAGCAATGATATTTTACATTCCAAGATCCCAAGGCATGTTACAGTCATTAATTAACTGGAAACAATAACTTCCTTTGATGACAAGTAGTGTTTCCTCCTGATGAGGCACAGAGGATTAGATGCCTATCTCAAAGCAAAAACATACTGCTCTTAAAAGATACTTTTATAAGTGCCTATTCTTTTTCATTTTCACTCACTTTCATGTAAGGGTGTATTATCACATCACCTCATTGTGTGTTTAATTGCTTAATTACATGCTACCCTTGCTCTGCTTTGATGCTAGTGGAGGAGTAAATCGCTTTGCTCAGAGGGCAGACAAATATTCTGCTGGTGTGAGTGAAAATTCAGTACAATGTTATTTTAAAAAAACCTGAAAGCACTTTTGTCAGGAGTGAATTGTCATGGAAAATGCAACTTTTCTCTTATAAGATTGGTGACAAAGTTCTTTTTTAAGATGTATGTATATTCATGAGCATGTAGTAGTTTTTAGCCTAAAGGAAGGATGTCAACTCAAGTGGAAGAAGATAATGTGAAATAAAAAAACCCAACTGATGAAGGTTTTGTTGGGAAGGGAAAAGAAAGATGATGTTCCTCTCTCTCACCATACTGTTATGCTGTCTTTTGTCCTATGTGGCCTCAGGTCTAGTCCATCTTCCTGTGCAACTGAAAGTTTAACTAAACAGACAAAATGTCATTTATTGGATGTAGTTCTCAGCATAACACGGGCTGGTCTCACAAGCAGGAAGGGGCCAACATTGTGCAGCAAGAGGGAAACCCACTGCAGTTCCCCATTCCCTCCTCTCTGCAGAGCACAGATGGTTCTCGTGATTTACTTATTTTAATAGGCCTTCATGGGATGCAGAAGGAATGTTCCAGCTGAGGAAAGCTAGTGTAGTAACACCATGAATCAGTGTGCCAGACTGATCTGTTCGCTTCCCAGGGAAAAAAAAAAAAAAAAATGCAATCAGTAAGTTTTTCTGGTTTGGGCTGGATAAAACAATGGCTGCTCCAGGGGCTGATAAAGTTTGGAGGCCTCTTTAAAAGGCCTGTTTGAAAATTTGTTTTCTCAAATTATGTCCAAATACTCCCTGTGAGCTCCCAGTCCCACCCTTCTGTCCAGTGCTGAGCTCTGTACTGTTATGCAATGCAGCCTTTGAAAACTGCACTCTGTTCTTAGCAGACACCAACCTGGATGTCAGAGGGCCAGGGTGGGCTTGTTTTTCCTGTCCTTGTAGCTGTTTGCAAACAAATTACTCTGAAAATTGCCTGTTCTGTGGGGGAATGATATGAAGGATGAGTCGTCGTTGTTGCTGCCTTGTCTTTCTTTTTCTTCTTTTTTCTTCTCCCTAATCAGAACCACTCATTAAGTTCTCATTTTTGATTCAGGTTTTCATGAGAACTGGTATTGTAATGTTTTGGTCTTAGTAAAGGATGCCTTTGCTGAATAGGCTGATGCCAACTGACTTGTTCATCAGAGTGAAGTGCTACATGCACAAAGTGATCCATCTCACATCATAAGACAGAGGAATGAACTTTGGAAAGCACAGTTACAAGTCACTGATGTACATATTTAGCTTAGTGAAAACAAAGACAAAAAGAATTCTACTCCATAAAAGCAAATATACTTCAGTTCTCCTCCTGGCAATCAGGAATTAATTTAGTTGATTGGAGCTTTAGGAGGAAGTTCCAAGTCAGGTCCAAAGCTAAGGTGGTGATCTAAAAGGTTGTTACAGAAATTCTATTGCATTTGCAGATCTTTTCAAAGCCATTTTTAGTGAGCAGGCAATTTACTTAGGTCCTGTACACTTTCTTCTCTAGAGAATTGAGGTAAGTGACCACTTCCTCACAGAAAGGATGCTCTTCCTCTCCTTTGTGGCACTTCCCATATTTGACGAACCCAGTTCCAGAAGAGCCCAGTTTAGAAAAGGAGATACATAGAAACAATCAAAACGTAGGTGTATGTTGGAGGTGGCGGGTGAAATAAAGTTATCTTGTGTTTGGGACTCTAAAATGAAGTGTTTCAGCTTCTGCTCTGACCCCGGAATTCACGCTGTAAAATCTTTACACATAACTTAGAACATAAATCAGGAGCTTTTGGCTCTTGAAAGTTTGATTTGGCTGGGACTGGATCATTCTGTCCCCTGGAGGGACCGTGCTTCCTCCATCTCAAGGCTGAGGGAGTGGGAATGTTATGGCAGGTTTGCAAGCTTACAGTGCAGTTTAACAGTTGCACTTGTTTTCATGTAATATGTTACCTTTACAAAAACAGCAAAGCCTTTACTTCCTTTTTCATCACATCTGGCTCATAACAGCATAGTTCTTTTATTTTCATGGAGAAAAATATTTTAAAAGCCTCTTAGGTACAGAATGGAGAGGGAGAATGAGGAGAGAGAGGCATGAATACTAGGCCAGGAACTAATGACCCGTTCTTTTCCCTCAACATTTCTAAGGAGAATGTGCGTGTGTCTTCACTCTTAGCTTCTGCAGAACACAGCTGAGAGAAATCAGGTTTGTTTCAGCCCTAGCAAGGCTTTGGTGTGGCAGTGGTCTGGCGAGATGTTTAGGGTGAGATTCCCAGGAATGCTAAAGTGTTTCTGGGTAGCTCTACTGACGTTGCTGGGCTCTCCACAAAGGGCTTGTTCTTAGCATGCCTGGGGTGTCTGTTGTCTGAAGGTGGTGGTATATTTTTGTCTCGAGGACCTGTTACCCTTAAGGTGTTTTGTTCTTGCTGTGCTCCAGGTGTCTTCCCAGGAGCTTTCTAACTCTTCATGTTCAGTGCTGTCTGTATCTTCAGCATTAAAATACTGAGAACAGGCATCATTTTTGTAGCTTTCTCTAGTCCCCACAGTTAAATCTGTTTCCCATCATAAATGCCTGCTTTGCATGTGAGAGTAAAACCTGCTGAACTCCTTGAAGCTGTCTTATCTTGTCTTTTCCCTTACCCAATAAAAGCTCTGCTTCCTTTCTCTTTTTCTACCAAGAGATGTTTCCTCCCTCCTCCTAGTGCCTGTTGCTGACTATCTGAAATTTTTCATGCCCAGAGTTATCTCCAAGCTTACTTCCATGCTTATCTTGCCTGGGTGCTTTGTCCTTTACACTGCAGGGGTGCTATCAAGGTATATTATATATTACCCTCTCTTTGCCATAGCAACCTGTCTTATAATGATGATGACTGAGAGATGAAGGGTTAAAACAGCTGAGAAATAAAACAAGTTATTTAGTCAAATGGCAAAAGGATTATAAGAATGACGTATGTAAAGTTTCTACATGAGAAGATTTAAAATGCTCATTTTCGTCTGCCCAAAATCTTCTTAGTTAAACATTATTTTTAAAATAATGCTAATTTTAGATTTCTAAATATTTAGGAGGAATGGGAGTGAAAGAATATTTTTGGTTTCGAACTCTAAAAGATCATTACTTGTGTCTCTTGCATGAAAAGAAGTTTCATGTGCAACTCGGGGATTTTCATAATTACATTCATGCTTGATTTTTCTCTTGAGTTCTTGAGAATGGGGAATATATGAACACATGAATCTAGGAGGTTAAAAAAAGGACAGATGAATTTAAATGGAGGGACAGTTCAAAATGAGAGTCAACACTGAAGAGAGTGAATATTTAACAGCTCTTTTGGGTATTAGCCTCAGTTTACGGACTCAGAAAATACTGTTCAGCATCCATGCATGTTTTGTTTGTGGCTGGGGTCTGTTCCCCCTCCTGAAATTTTATGCAATCCTAGACTTTAATGCAAGGAGTTTAGGTCCTTATTCTTGATTCCCAGATCTTAAACCTAAACATGAATTATCCTCATGAGTTACCAGTCTCCCTTTTCCAGATAATTCTGTAATTTTTTGGGCTCATTTTTATCCTCTTCTTTGGATGTATACAGACAACTGGTTCTACTGCATTTTGATGCTTTTTAAATATTCACAGTGAAATTTGTGTAGAGCTGTGGGTTTTAAATTGGTCTAAATGTAGTGAACATTTTCCTGTACATTTTTGATTGACTTACTGAAGTATTTAGAATCCGTTTTGAAATAAAAGCCTCAGTTATTGGTATGATTGGTGATAAGGTAAAGACAACTGTAAGGCATAAATTAGCTAAAGGTTGTCTGCACTGGTTTCAACTGAAATTGTTATGCTGATGTGGGAGAGCAGACATATATCTAAGAAGTGAAGTATTCTAGAACAGTTTTGTGATATAATAGAGCAGTTTTGGAAAACTGTATTTGCTGCTTTGAAGGGGAAAGAGCTATGCTATCAAATAATGGAAGGAAGAACCTATTTGTCCTATCCTGGTTTCTTGCTGAAGTTGATTTCTGAAGGATGTTCATAGATTCTTCTGCAGTGGAAAATTCTTCCATTTTTCTACATTATGAAGAACAGATCACTTGGAAGGTTATGTGAAAAAAAGTATTTCTATGACTAGACTTGTTCTGACATTTCCTTATTCAGTCATTTAAAAGCATTGTTCCACTTTTGCATGACTGTGACCTTGATGCAACCTCTTTGCACCTTCAGCTCCCTGCTCATATTTCAGGATGCCTGTTAATTTCATTTTCCATGCACTCACCAACATTTATTTTCTGTAATGCATTGCTAGTTGACTAAGTTTGACTTCAGACTCCAGGTATTGTGAGAGGTTGTGACCTAGGATGTGTTATTCTTTTTGTGCTTTCTGGAGATAAACCTTTTCCCTTAAAACAAATCAACAGAAATAGTATCAGCGATAATAAAGCTGTTTGATGGCCCATCTGAGCTTTGCCTTTTGCATTTGTGTAATTCTAGGACTGGATGCGGAGCAGTGACAGATGCTGAGCAAACAAATCAGTGTGACTCCTCTTCCTACGAAAGCCTGGTGATGTGTGTTCAAAGGCATTGTGAAATTTGTGGTGGTGCAGATCTGTGTCAGGGACACCCCTGCAGCTCAGTATGGTCTCCAGCTTCCTGCCAAAACAATGCACGTAGACATCGATTCCTGTGCTCTTAACCCTTTCTTTTGAGCAGTTGTTGGTAATTCTGGCTAAATCTTTGAAATGTCTACTACTGAATGCTCTACTTCCTTAGCAGCAGAATTTTTTTAAAAAAACCTAGTTTTACTAGTGATTTACCTACTCAGCTGAATGCTAAAAATATTTCATTATAGAGGAAGTAACAAAGCAGGTTAAGGAACCTCCATGCAACTTACTTTCCAGAATGTTTTTCCCCATGTATCCTAACTTAAAGGGGGGAAAAATGACTCAAAGACTAGTTTGGCCTCAGGAACAAAAGTGCATCTTGCACTGCTGAGAGTTACTCATAAATTGCTATATACATGGTCATTTGATCTCTGTCTGCTTGGCTTAATTAAAACACTGGAATGTTTGTTCAGTAGATAAGAACATTTCTGGGAGTTATTTAAATTAGTAAGTACTCTGCTTACTGTCATTAAGTGCCTTTCTCCTCGCCCTCCTCCCCTACTCCTCACAGCATGTAGCAATAAGTGATATATGACTATAAAATAATAACAGTCACAGATGGTCGAAGGTAAAGCCTTTAAGTGAGCGCTGAATCTCTTTGCTGTTCATGTTAAAAGTGGCCTGGGGGTGTCTCTTTTGTGTTTTTTTTTTTCTTTTTTTAAAAAAACTCACTTCTCTCTCTTTTAGCTGAAACTTTGGGTCTTGACACGAGGAAGACATTTTTTGTAGAGGAAAAGCAACATGGAGTTATAGATTGTCTAAAAAACATGTTAAAATGTAGTAGCAGCAATTGGAATAGGCTGAATAATATTAAAATGTTCCATCTAGTATTCGGATTGTTGTTGTTACCATTTGCTTTCCAGAGTGTATTTTAATTTGATTTTTTTTCCATTTCCTTTGTTTGAAATATTCAGCAAGTGTTTCTATTTTTCAGTTTCTTAGATTTTACTGTTGCAACTGTGGAATTTATTTTGGCCTTTTAGATATGAATGACTTGATGTTTTCCCTGTCCTTGTAAGGCATCCAGTTGCTCAACCTCTGTGAAGCAAAACATTGTTTAATGTGTCCTGATCATCACCAAGTGTAATGGGAAAAGAGTCCTATATCACTTTCTTTCGTTTTTTGAGTTCTTTTAAAATTTAATTTGAAAGAAAAAATAGAGATTGGAAAGGCTTCCTACATGCCATAAGGGATACTTTGTCTGAAGAGGTTAACAGGTTTATGGAAATGTCTGCTGCTTACAAAATGTACAGAGCCCAGGGACCAAATATTTAAGGTTTCTGCCATACTTTCCATACCTGGTGGCTTGGAGTAAACCAAAGGCTACAATTTAATTCACTGGTGTGAGTTTTGTGAACTGAAACCTAATTTGTAAAAATCCACTGTTCTTACCCAGGTTGGCTGTCTAAAGTATATAATAACCTAGACATTTTCTGGTAGGCCTGTTTTTATTAATATGTGTTGCTGTCTAGTGAAAAGCATATTGACAGCAGTGAAATACAGATCTTTTCCAAGTACTCAGAGGTGGGGGGACATTTATCAACATTTTCCATTATTTTTCTGTTTGTTATGTTCAAGATCAGTACATGTACAGGATCTGGTATGTCAGCTGGGTTCCTTGGGTCTTTGCTGAGTTGTCTGTATGCCTCTCACTTCTACAGCTTGTTCTTCCCCAGTGTCAGATCACCATATTTCGGTGCATTATTTCATGTTCTCCAGAGTTGTTATCTCCCTTAGGAAGGTAGGTTGCTCTCCATTGCCCATCTGGTTCTCAATAATTTATCTGCATTTGGTCAGGGAGCAGCAAATACAGGTGGCAGCGGTGTCAGGTGACAGTCATATCATTTGGGAATCGGGGTAAGGAGCAGGATGGCTTTGAACGTGGGCTGTTCAAGCAGCCAGTCACCACCAAAAATCACTTGTATTAAGTATACAGAAGAGTTTTCTGATATTTAAATGGTGTGTTTATCCAGTAAAAGTTTCTGAGGGTCTTTTCTGGGAGAGAAAAGGGCCAAGCAGGGTAACAAGCAGTGAGCAGTGTGGATTAGTGCAGCAGCCTCTGTGCCTAGTAAGGACTTTGAGCTGCCTCATTTCTCAGCTTTTCCTCATCCTGACAGTTGCATGAACCCTGCTTTCATCCTGCTATTTTTCCCATTCCATCATCATGTCTGCTGGATAATACCACATTGTTTCCAGTGGCTTTATTTTCACCAAAGGTTTTATCTTTTTCTTGGTTTGAATTGTGTTTCAGCACTGCAAGGCTGTGTAATGCCATTTGTGAAGTGGAGAGGGGGAGGATGAGGGAGGAGAAAAGCTGTGCAGGTGTAGATGCTCAGGGAGATTACTCCAGATAGCAAGAACTGCAGAGGAGTTGGCTCAAGCAGCAGGAGCACTGAGGTTATGCAGAGAGCTGAGAAGGCAGCCAGCTTGAGATGAGTGCAAGTTTGCAGCGGGGGAATAGAGAGAGAGCAGATCCACAAAGTATGTTGGATGAAGTCCATAGGGAGCTTTACAAACCAAGAAGGATATTACTTATGCTGGGTCAGGTTTCTTTCCACGCAGATGTTGTGTTAGCTCTTGCATTGTCATTATGTTGGACCTCTTCACTGTGACTAATACTGCACAAGTTTCAGGTCTTTTAGTCTCCATGAATACTCAAATGCAAGGAATAAACCTCGAAAAGCTTTCCCTATTGCTTGTCCTTCTACTACCCTGAAGTAAAATAACTTTCCCTACTGGATTTTAAAAGATTAAATAGAGAGTGAGCATGCTTTCATGTGCAAATCAAAATTAGCTTACGTGCTTTGCATTTCCAAGTACAGAACCGTAAAAAAATTAAGGTATTTGTTTTTTATGCCCCGTTGTATAAAACAGAAAGTGGTTTCTGAACTTCCTTGCTTTTCTCTGTGATTGCTGCTTTAACTCTTCTATGAGTTAAAGGGCTGGGAAGAGACTGTGGACATGACTATGTAAACTTTATGATAATGCCTCATAAATGCCAGCTCTGTGAAAAAAACTCCAATGTTTCTGCTTGCTGTGTTTCTCTGTCATTCCCTTCTCTCCTAGCAACAGCTAATTTGGGAAGGGGCTTTTGATGCTCTATGGTATTTAGACAATGTGTATCCAATGCCATGATCAGACCTGGCTTAGTGTAACTAGCCAGAGTTGCAAGCATACGGTGATGTCCGTAAGGAATTAAACCAAAGCCTTGAGGACTGGGCAGAGCCCTTCCAGAAGAGCAAGGATCTATCAACAGAACTGTAGCCCATATGTAATTCCTACAAATCTGTGAGCGGGAAATGCCAATGCTTATTAGACCATGCATTAAATATCATTGAACAGATGTTCAGAGAGCCTTTCATTCATAGTGCTGTTAGCAATGAATGGGGTATTATGCTCCCATTCTACATTTTTAAGTCAAGTGTAAAGATATGTTTGAAAAGGAGAAAGAGTGTTAAGTGCACCCTGCAGCCATTCATGTTGAAAGACAGTGGGTTTTTTCCTCCAGTATCTAAAACTAATTACACTGGAAATAAGTATTTAACAATACAGTCTCAAGTTGTACAGAATATGAAACTACACAGTGAGTATTGTTTGTTCATTTTTTGATGAAATATATGTACATCTCTCATCTGGCAGAGAGAGTTTTTCAGAAAGAACAGTTTTTGAGCTCTAGCCTTACCGTATCTCAAGGGCTGTGTTATCTTTGTTCTTAGGTTTCCTTCAATATTTGTGTGTTTTAATCATGTTGCTTTTAAAGAGCTTAGAAGGCTGCAGGGAAAATTAGGTGTGCTATTTTCCTAAATCCTGTTCAGAAAACTTTCATTACTCTCCTCCACTTCCTTTTCCTCTCAGGTCTCTCTTCGTTTTACACCAGTGTGTATTACTTTCAGGAGTTTCCTGTCCCTCTCTCCTGATTATGGACGTCTCAGCTGTCTGACTTAACCTTATCCTCATGCTCAGTCAGCTCAACTTGTATGAAAGGATTGCACTTGAGATAACTGTTAAAGGTCACACAGGAGGGTTGTAATTTTCTCATGGGTGCCCTGACAAAAGCCTGGGTTTGTGCATCTCAGATCTCAGCCTGTTTGCATCTTTGTTGACATTAAGATGTACAGATAAATTTATCATGTTGTGTGTAGCTTCTTGGCCTCTCTCAACAATGGTGGTCTGGGTTTTACAAGAAAAAATAATGTTTAGAGTTTGTTGCTTTTTGGGGGTTTTTTTGTTTTTTTAAAAAAAGAGAGAGAAAAGCAAAAGTGTCGGAAAGGAGGAAGATACAGCGTTCTTGAGAACTACATCCAAATTTTAGGGCTTAGGAAAAGACCTCCTCAGAGACTGAAGAGTACCATATCTGCCTGTCAGGGAGCTCTTGGACCATCCTCTTAGACATCTGATACCAGCTGGGTACGGGACACTGAACTGAAAGAGCAATGAACTTTTCAGGGGCTTGCCCATGCCAGAAGTGTAACTTCCAGAAGAAGATACATAGCATTTAAAGATATTCCCTTTTTTGGTTTAATTTCTCAGTTGTCAAAGAATGGTGTAAAATGTCTGCATTTTGGACATCAGTGGAAAGAAAAGAATACATTAAGAGAAAAGTGTAATTTTGAGGTGCCTTCATTCATCTGCCACCATCTCATATTCCAGTCTAGGTTTTATATCATGCCTCCTCTTGGACTTAGGTGTGTTTTGTAAAGAGAGAGTGTTAAATCAACAGCAGGTAACTGAGAAGGCACTTATGAGGGCTTGCATTTTATTCCTTTCTTTTTTGTTTAATTTGGTTGACTTTCATACTCTGTTTTTATCTAAGTCACAAAGACTTTTGATATTCCTTTCTAAATCATTGTAGTTGTGCTTATTCGTGTTGGCTATTTGAAAAAGTATGAGAAACATGAAGTTACTAAGTTGGCTGTGCTTTGAGTGGAGTTGGACCAGATGAACTCCAAAGGTCCCTTCCAACCTCAGTTACTCTACGCTTATAAAATATTTTAATTAAAGATTCATGTGAGTTTTTTTGAGCTTCCCTCTCAGTAGTTTCGCTGTGCAGCACTTTTGAGAGAAGTCGTTTTGGAACTCAAGATAAGCTGTCTTTTCATGTTCCCCTGGGTGTTGTATGTTGGCATCAGCAGTTGTCTGGGCATCATCTGGGAGTGAAGTCTTTGAGGCTTCAGTGGCATCTTAGTAGCATTTGCTGCCTTGTGCAAAGAAAAGTATGGTTAGTGGGGTAGCATGTCCCTTCTGTCACTCCATCACAAATATTTAAGAAAATGAAGAGGACTAACATGATTTGAGTATTTTCAGCCAAGGAATTAAAGACAACAATAGGATGAACTCTAGAAATACCAAATAAGCTAGGTAAAGAATTTGTCAGACCTTATTTCAAAACAGAATTTGTCACTTGTGCTTAAATGTTAAATTATGTTTCACTTTTTAAAGATTAATATAAATATTAATATAATATAATATATAAATGCTAGCCAAAAATGACATAAAGAACTTTATTTTGAGAAGAACCTGCTTTTGGGGTTACTTTGAAATGTTGCTGTTTCTTGGTGTAAGATGATTTCTGCTCCCCCCACTTCCCTTCTTCATTTTTACTGAACCACGAAGCCAGAGAATTTCATTACTCATTTAGCTCAGCTTTCAAGCTCTCAGCATGCTTATGTTAACCATATAATTGGGCATTTCAGAATGCTGACCAGATTAATTGATCACTTAAAGTATTATCCTGTTTCAACTACAATTTACATCAAACTTAGCACTCTGAAATAATGTACTGTTTCCTGAGACCATGTTTCATTTGAGATTGAAAGTGCTTTGGAGAAAGTACACTTGACTGGAAAGGAAAGAGGGAATCACAAGGGCAGGATAACAGGCTAAGAAATAACCATCTGGATCATCCTGCTTTCAGTCATCTTAAAAATCTTAGGTCTGGAAAGGACATATGGTGTGATATGTTCCAATTCTTCTCTGTCATGGTCAAGCGTGTTATGCATTCCTCTTCATAAACCAAACAAGTTTCTAATTCCTGGCTTACTGAAAAACCATGGAACTCTGCTAGCATTGCAGTGCTTTTAGTCTTTGCTTGGAACTTTCCTTGTAACTGGATTACTTTTAGCTTCAATAAGAATTTTTGTTTGGCAATGGCTACTCCTAATCTTTTTGTCTGTCTATGGTTGATCCTTTGGTGGGAGGTACTCATCAAGCTATGTGTTAAATTCCGCTGATTTGTCTTATGCCAACAGAAATTGCTATGGCTTTGTCTGTTTCTTATTATTTCAGAGTAATAGCTTTTTTTTTCAGGTCTGTTTTATGTTCATTCTGTTGCAAATTCAATGGAAAGAATGTCTCAGGGCAAAGGGAAAGCATGTCAAATAGCAGGAATAATGGAGAGCACGGTCTCAAATGGGGACACTGGTGGTCCTAAACGTGACTAAGAGCTTCTTGCTTTTATTTTGGTAAGCCCATTAAAAAGTCAGTCCTGCTCTAAAGTGACACAAAAAGATGGCAGCTGACTGGGCTGTCCTTGGAATGCATGAATGGGCTGGTGCAGGTTCCGGCTGTGTGCCTCTCTCCAGACAGGGACAGTGCTCTCCCTGCCGGCTCTCCAGCCGAGCCTCTGGCAGCCACTTGCGGCAGGAGTGACCCCGTGCCAGACTCAACCAAGTCCCCAGAGTGCTAAAGCCTTGAAGGCTGAATTTAAACAACAACCACAACCCATGTAAATGTAACAAAGAGAGCTTAAAAATCTTCCCTAAGAGTTTTCAAATTGCTCATGGACTGGTCCAAAGGTGCTGTTGATGCAATGTTATTGGAACTGGGAATTTTAAACCATCAGGGTGTTGCTACCACTGCTTGTAAAGCTTGTGTTAGATAAAGTAGGATGATGGTAAGGGTTTACAGCCTTTTTATACTGCTAGGGATGGCTGATCCCAGTTCTACCTATATGGAACTGTGGTGTAGAAAAGTATTTTTTAAAATGGGGAATTTCCTTAGAGGATTTTATCCTAGAACTGTTAGACAGAGAAGACAAAAAATTTTATATGTAGGCCAGTGACAGTAATGGTTTGTGTCTGTTCACTGACTCAAAGAGTAAGATGAAGCTGAATGGATTATACATTTTACTGTTTACTTCCTAACTAGGAAGTAGTTAGGAAGTAAACAGGCTTTGTTTTGCCTGGGTGTAGTTTCTTCTTTGGAAGAATAAAGTTAGGTAACCAGTTGTTGCTGAATATACGTGATGTTCCTCTATCCTGTCTCTGTTCTCAGCACTTCAGTTTTAAATTGTGGGGTTTGCATTAGGGAAATGGAGGTCATTTAAATAGCAAAGGTAGCAAATGAATTTGGAGTGGATCTGTGTGTGTTTGAAAGATACCCCAAAGAGGTCGGAGAAGTATCCATGGCAATCTAAGGATGCAAAAGGATTTGTGTGTGCTAGAGACAGCCCAGTGTGTATGGTTGCTTGGGGTTTTTATTCAATGCCTGCACTGCATCAGATTGTTCTATTTAAAAAATGTGGGTTCAGCTCCTTTCTCTGTCTCTGGAGCACTGTGGAAGTGGTTTGCTTCTAAAAGTGGATAGTTATGTCTGTTGGAAAAGCAGTTTAGAAACCTCTTCTGGTACCTTGTGGTATGAAGATACTTTAAAATTTAACTAGTTCTTACATTTTCATGGCTGAATTATTGCCTTAAGTTTTCAAAAAGGAGGGAAAGAAAAATGAGGAGACCCATTTCTGAGGTCTGTGGTCTAAATGAGGGGAATATTTGAATGGAGCTCAATAACGTGAGCCTTAAGTTTGTAGCCAACACCTTCCATCAGATGGAACCATTATTCTCTGGGCTGTCTGTCCAGTTCAGATACAGCTGAAAACAAGTTGTTCCCTTCACCCTTGAGTCCAGAAAGGGCTCTGTATAACACTGAATTTGTGTGTGTATTCTGGCAAATTTATGAGTGAATCTGCTAGAGCAGGCTACTGCTGCTCTGCTGTGTAAATTCTTTTATAAAGGAATGATGTGTGCCTACATACTTCAGAACAGAATTGACCTCACAATTGGCACTGAGCCCTGGTTCTGGTCACTTGTGCTCCTCTCCCCTGCTTATCTCCTCCCTTCCAGGACTTCTCTCAGTGGTGCTTTTGGGTTCCCCTGTTCTGGGACTGCTTGATCACCTAATTTTTGCAGGCTTATACACAATTTATTTCTGTGCGTTTCTGGGTAAGCACTGAGGCAATTTTTGTCCTAGCCTTTGTTCCTTAGAGGTGTTTGGGGGAGGATTGTTAAAAAAGAAAAAGATTGTTTTTACTGATATTCACTAGAACTCATAATTATTTCTAGTCTTTCATTGGGGCCAAATGAGAGCACGTCTTGTATTTCTTTTTTGGCTAGCAGGGCAAAGTGTGTGTTTGGAAAAGGCTTCAGGTTGCACAGAGGAAGCTGCTTGGACCACTGGCTTCAGCAGATCAACTTCTTACCAGATACTCATCCCTGCTCTGTGATCCTCCTTAAAAGGTTTTTGTACATTAATGGTCAGCATTTCCATAGCAGTTTTTTAAATCTCTTGTGTAAAGTTGAGAAATAATGCAGCAGATATGATAAGCTGCACTGCCTTCCTCCACCCTTACACAGTGATGTTGATTGTAAAACCAAAAAGCTCTTCATTGATAAAATCTTTCCCGAGCAGGGGCCAGTTGTCCATTTCCTGAGCCATGCATAGCTCTGTTGCGAATATTTTTCTCGGGAACACTCCTTCCTTTTTGTTGTGTTCCATTTTCCATATGCTGTCCCTGGATTATTTCCAGGGAAGGAAAGAAGCGACCAAAACAAACAAACCAAACCCACCAAACTTCACCCCACCTCCAGTACTGCTTTTGCATCTGTTCTCAGACCCAGATGTAGGTACCTCTATAGGGAGTGATTACTGTACTGTTTCCCTAGACCAACATGTCAAAGATCCAGTTTCCTCCTCTTGTAAACTGTCTTAGACCTCCAGTAGCTTTAGGGTCATCTTGCTTGATTAAGGACAGCAGAATCTGGTCTTGGCTTGTGCTTGTGCATCTGTAACTTTTTAATCTGGAAACACATTTTAGTCATTTTAGAGTGTAGTTTTGCAAACAAATACTTTCTTACTTCCATCACTTACAAGGTTTATTTGAACTAAATTCTATTACACCAAATAAATATAAACAGTACTTCTGCATAGTAATCTTATCTTGCATTCCAAAACACTTCACAAACCTCAAATTCTCAAGTTTTTATTTCTTAAAATCACCAAAGGCCAGGAAACAGTGGAGCATGGTTTGAAATCTTTCCATAATTATATGCAAGGCTGGCATCCATGCTGCTCCACTGTCAGCAGGATAGTCAGCCTGGAGTCTGAGAAAGAGAAGTGCTGGAGAGATAAGTCATGTTTAGGGGAATGGGAGGACTCTGAGAAGCAGGATATGACACAGAGGCCATGGGAAAAAGTAAAACTTCCTCCTTTGCCACAAACCCAGATGACTGCAGTAAAGCTGAGCCTTCAGACTGCAGCATCAGAGGCCTTGGTGGGGGGGTCCACGTGGGCATAGGAACAGCTATAGGGGGTAGCTGGTATTGGGGGGCCTTATAGGAGGACACTCACGTGTATGGGCGACACTGAGTATATGATGAATCTGAGGACAAGTAATTATTAATGTTTGGCAAAAGCAGCTGCTCGTAGAAGCCAGGACAGTCACAAAAAATGAGTAATTTTATGCTGAGAGAAGATTTGGGCCTGGAACAAAACACTGGGGATCTAAGGAGGAGCCCTTAGTGTTGCTAATAAATATCCACTTAGGCAGATTTGTCACTCATGTTTCTGAAAGTTTTGTGGCTGGATGAAAAGAATGTGCTTTTATTTCTTGAGCAGCTGTTCTTTTAAATGGGTGCAGCTGTACCACAGTGTCCATTGACACCAATCGCTTTGTGATTTAGGGTATTGGTTATAGTCAACCAAGTAGAAAGATTTTTTTTTTTTTTTCCTTTGTTAAACTGAGGAAAATTTTGTGAAATAGCTCAAGTTTGTCAGACTGGAGCAGGCACAACTGCAGTGTTTCTGTGACGTTACTGTGAAAGCTTTTGAGGGACATGGAAGTCAATTATCATTTGCTGTCTGCTGAAGCACAGCTTTGCTGGAGCTGCCTCTGCTCCAGCGAGGGCGTGACCTGCCACATGCAACGTGGAAGTCATCTGAAAGATTTCCTATGGCAAGAACAACATTGCAGTTATGTAATGAAGTTTTATTGTTAGAAGTATGTGAAAACAGGAGCTGTGAACTTGCAGGCAATTCTGAGCTGAAATTTTTCCATATTCTCACTCCAAAAGGCTTTTTTGGAAAGTTTAATGGAATGCTGTTTGGCACTTTTTTGATGGGAGTGAGTGTGCATGTCTGAAGGAGACTTTTTTTTTTTTTCAGTTATCCCATTCTAACAGTGAATTTCCTAAATTCAAAGCATTAGGAGAGTAAGAGTTTTAATCTTGGCTCTGCTGATTTGCTCAGTAGGCCTGAAGAAGGCCTTCTGTTTTTCTGTTGTAGACATAAACTATTAAATGTCTGCGAACAGATTTTATGGTGAGGTATTTCAGAATTTTATAGGTAATGCTGGAGTTTTAAACCATCATCTTAAGAACTTTTTGCAAAAGTAAAACTCAGGAAGACATTGCTGCTGCTCAGCTTATGTCAAAACTGAGGTGAAATATCAGGAGGTGGAGTTTGTTGAGGGAGGTTATTTTTTTAATGTAAATTACTATAATTTCTTCAAGATAAACAACTCCTATAATTATGGATGCCAATTATTTTGTGTGCTATTTTTAAATATCTAATTTTTTGAGTAAACAATAGAGATAATGGCATTGCAAATAAAGCCATACCCTTGCACTGTTTTCCTTGGATGAAGATGCCTAATTAATTTCCCTTTCCTCATCCAGAAAGCAAACAAAAGGCTGGTTTTTAACCTGTTAAACAGTTTTAGTTGTCCTGGAGAGAATGGTAAAGGTCTTAAATTTCTATCAGTTTCATAAATCCAGGTGGCCAGTTAGAGGAGGGAAATACACATTGTGTTTGGAGTTTGGAGACAGTGGAGAAGGAGCTCTGGGAGTGCACTACTAATCAGACAGCAGAGAGTTTATTGTGGCCCTGAGACAGGCTTCTGAGATGTCACTGGGAGTTTTTATTTCATTTTGTTCTCCTTTTTTTGGTGGCTTGTTTCTTTGTTTTTTGGTTTGTTGGTTGGTTTGGTTTTTTGGGGGGCAGTGTCGATGTTTGTTTTTGTGGCTTTTTATGGTAATATTATGTATTTGAAATTGCCTTTTTTTTTTACTCCCTTAAGACTGTGCTTTTGGGAAGTTGTGGGGGATTTTTGCTTGACTTTTTCTGGTTTTGTTTAAACTTTTTCACTTTAATTTCTATTTGAAGTAGCATGTATGAAATTTCTTGTACTGTACTAGGCCTTGAAAAGCTGCTTACTGTAAGATTAATATAGATACATTAATTAAAAATTCAGTGTAAACCACTGAAGCCAACTGGAGTTACTTTTATGTGTTACAGGGCAGAGATTGCCCTATTGTGGTTCAGTGGGTACAAAACAGAGCAATCCTTTTTCGATCAGTCTCTTTTTCCCTCAGCAGTTAATGCTTAGCTTATCCAAAATTCCCAGGAATTACTTGAGCTGATTTGAATTCAACTAATGGTTATAAAAGCTGGGAATTTTTGAGGTCTGCTTGCTTTCTGATTGCATTTGTAGTAAGGTGGGAACTTTCCCTCACACAAATATCCCTTCTCCCTTTTCCCTGAAGAGAACCTCCACCAAAGACAGGTGAAAGTCTTTGGAAATTTAAAATGTCAATGGTTATTTAATGATTTCACAAAATATTTGATATTTTTGTGACCAAGTGACACTGTTTTGGGATACCTCGTACTTTAAAGAGTACAACACTTGGAAGACAGAGGCTTTAAATTAATTTGATATTCCTGATTGATTATTTTGGGTAAAGTCTAATTATGTGATACTTACCAGGTATCTAGTTAATCTCATTTTTACTCTGGCCATGACTAATGGGATCTTGGGTCCCACCATAAGCAAGAGCTTCTGGCTCCCAAAGCAACATTTTGGTAATTTCTTTCTGCTGTCCTATGGTGTCCTCCTGCCTTACCTATTCCCTTACACCTTTTTATTCTTTCCCTTATTACAAGGCAGTTATGACATTTTCTACTTAGTTTAGTCCTGTATTCTTCTGGATATTTATCCTTCTGTTGCAATCTCACCCAAAACTTTATATAATTGTTCCAAGTGCCTGTAGATGCTCTTTAGCAGTGACTCTATCTGAAGCCCATATTCTGTGTGAGCAATCAGGCATTTTTAATTTTTTTTTCCCCCTTGCTGTGTGTTGAACAGCTGAGCCAATAAATATTTGGGATCCACTGGCATTACCAGTGGGTTATAGCAGCCCCATTCAGCTGGACAACAGCTTTTCCACAGTAGCATTACGTGTTTGGTTAAACAGGTAAAGCATGCATAAATGCAGAAAAAAAATTGAGTTCACTGTGCATCAGGGACTGGCAGTCAGCTCTTGGATGAGTTCCTGCTGTTTCTTTTGGGAATGGATGCCACTTGGTTGCTTGTGTTCAAGCAACCTGTTTGAATGCAGTCTGTTTTGCAGTGTACAGGAAGGCATGTCTTTCGTTGTTGCACAAGGAAAGCTCCAAGGTTTTGGGGTAGGGTGCCTTAAAACCTCCTTGTGTTCTAGTCTTCAGCCAGGAAAAAGCAGTAAATGTCAAGTATATTAGATAGTAAAAAAATAAAATTGCTAAGAAAAGAAAACTACTTGTAATTAAAGTCCATAAACTGGTAATAATTCTAAACATCACAAATGTTTTAATTCACTGCTCTGACTATAAATCATTTCAGCCACAGCTTGAATTCTTAGAAACTACCTGAACTGTGGCCTAGCGAATATTTGTGACTCAGGGAGAGTATTTTCGGCCTGTTTCTCTTGGGAATATAGAATATTCCCTACTTTTTAGTAGATGGAACAGAATAGACCTGTATTGTAAACAACATATGCTGCTATCATTAATGGTATTTTAGGCAGAAGGCTGTATTGGAAACTTTTCACTTCTGAGAGGGGACAAGAGTGGGAGCCTGGAGGAAACACTGCTGGGCCAGTTGTATGTGGGTTTAAAAATAAAACAATGCCAGCGGCACCACCCCCCACCCCAGCCTCTTCCATATCGCCATGTATCTGTTTATTTCTAATGGCTCTTTTAAATGACAGCTACATAAACTGAACTATCCAAAACAAAGGCCATGGAGTTTACTTTGGCCATCTCAAGTAAATTTTCCTAATCTAAACATCAGCAGTGCCTTTCATAAATCAGTCCAATGACGTCATCTTTTCAATTAGCGAAGCTGGTATTTGTGTTCTGGCCTCAAAAGCTATTTGACCAGTTAATGTTTTCAGGTTTTGTAGTAGTCCAGACTTCTCACCAGTTCTCAGTAACGTGCTTGAAGTGGGAACACATTTATCAATAATTGCCACTTTTTAAGTGCAGATATCAGACAGTGATTAATTGCTAACCTTTTCTGTTGTCTACCAGAAATAACAAGCACAGTCTGTGGACTTTAAAATTGTTCATAATACATCTCACAGTTCTTACTGGGGGACACAAGCATCTGCAAATGAATAGGTGTTAGGGAGAGTAGGGGAATAAGAAAAATTATTGGGTGGGTTGTACTTCCAGGAAAGGTAAAATGAGGTAGTGCTAAGAGCTGAGAGTGAATCATCTGTCCACCCCAGTGTGCTAGTTTATTTTATTTCCCAATAAGTACTTGAAACTTGACTTAAAAGCTTATTTCAGAGATTCAACTTCAGTCTTCCTTTCCTGCAGGTTAGAGGGATCAAGCCCATGCTGACAGGGAGACTGTGTGTAATGTTGGGTTGGGGAACAGTTCAGTTGCAGCACATCTTTTTCTGTAGATGAAAACGCTT
The DNA here is from genome assembly GCA_013397775.1 of Eulacestoma nigropectus. NCBI lineage: Eukaryota > Metazoa > Chordata > Aves > Passeriformes > Eulacestoma > Eulacestoma nigropectus. The sequence goes on from VZTE01007282.1 coordinate 1,818,679, forward strand.
CCACTGCATGAAAGAGGTTTATTCTGATAAGGTTTTTAGCAAAATCCACCAACTGCCAAGAAACAGTCAAGCAAAGCAACAGTATTCTTCCTCTTAATCTCACCTTCCTCTCCCTGTGTGGAAATAACAATAAGGGCTGACATGAGCTGAAAAAAGCCAGAAAATGTAGAGCCAAGGCTTAGCTCCTATCTTTTGCTCACCCTAGCAGCACATCCACGCATTGCAACACAGATGCTATGTGAGGTCACCTTCTACCATAGTGTCAGCTATGATTGAATTCCCTGAAAGAGAAACCAAAAATTATCTTAAGCACACAACTATTCCATATGTGTGTGTACGATGTATGGTTTTGTTTATGTTAATGATGAGACTTGGTTATGTCCTTGGCTTGAAATGTGCAAATGCTTGTAAGCTGGCTCTATGAATCTCTTACAGCGTCCTTTGAAACAACCTGAGCTTGGGTTCCCATGATACTATTTCTGTTCTTCAGCTTTCTACACACAGCAGCCTTTCACCAGACCTCCTGCTGCTTGTCATTACTCTGACTTAGCTTGTTGATAGCAGGAATGGGAGCTTTGTGAGCTAGACAGTCCTTTTTCCATTTTTTTTTTTTTTCCCATCATTTCTGAGGCAAGTTAGGAGCCCTGATATTAGCAGTGCTGTCGGGCTGTAGCAGAGGCTGAAGGTGCAGCATCAGTAGACACTGAAGCCTGTGTGTAATTTTAAGGGAGGTGATATTCTAAGAGAGCTGGAACAAGTTCTGGAAATGCAGGAAAATGCCATCACCTTTTCTGGTGAGATACTTGCAGGTCTCAGGCTGTTTCAGTGGTATGATTTTTGCTTCCTATTTGGCCATGAATGTGTGGCCTTCATCATAGAGACTTAGCTGTGAATTGGCCACAGACTTGCTTGAGAATATGGAGACGTTCCCTTGATGTTTTAAGTCCTACAGCTCATGCTTAACAAATAGCTGAGCTGATAATCATCCCCTTTAGTTTGTCCTCAAGCAAGTGAGCAGTGTGGGAGCGAGCATCACATCCATTACTGAAACTGATGAGTAGAGTGTGGGTGCTTTTCTTTTGGTGTAAATTTCCTGTAATCTTGGGAAAGATGGAGGAATGCATTAGAGCTGGAGATGTCTGTTAGTCTTGTTGAGACACTTGTGCAGCATCTCTCTGCACTAAGCGTTTTGCCTTGACTCATTGATAGGGTGGTGCTTTAAGTCACAATTTAGCCCTGACCAGATGGGCGTAATGGTCGTTCTTCTATGGGTTGAGGGTTTTTTCTTCATGATTTTTGCAGCTGACTGGGTGAGTTTCTTCTGGGGGATGTGAGAGGATATTTTTCTAATATCCAGTCTAAACCTTCCCTGGTGCAACTTGAAGCCATTTCTTCTTCTCTTATTCTTTGTTACCTGGGAGAAGAGGCCAACCTCCACCTCACTAAAACTTTGTTTCAGGGAGTTGTAGAGAGTGACAGGGTCCCCTCTAAGCCTCCTTTTCTCCAGGCTAAAGAACCCTATCTCCCGTAGCTGTTCCTCAAAAGACTTGTTCTCCAGATCCTTCACCAGCTCTGTTGCCCTTCTCTGGACACACTCCAATACCTCAATGTCTCTCTTGTAGTGAGGAACCCAAAACTGAACACACTATTAGAAGTGTGGCAGTGATTATCTCAGTCAAGGAATACTGTTGTGGAAATATTAATTTGGTGGTTTCAGCCCTTGAGGAGACTCTTCATTCCTCATATAACTTGTTCAAGATTACTGGGCTGCAGAGGTGCTAAAGTCATCTTGAGAGCAGGCCAGGGGTGGAGTGCTTGCTGATAACCTAATGGTAGCAAATCCTTGTCCAAACCTTGGTGAGCGTTCAGGAATCTGCAGAGAAACAGAAGAATAAATGATTTCTGGAGTGTGTTAAATTCAGTGAGCAGAGTCTATGTATTTTTCTGAGAGGCTGAAAGACCGGATTCATGCTTTATCTGGTAACTGTAGCAGATAGCTGGGTTATCAGTTGCGCTGTTACGGATTCTGTCTGACCATGCCCTTATCTCCCGAGTGCTACCGGTTGCAGGGCGAGTGCCTTTTTTCATGCCTTATGCAGCAGCTTCTCACGTGTCTGAAGGGAAAGCGTTCTCCTTTCACTGGGATCACTTGGGCATGCCAAGGTCAGCGCACAGGAGGAGCAGAGTGCGTGTTGAGGTTTGCTCTGTGCAGATACGAAGAGGCAGCAAAGGGGAAGCTGTGTCTCTCCAGGCTGGCATTAAAAACATTCTAAGAGGATTTTTTTCTCAAGTTAAAGGAAATAATTACAAAGAAGACAAAAAGCAGCTTCAGCTCGAGAAGCTGATTTAATGAAATTTGAGGTTTGCTGTGTGAGTCTAGGATGAAAGTGGATAAATTGATCCACATGCAGGTGAGGCAAGGTAGCCTGGAATGACTGCATTCCAGCAAAACAGAACAAGGATGGCTTTCCAGCATGGAAGTGCAAAACTAGTGGCAAATTCATGAGCAGTATGATTTCCTTTGGGCTCTTCTTTTTGAGAGGAAAGGATTGACATGGCCAGCACTGGTTTCCCAGCCCTACTGTGAATTCTGTGGTGGGTCAGTACTTCCACTTGTCCCATGTTCTGCTGGGACTACTTGAGTTACAAACTCCAACTGGAGTTATAAACCCTAAATGGCATAACCTTTGCTACCTCTAGCTGTTGTCTGTAGGAGGTGAAACCATGCAGGAAGGGGCTTTCCTGCAGTCTGAGACTGAACCTAAAACCAGAACACACAAGAACACAGCACAGAAAGGTGCTCTGATGTGTAAAAAGTCAAGGCAGGAAGAGTCTGGATGATTTTTATGTATATGAGAATCTGCATCTGTCCTGGAAAAAGTGAAGGAGTTGACTTGGAGAGGTACAGGAATTCATAATAGGTAGTGAATATATTTTGGTAATTGAGCAACAACCACAGACTGAGAAAGCTGAGTGAAGTGAAATGAAAGAGTGTATGGCTAATTCCTGGGTAAAAGTTGATAGCATAGGCTGTATCTTCGGGGTACAAATTTCCTTTTTCATCAGTCTGATTTATACACTTAATTAGATATGGATGTTTTTTCAAGAAAGGGATCTAAGCCAATCTTATTGTTCACGTTTTTGATAAAACTGATTTCTGAGTGGAGCTCTGGGGTGAATTTTATCTAAATAACCTATGGACTTGAAAAAAAATCCTTTCAAGAGGCTGAAAGACATCTAAATCTTATTTTCAATTGCGTGCATAGCAATTGGCCTGGGGCTACACATAATAGGTTCAAGAGTTTCTAGAGACTATAATTTTGATGAATGGGAATAATTGCTTATTCTTAGGCTCAAGAACGCAAATTTTTAACAGTTACAGAATAAACTCCATTTCTCAGGCTTCCATGGTACAGAAGCATAGAATGTCCTGAGCTGAAAGGGACTCACAAGGATCATTGGCTCCAACTCCTGGCCCTGCACAGGATGGCCCCAGAAATCAGACCATGTGTCTGAGAGTGTTGTCCAAACTCTTCTTGAACTCTAGGTGCTGTGACCTCTGCCCTGGGGAGCCTGTTTGAGTGCACAGCCACTCTCTGGGTGAAGGTGCTGTGTTCTCCCTTTTCCACAGCAGTGTCAGGCCTGTGGGTAGCAGCACCGTGTGAATTCATGTGGAAGAGTAGCCAATAGGTCCAATGGGGTTTGGTGTGTCATAAGTGTAGCTTTTTAGGCAGTCTCTGACCAATGATAAATACAGCAGCTAGACTGGCTTCTAGTAGCAAAGCATCTTTATTTAATTTTAACATCTGGGGGGAAAAGTCTGAAAGCAGATGATTTTATTTAGATATATATCCTAATTGAAGCTTATTCTCCTTACATAAGCTTATGCAAGTACTTTCCCCGGTAGAAGTGAGAGTTCATGTCTGTAGGAGATGAAAGACAAGAATTTCCTCTTCCCTCTGGATTTTTTAGCCTTGTACTTGCTCAGGAGTTCTTTTAAGTTGCAGTTTCCCTGACGTGTGCTATCCAAAGCCATTTTGCATGTACCTGGAGGTTTTTAAAGCACTTTGCAGAAGCACCCTGCTGCCTCAGTGCCTCCTGACAAGCAACTGGGAAATGCTGGTTGTTTTTCATTGGCATTGGAGTTGGCAGTGCTACTAGCAGGGCAGCTGGGGAGCTCCCAGAGCTCAGGAGACGCTCCCTGCTCTGCTCTTGGAAAGGATGGATTCTAGTGGTTGTGCCTTTTTGGACCCAAGATCTCACAAGCGCGTTTCCTTTGGCACATGGAATTGTCTTTGTAATACAGAGGAAAGAAAAACTAGGTCTGAACAGGTGTAAGAGACAAGTGTGAAAAAGAAGTTGGAAAAGAAATATAAATACTTCTGTGCTAAAGCTCAGGAAATGTGACATGCTGTGCATTTCTGTTGAGAAGACAGTAAGTTTTTCCATGTAACTTGGAGGTGAAATGCAGCAATATTGCCTTGGCCATGCTTTTATCACATAGCCACAGAAGTGAAAGGAGAGGTGTTTAAGGCTTTTAGAAACACAAAATCAATTTGAAACTTATTTTGCATCTTGTGGACATTGACTGGATGAGTATGAAGGCTTGTTATATCTTCAGGCTGGATTTTGAAATTATTTTAATCTTTATGTTAATTTGGGTAAGATGTGTGATCTTGTAACTGTGAACTGAAATAAGGCAGATTTTCTGTGGAAGTAGAAAATTTGCAGTTCATGTATTTCCTCTCAACAATCCTCTAGGTAATGCCCTCCCGTTTCTACTTCTTAAACTAACATGAAGTAAGATAGTCTGCCCCCAGTCTCTCGTTGTTCTGGGAGACAGGCTTTCACACTGTAACACCAGGGAGGGGCCATACACTGGTCACCAAAGAAAACCTTTATTTCTTGAAAGCAATAGTACTAATAAATTTCAAGTGGAGTTAGTACAGTGTGCTGGGTATTTATTGTGTTACCTGGCTATCAAGTTTTGGGGATAAAACCTAAAGATTTTTTTTCTCGTCCCTCCCATGATGATAAAGGCCTCTATTTTTAAAAGATGCTAATGCAGAATTACCATTTTCTTGTCTGAAACTTAAAGAGCTTAATTTAATTTCATACCTTTTCTTTTGTTTTTGTTTTTGCTTTTTTTTTTTGTGACTTACCTTTTTCTCTTCAGGAAAGTTGGGTTTTTTGTCTGGATAGCTATTGATTTATTTGGGCCAGAAGCTATATGGAACTGGTAGCATTATTAAACTCAAAAACTGAAATTGCTGTGATAAGGGACTTCTGTGCCTAGCTGGTCTTTGACTTGCTCTGTAGGAGACTTTTAAATATATAATCTAATTTTCTCAAGCATTCATAACAATCTATTTACACATAATTTAGAGGTCTGTCAGATCTCCAGAATTACCCTGTTAAATTATTGGAGCTAACTTTTAATGCAGGTTGTAATTAGTTACTTGTTCCAGAGGGGAATTAAAATCAAGCTGTTAGCCTGTACGTCTTCAGTGAAGAACAGAAAGCTGTGGCTAATTATTCTGACGGTGTGGGACTGCTGGCTGACTTACAATGCAGGAAGGGAATTACTTGAAATATAATCTCTTTGGAGCAAAGCTGCGTGTTTGCATCCATGTTGAGGACTTAACGGTGAACAAGGATGGCTTCCTGGTTTGGAGTTACTGGCTAATTGGTTTTTAGGTCACAGATATTGCATTGATTTCTATGCAGCAATTTAAAAACAGGGGGCAAGGAATGGGAGGGGAGAAAAACTGAAAAACCTGCTTTGCACATGTCGTGAGAAGGATACCAGAAAAGAAACCATGGATGAGAAACCATGGACAGACTTGACCCAGTAAGTAATTTTAACAGAAGATTAATATTTAAGTGGTTAATTGGCTTAAGATGAACAAGCAGGGAATAGGGCTACATCCTTGTATAACCATTATGTACTTGCTCTGAAATCCTTTCTATATGAGGAGGGTCTTTACCAAAGTGTTTATGTGACAGTTGAAAAAGAAAAGACTGTAGAATTTATTATGATGAATGCCTGGTCTGTTTTACCACGGTGCGTGAGAGGACACACAAGCAGTTGAAGTGGCTTTTGTTTCAGGAGATGAAGAACACAGCTAGAAGAGAAACGTCTCAAATTTGGCTCCAGCCAATAGGAAGCAACACCTTGAGTATATCCAGGTGGGAAAGCAACATGTGTGACAAGAAATGACAGCAAAGTAAAAATGTCAGCTTTTGTGTGTGCCTATGTGTGAATGTTTATACATATATAGGCACATACCCAACCCGTGGGAACTGAGTCTAGGAGCTAAGGAAAAATGAGGAAATGGACTAGAAGTACCCATGGACAAAACAGGAAAGGCTAAGCCAAAAACTAAGAGGTCACTAGCAAGATACACACATAATCAAAGGGAGTCATCGTATGTGAGTACTCAGGGGAAGATTAAAGAGTCAATACACTTCTTCATGGAGTGGGAGACCAATATTTTCCAGATTTACTCATGGCTGTTGAGCAGCTGTCTTTATGGAAAAGGTCAGTCTTGTGGAAGATGCCTGATACAATTAATGTGCCCACAGATGACAGCATTATATGGGGAAGATTAGAGAACATTCACATGTTTTAGGGTAATCTTGACTTGATGAATTCCATGTTAGGACATGTGAAGAGTTGGTGGCTAACATCTTGGAGCTGCTAGCTGCCGTATTTGAGAGCACATGTGAGACAGACCTATAGATTAGTGTCCAAACTGATTTTTGAAGAGGGGGAGGTAGGTGAGAGAGGAAATTTCAAATGTTCAGTTCTAAAAAAACACTGAAACTAAGTAGCCAGACTATGTTCAAGCACCTAGAAGAACAAAAGGAAGAAAATTACAGCTGATTTTGTTGTTTAGTAATTTCGGTATCAAGCTGAATGATGGACCTCAGGGAATATTCCTTAAATACAGAAACCTCAAGGAGCTAAGAGAGACTGTTACTGTCTTGCAGAACAGGTTTAAATTTCAAAATTTATCTGACCAAGTTGCAGTTTCAGTGTGGGAAATGAAGTGCAGCTCAGTTTGATAAATGCAGATTAGTGTAGCTAGCCAATCCTAAGGAGGATGGGAAACAACCTGCTTGGAGCAGCTATTTAGAAAAAGATCTGGGGTTTTTTGTGGATCACAGCCGCACTTGGAAAAATAACGTTATATGGATGTGAAAAAAGTTAGTGCCATACTGAATACCTAAACTAAACTATTTTATCAGCAAGACGAATCACATAACCTTTCTACTTCGCTCTGAAATTGCAAAGCTCTTTGGCTTCAGATTGGGCTCTTTCTAATTTTGTTCCCCACGGTCCAGGAAAGATAGGAACCCAAGTCCAGAGGAGAGTTCTTAAAATGGACTGGAGATAAAGAAAACACAACTTCTAAAGAAAGTTTGGCAGAATCTGAGCCGAGTCAAAAAAGCTGGAGGAGTAACACGACTCTTTAAAAGGCTCTCACAAGGAGGAAGTAGTTATCTGTTGCGTAAATTGGTGGAGAACAGGATTACTGGCAGCTGGTCTGGAGGCAGTGCTGTCAAACAAGGGTAACTGGGTGTCTGTCAGGAATGTCACCCCTGTGAGTGATCCTGACTCAAGGCAGGGCTGTGACCTGAGGTGAGTTACAGATTGCTTCCAGTCAGATTTGATTCACCAGTGACCACACTCTGACGCCCAGTATAATAGCACAACTTTTGGCAATTGTGAGCACCGAATCTGATTCCAGATGAGAGTTTGTAGTTTGCTTTTTGTCTTTTCAGTTCATAAATGGATCTTAAGTTTTCCTAGAGAAACATATGGGGCAGGAAAGAGTGGTTGAGAGAAGAATGATGACAGTCTTGTGCTAGAAATGAACCTGCTGCTTTCCACTTCTACATTTATTGGCAATTTGGAGCTTATTTTGGTCTCTTTCAATAATTATGCACATAGATGTTTTGATGACCAAAGTCTGAAATTCTTTATACTGGGATTTCCTTCTCCAGATCAAAGCTAATTTGAGAAGAATACACTCATACATACACATGCAACTCATCAAATTCCTAAATCTACTTTATTTTGTCTTTCTTTTTGATCACACCAATGCAAATGATTTCTAGTCTTACCCTTTTGAAGTTCGCTTTAGGGTGAAGTTTGCCATAACAGTGGTGTTAAGAAGTGTAGAAATGAACCTTTTCATTTTAATTAGAACTTGATGGACGAAGTAGGATCCACTCTCTGCAGATATGGGAAAGAAGGATTCAAGCCTTTCAAAAAACCCCAAACCAATCAGATTAACTTTTAGGAGCAGCCATTTGACTGCAAGAAACAAAGGGAGAAAAATACTGAAGGAATACTGGGAGATGAGAATATAACTAGTATTTCCAATTTAAACTTCTGAAACACTTGTCCCTCCCAAGCTTCCACTGGATCCTTATTTATTTCTTTCCCTTTCTCTCTCTCTTTTTTTCCTACACCTCATTTACTGCTTTATTTCTGTCATATTCACCATTGAATGTATATGCATTTCCATTTAGCCGGAATTCTGAAACTGCAAATGCAAAGATGAGTCATTTCACTGAGACTAGAAGCCATAAGTATGTGTTTAAAAAAATAGCTCAATACCTTAGACAAATGTCAAGGTGTGCTATGATTTTAAATTCCCTGTAGAAAGCAATCTTCACTAGATGACTACAATATGTATTGATTTTTAGGCTTTAATTTATAAATGCCCAGGAGACATCATTACAGTTTGACTTGCTATACTCCTCATTTGGAATGGTGTTGAGGGTTTCGCTAGTTTCAGAGAGCATCAGATGCTAAGTTTTTTAATGACATAAATATGTGCATTTTCTTTGAGTGTCTTCTTGATCCTTGTTATTAAGAAAAGTGCCACAGGACACTGAAGCATAAGGTTTTCATCTGTTGCTTTCCTTCACAGCTCAGTAGAGTGAGCAGATGTCCTGCGCTTTTCTGCAGTTTTTAGGGCTCACTAGTTGAAATGGTTGATGCTGCATTCACTATCACATTTGCTGTACCAAGAGAGACTAGAAAAAAATTGTTCTTTGCCTTGAAATCCAGGATATAATAAATTGGTCAGAGCACAAGCTGACCAGGGCTCTGCTACCAGTTATGTACCACCAGTACATAAACCAGTTTCCCACCAATTTAGTGTCTGACAAAGTTATTTTTCTCACATGGGTGTCACAATGGGTAGGTTAATTGAAAGTGCCTGAGGCACTCCTGTGTACCCACAGTACACATTTTGTGTCTTTTACAGCAGTAAGCGCAACAATAACATTCCTTAAAATTTTCAGCATGGAAGTCAGGCGGCCTCTTGTAAGTGTTCCTTAGGAGGTCTGCCCATGACGAGAGAGCGGCGCAGAGCTGCTTGCAGTGAGTCTGGGGAAGCTGGAACAAGTTTGTACAGCTGTGTTTTCATCACTTTGTCCTGTGCCTTTTGGGAAGAGAGCATTTTTGGGAAGTATTGTGTGTCCCAGCACCTCAGCTCAGGTCAGGGCTCCCAGTTCCTGCCAGCAGGAGTGCGGTGGTGGCTTTCAGTGATCTGGACACCTTTCTGTCCCGAGCGGTGCAGGGCTGGCAGGGAGTGCTGGCTCTGAATGGGCTGGTGTGTCTAGACAGGGAAGTGCTGTGCACGAATCCAGCTGTGGTCTTGGAAGCAGCGGGACTGTGCCCCAAGCAGCCACTGATTAGCCTGGACACTGCAGCACACTGACGTGGCAAGGCAGCTTCCCACACCTGAGCTGGCTCCCGTAGCCCTGCGTGGTGTGTAATTACATGGTGCAGGCTTGCCTAACTTGTTTTGCAGAAGCTGCCAAACAGTTATCAGACAGATAATGGTTTTGGCTGCTGTTGGCCTGGGTTAGATTCCACCTGATACATGTGAGCTGGCAATTCCATATCTCAATTACAGAGCTTTTGCATTCTTTTGTGTATGGTGTAATAGTTATTATAGATTGATTTGGTTACCAATACAGTGTCTGAGCCTTCTACTAAAAGTGACAAACCTTTTGAGATTTTTAGGATTTAATGTTCTTGACTGTCTCAGTCTTTCAGGGTAACTGCTTCTTCTGTATTTGTAATAACTGGCAGATCTCCTTATTAAATTTAGTAAGAGCAAAAGCATATTTCCATTGAAATGAATACCTCAGGAATGAATTCTGTTTTAGTGGGAAATTTTCCAGTCTGTCTGTGCTTTTATTTTGCTCACCATGTGAGTCCTTTCATATATTTTACTGTATTTGCACTTATTTGCAGTGCCATATAACAGAGTCATATATAGGTATGAGTGCTTTTCTGTTCCAAAACCTCTGCTAGTCTGTGTGTGCTTGTCCATGAATGTGTATCATAGACAGAGCCCTCCAGTCATCTAGGATCAGTAAAATCCTGGTAGGGTGTTCTATTGAAACAATTCTTTATTTTCGTTTGATGTAATACAATTTATTCATCCAACGTATCTTTGATACTCCAGTTTGTTTACACCACAGGCCAGTATTAAAATGTCACCCAGTCAGATTAAAAAGTCACTAATTTTGTAGCTTTTCTTTTTCCTTTATGGGCTAGACTTCTAGAAAATTTTTATTTCATTTAGAAGAGTTGCTGCACTTGTGGACATGTCAGTACTGGAAGTCAATGAGTCCTTTTTGCTGCCTGTCAGATACATCTGTGTGTCACTACATATTAAATATCTACAACAGGTTATTTAGTTATGGGGCAACTGTTTGCCTGTTGAATCTTTCTGCAAGAAATATAATGTGGATCTGTTGGTATCTAGACTCACAGTAGAATAAAGTTCTGGATGGCCATATCAGTGGTGGTCTCCATGCTTTACTAGAAGTAGGAAGTATCCTATATTGCTCCTGTTGTTTCCAGGGCATTGGGATACATGTGATACATTAAAAATAAAACAATTCCTGTATCAAAACAGTTTGTGTACCATTGTGGTGCAGTGCATTGTCTTTATAAATCGCAGTGGCATCACAAAAAAAGGCTTTAATAATTTCTTGAGGTTCTTCATATAACGTCATACAGGTTTCAATGAAATGATTTCAGCAATACCAGTTTACAAAGTTGCCACCCTTCAACTGTTACTCATTTTTCCCTGAACTAAGACTCAAAAGTGTCATTTTTATTTTGGTATAAAGAAAACCAGATTAATTTAAGCCACTTTTAAAACATGGATTTGACATTAAACTAAAAGAAACTGCATTTGTCTTTCCTTTGCCTCGAGGCATGAGAAAAGTGGCTTGTATCTGTCTGCAAAAGATCATTTTAACTTTTTATAGTCTTCTAGTTGATGACTAGCCAATGATTTTATTGACTGTTAAATGGTCTGTATCTCAGTGAAGCTTGGAAAATAGTCCATACCAAGAAAGCCATGGATAGTCACTTGACTTGGAGTCTGTAAGGGAGAATTCCAGACAGATATGTTTTTTTCTTTCCATTGGTAGGTGGGATTTGAAACATGTATTGCTCATAGCTGATATCAGGTAATGTGACAGTAAAAAACTGGATGAAATGGAGCTGGAATAGATTTTATCAGTAGAAAATGCCTAGAAAAATAATATGGCATATGCAAAGGAAACTTCACCTGTATTGTATCTTCATCAAGTCTGTGTGTGTAACACTGCATGGAAAAAGACAACAGCAATAGGCTGTGACCTGAAGCCTTTGCCATAAAAACCTCCACAACAACAACAAACCTACAGTTCTCTTGTTATAAGGTTATCATTTTTATGTTGCCAGGCTGAGATATATTCTGTATAATTATCAGAAGGGAAAAAGGAAAACTGTCTCTTTAACCCCATTTGATTATTTTCCCCCTTTACCACCTTTCTAAGGGAAGACTTAGTTACATATTCTTGGCAGAACCTCAAAAGATTTTTGGCATGCCAGGGGGAAAGACTTAAACAGTTAAGATAATGCTTTATGTACTTGCTGTAAGAGCAGTTTTTTGGGGGGAGATGCAGAAGCCTTGGACACGTGTTCTCTGCGTAGCACAGACAGACACTTGCCTGGGTGCCCCTAAAGCAGTGTGGCTCAGTTCTCAGAGGAAACACCTGGGAGCACAAATGCATCACAGTTTGCTCTGCCAGCTGTGCGTGCCCTGGAAGCTGAGAAGGTAGATGGAGCTATGGTGCCAGCAGATTGAACACTTGCCTTCTTTCTTTAGTGTAATTACATTCGCTTTTCAAATTAAAGTATTTCCGCCCGATTCATGGTATGACAGGTCCAAAACTGTGACTGAGTGCAGAGTTGAGGGCTGCATGCTGGAAACCAGGTGTTTGGTTTGATCACTAGTTTTGTGGATTTTTGTTTTGTTGCATGTTGGGAATCAGAGAAAATGAGATTTATTTTGGAGTGCTGGTCATCTTTTGCTTTGTAGCACTAAGAAACTCTGATTTCAGAGGATAGATTTTCATAGGACTGTGGCCTTAGTCCAATATCCCTTAAACAGCTGTCAGCCTTACAGTTACATATTCTTCCATGCAAAGTCTTTTTTGTTGTGTAGGTGACATTGTTAAATTAGATACTGACACCTTGTTTTGGTTTTTGTAGAAAATTAATTCTTTGACAGTTGCCTCAAGTATGGCATCAAACGGTTCCGGAGCACTCAGTCGAAGCACTCTGCTATTAGCAGAATTCTATGAATCATTAAATATATGAGGGCTAAAGCAGCAACTTGCCCTTTTCAGCAGTCTGTTAGCACTCTTGAGTGATTAACTCCAAAGGTTCCAGGGAAATGAGTCAGCAAGGAGTCAGGCCAGACCCTGAGTCATCCTTGCGCCCGCCGGCCATGGGAGCTCACCAGGAACCCACTGCCCTTGCAGGAGTGGAGCTGCCCAGCTGGTGGAAGGCATCTTTCCCTTCCCTCCAGGCATCCCAAGACTGTGACTTGCCGTGTGTGATTTCCTCTCACTGAGGCTGAGACAAGAGGCTGAGGAGCAGGCTGTGATCTCTTTGCTGTCTCCAAAAAAAAAAAGGGATCAGAGAGAAGGTGGAGCCAGGTTTTTCTCAAAGGTGCATATTGTAACATCCAGGGGCAATCAGCAGAGCAAGAGAAAGATTAAGTAGAAGACCTTTTCACAGCAAGGGTAGTTAAACACCAGAATGGTGTACAGTGTGAGGCTGTGGCACATCTATCCTGGGGGTGGAAAGCTCACCTCAACCAACACCCTGAGTTAACCTGCTTTGAACAAGCACTTGGACTAGGTGACCTTGAGAGGTCCTTTTCAACCTGAATTATTCATGATTCAAAAATTAGTATGTTTAACTGTGCTCTCAATCAGAGTTTTCTAATCTTATTTTAATCTAAATCTCAGTTTTTAATCCAAACTGAGATTTATCCATGATACTTGAATTGTACTGGTTTCTTAAAGAACTTTAGGCATTCTGAGCTTGATGACTTCTTCGCTAGCACTGCAGTTCAAGAAGTTTTTTTGCATTCATGGAAAACAAAAATCTTTGAGAAGTGAGACTGTAGAAGTATGAATGGTACAGGTTTGGGCTTTGGCTTCAGTCTGTGACCAAATCCAGCGATGTTTATTCCTTTGGGAGTGCATGTCCTCAATGTTGAAGCTTCTCTTTGTCCTTCATCATTGTGGTCGCCCCAAATTTGTACCTAGGTAGCCTAGGGGACCTTTGTGCCTGCACTTCTTTTTTTGCAGTGGTGAAAAAGTACCCTCTGAAAGGCCAGCGTGGCAAGGGAGCAGCTCTGTGTCTCTCCAGGAAGTTTATTGTTGCAATAACACAGATAAAAAGGATTAGACAAATGTATGGAGTTTCTTAGGCTCTGTGAAACTAGGAGGAATAACTCTATTCTTTTTCTAGTTAGTTGTATCTCAGCTGCCAGTATGTACTCCCAGGCTTTTTTCTTGTGGATCCTTGATGTTGTTCCTTTTGAAAAAATATTAGAAACTACTATTTAATAATTTAAAAATATCATACTGCTTTGAGAGTTTTTTCCTTTTTTTTTGATACTTGCTTTCCTAGCAAATAATTTTTAAAAGCATTGCTTAAGTAACCTAGAAATTTACAGATATATTTGCTTGCTTGCAAGAAAGAGAACACTGTCATGGGTTTGTCGTTTTTCAGGGTAAGTTTTTTTTGTAGTTTAGCTGCTCCCAAGTTTCCCCTTCACTTTTCTCTCAGGGACTTCATTCTTTTACGCCTGACACTTCTTGAAGTGAATACTGAGTTTTTGTTTTTCCTGTCATTAAGCTGGCCTACCTCAAGGAAAAGTTCAGACCCTTCCAGAGAGAGGATCAAAGAGGTCAATTATAAATGAAAGGTAGGGGAAGGAGGGATATTTTCCTGTCTTGCTTCATCATTTTCACTGATGGAGTCTGCAGAAGCAGAACAGTCTGGTGCTTGTAATATTTGAGGATGGTTCTATGTTTTCTGAGCTCATTATGGAAAGGAGCCAGCGAGAGAGCTGGAGAAGTGTACAGCCTGCCCACATATTTAGAATGGGCTGGGAAGCTGCTTCAGGTTCTGATTTCCCAATCACTGCCCGCAAAAAGGAGGGATGGAGGGGAGGAGATTTCTCCTGTTCGTTTGTGAAGGTGGGGCAAAAAGAGAAAAGAATGAAGAATGGAAAATAAGAGAGAAATAGGAAGAACCTGCTTCCTTCCTGCTCCTCGGGGGACTGTTGCTAGATAGAGCATTTGATGAAGAAAACGGCATGTTTGGGTTTTTAAATACTTGAATTTCAACTGTGCTGTTGGCCTCTGAAGCTTGTAAGTAAGTCCAAGAGAAACAGTCTTCCTCTCCAAAGAGGTTTAGCCTGCATCATGTAGGTTCCTTTGCCTGTACAGTCATATGAAGTGATGTAATGAAAAAAAAGTGGAAGTGGTGTCTTTCAAATCTCACTCTCAACCAACTTCAGGCCTGGACAGGAGAAACGAAGGGCTTCTTATAGTCCATATTTGTCACTGTGTAGCTGAAAGTAAAAAACATTCAGCTTTATCTTGATTTCATTTGTAAACGCTTGATAAATTCCACACACCCCCTCCTCACACCCCCC
>VZTE01007282.1:1833765-1867411 GCA_013397775.1 Eulacestoma nigropectus
CCCCCCCGCAAACCAGAGAGGGAAGAAAAATGTTGACTTTGGAAAGTCTGAGCTCTCTGCACAGGAGAGGTACTGATGTGCGGTCGGCTGCTTCGGATTTTTTTCTGGGGTTTTTGTGGGTCTTTTTTTCCCCCCACCAGTACAAGGCCATTCATTGAGAAAAACTTAAAACAGTCTGTAGAACATGACTGCAGTGGCAGCTCTGCAGTACGCACCTACCTACTGCAGCCTATCCTTCGGGTCAACACAGGAAAATAAAATGGGATGTGCTTTCAGCATGGAGAGATTGTCCTACCATTAAGAATTTCCACGCTTCTCCATCGAATTTGTAATTATCATGAGTCAAGACCTTTGCATTTTTTGCACAGTCTTGTCATTGCCCCACATAAGGAAATAATTCTGGGTGATCTCCCATAAGCAGTGAGCAGGTTTTTCACATTGTAGAATTTACTGCAACTTACACTAAAATGTGCAGGATTACTGTGGTGACCCACAGGTGACTTCTGTGCCATCATCCTGCCCATGGCAGTGGTCAAAAGTTACTGCTTAATTAATTTTTACTACTTCAATCCGTTCAGAGTGGAAAGAAGGCTGGAGCTTTAAACAATGTTAGAATGGAAGGTGAGCCATTCATTCACCATTCCCATCCTCTGCTTCTTGCTAGAATTTGGCCCAAGTGGGAACGGGGAGAGACAGAGAGGACAGGTTTCTGCATGGTCTCTCCACTGCCTTTCCTCATCCTTCAGGTGACCTCTTTTTCTCAAAACTTTAAAGCTTTGTCCTCCTCTGAGCTTTTGATACCTGCCAGCATCAATAGACCTGAACACAATGGTTCTACCACCCCATGATGTCACAGGGGAGCTGGGGGCTCAAACAGCTCAGGAGGGAATTTACAGTCTTAAGACAGCAAAACTGTATGGGGTTTATTTTAGCTATCTTGTTTTGGAGTGAGGAGAGTGACTAGAAAAAAAAAAAGGCAGCTTCATTTTTTGATAGAATTTAAATTCTCAGGCATAGGTAATTCTGGCCAGAAGAGTAAATGAAGCCAAAGATCTGTGTGCTTTTTAAGAAGCCTAGGGGTTTTTTTAATATGCTCATAGTAAGCATATGTTTTTAGCTAAATGTGCAGTGGTATATACAATTAGTCTTTGAAACCCAGTACAAAGTAACAGCTGGTTTGAACTCAACTACAGGAGCTTTTTATGGCTAAAAATTAAAATAAAAAAATCTTATATGAGATATAAAAATGTTAATATTTCAATAAAATGTATTTTTTCACATTGACCAGGTCACTAGAGCTACTGTAAGCAGTAGAGCTGTTGCAGGAATGTTTTATATTTCAATATAAAGATCATCTTTGTAATTAGTTAGTCTAATATTTTGCAGCTTTCCTTCTTGGAACTCAGAATATGTAAATATTCAGCCTTAGAAACTTGTTTGCTAAAGGAAAAGGAAAAGAAAAAAAAATTAACTCTGTGAATGAAGGGGTGAAAGTCACTTGTCTGAGGACTTAAAAAACAAGTTGATTTTGAGACCTGTCTTGTTTTTACAGTCCTTACAAACCCAGCTGATTGCTGCTGTACCAGTTGGACTTCAAATGGTCATTCCTTCTGTCTTTCCCCTGACCTGAGCACAGACATCAACATTCTACATTAAATCAGACATCTGATAAAGCAGAAGCCTAAAGCGCAAGTGTTCATCCTTGTCCAGGCTGCATTGGAAGGCTGTTTCTCACTTTTTTCCTTTCCTCCAAAATGACGTAAATTACATAAAAGCGCCAATAACTAAATAACAGTGCATGTCAAAAAAACGCCATCTGGAAGAACACTAATGGAAGCTCAGGTTTACAAATTGTTTAGTTAAAGAACGAGGTCTCAGGAAAATAGATTGTTAGCAAAGCAATATTGGTCTTAAATGAAGAATGCATTTAGAAACTAGGAGAGGTGTTTAACCTTATATTTTTTTCTTCATTAATACAGTATGTGGTTATCCAAAATTATGATTGAAGGGTTGATTCATTCTTTCTGTTAGAGACTAATGTTTCGACTGAATCAGGTAAATGGAACTTGTCTTACATAACCAAAAAAAAATTAAATCTGAACCTAAAATGATTTTTGATTACACTTTAATGAGACACAGTTTCTGAGCTTGTTCACACTGGATGATTTCACTTGCTGCATCGTTTAAATATTCATGAAACTTGAAACAGAAATGAAGGCAGGTCTCACTTTTCTGACTGTATACCTCATAAAACTTCACTGAAAAACATTGTAAAAGGATTTATTGAGCTTTCAGAAATAAGGAAAAGGCTAAAATTATGGAAGCCTGCATGAGCTTAACTAGCCTACATCCCATTATCCCCTTCATGTTCACCTCATGTCTTAAACCTTTAAAGTAATACACATCTCTTTCACATCTCTTCATATTTCTTTTCCTATAGTTTCCTTGATCCACTCATTGCACAGAACAAACCTATGCTGGATGTAAATCTGTGCTCTCCACTGAGGGCAGCAGCATTTTCTTAGATCACATTTTTGAGGATGCCAGAATATGTTTAGAGAATGAGTCAGGAGATTGCAGAAGGAAAAATTTCAGAGTGAAGATAGGTGAATGATGTCCTAGAGTGATGATTTCTTGTGCAGTACTAGGCAATTTGTTTAAAATCCAGATTATTTTAAGTCAGTTCCTGTTTTTATGACTGCTTGACTCCTTATCTTATTTACTGAATGCTTCCAGAGATCAATGGGTACTCTTCTGAATATGGAAAGAATTATATAATACGAAAAATTCTCAGAAATAGGCCTTGGATTTCTCATACTGTACTTTTCAAATTAGTAGACAGATTTGACCTGACACTCTTTGTCTTAGCTCTCTCTTCCTTAAGGAGGTTTTATTCAAATAAATATTTCGGAAGCTTTCAGATACTGTGGTGATGAAGGTTAAAAGCTCCCAAAAAAATAAAGGAACAGACAGGAGAATTTCCATAGTTTGGAGTTAAATTTTAGTTCTACATATGCTGGAGAAAATGCAGCTGCTCATTGAAAAGCATTTGTAGGCAGCACCTATTCTGTTTGCCGAATGAGAGTGTTTCACCCTGCAGTGAAATGCCTTATAGCCACTTCATTAAGCTCCATGCTGTACAATAGAAGAAAGAGTGAAGTAGAATTGGACTTTTGAGTTAAAAAGTGGGGGGGGGGAGGGGTGTTTATTTGCAGCCTTTTTTTTCCTTTTTTTTCTTTTTCATTCATTATTCAGGTGAATCAGTAATTCAGAGTGATCAGGTTTCTGGCTGCCTCTGGCCATAGGAGGGCCATGTGTCTTAGCCCAAGGTTTGAAACGTGCCAGTGCTCTGTTGGGTGAATGCTTTGGCACATTTCTCCCAACTCTCACTGCTTTTGACTCGTCTTACAAGTGTTTTCCCTGGCTCTTAGCTTTGATCCATGCTCATGGTGCCCAGCCTGTTCCCACTGTTAAGGAGTTCACTGGTGGCCTGTTTTGTTGAAGATCCCTGTCTTTATGTCCCTACTCCACCCTGCTGTGCCACAGTGACTCTCTGTCTCCTTTGCTCCATTGGTTTCCACTGTGACATGACTGATCCCAGCTCCTTGTCTCCTGGATAAGAGGGAATGCCTTCTCACTGAGAGTAAGTTTAGATTAGATACTAGGAAAAAATTCTGTCCTGTGAGGGTGGTGACACAGGTTGCTGAGAGGAGCTGTGGATGTCCCATCCCTGGAAGTGTTCAAGGCCAGGTTGGATGGGGCCCTGAGCAATCTGGGATAGTGGAACGTGTCCCCGCCCATGGCAGAGGGTTGGAACAACATGATCTTTAAGGTCCCTTCCAACCCAGGCTATTCTCTGGTCCTATGATTTTGGTTTTGCTAAGTCCCACTATGAATCCCTAACTGCCCAGTGCCCCTTTCATTATATTGCATGTTTCTTCCCAGGATTGTCCCACCTCCCCACCAGTTCCTCATGACCCTATCCCTTTGCAGTCTCTTGTGGTGGCTGTAGCATGACTCTGGAGCTTAGCCACTCTGGCTTTTTTCTTGGCAGTGACTCTCAGCTTTCACAGCAGAAGACAATGGGGCTTTTTACCCCTGTTTCCTTATTTTACCAAGGAGATAAGGCTGTTTAGTCTCCTTCTCAAAAGTATTTAAAACTCTGTGTAAGAAGCAGTTCAGCAGCTTGCAAGCACAAAGCGCCACTGTTAATGAATGAAATGAGATAAAAGTGGAGTTGGTGATGATACAATGAGGCAAACGCTCAGGCAGTTTTCTGCCAAGATACAAGGAGCCTTTCCAGCCATTTTAGTCCTGGGCATCACTGCAGAAACCTAGCAGTTCTTTTCTTTGAAGTGTCAGCCCCTGAAAATAAATAGCAGAGGCTTTGAGGCAGTCAATTCAGCCTCGGTTTGGTGTCTCCCAACATTTGTTTTCCTCTCTGGAAGATGCAGCACTGTGTGCTCCCAGCCCTGCAGAACCTGTGTGCGCTGCCATCTGCCTCTGCTGCCATCTGCTCCCCTGAGCTGGCTGCAGCCAGAGACAGCACATGCCCTTTCTGATAGCAACAGGAAGGTTATCTGTCCTGAACCAGGGAAGCATTTCTCTGGAGGAGCAGGGGGAAGGTGGAGGTTTGTTGGTTTAGCATGCTTGTATTCCTGGTTGACACTCGCAGCATTTAAGTGTGACCTTCCTGCAGTTTGGCTGCCTTGCAACCATGTGGAAAAGGCCTTGTAGCAGTGACAGGAGGTGCTGCATAGGCAAGGTGATTCTCTGTTTTTCTTAATGGCATATCTTTTATTTTAAATTTAACAGCTCTTCTTTTCCCAGTGTGTCAGAGGGGTTCTTTTACACCAGCTATGTAACCTTGCTTGATGACATAACAGTGGTTCTTGAAAAGAATGGGGGTTTTTGCTTTGCTTTTTGTTTTTCCTCTCTTGTGCTTTGGAGTAGAACTTCAGACATGTATGAGGTCATGCCCACATTTTCTTCACGTCTTTATTTTTATCTTGATAAATAATACATAAATGAACTTGAGAGATAATACGTAAATAGGCAAGAGTGTGTATCCACAGTTTCTTAGGGTTATCATTACCTCATCATGTGTGTGTCTACATATAAAATATATCCTTCACCTACACATTGGGAAATCCTCAAAGAATCTCTTCAAAAACAGTGCTGGGCAGTTTTGGTTGCAAGAGTTAAACATTTGAAGAGCGAAGTCCCACGCGTGGTTCTCATGGGCCTATTTTTAGTTTCTCTTATGGGAAGAATGGCAAAAAATAGACCAAGACCGTGACTTCGGATTTAGTGCACAGAATGTTTATAGGTTAGTTGACAGGAGTGTGTGTGCGTGTCTGTGCCACAGAACTTCAGTACTACACTTCCTGTACATTCATTAACAGGACTCCCAGCAGAGCTACTGTAGTTTCAGCACTCATAACACTAATTTTAACATGCTATAAGGTGCGTCATAGCTCTGAAGTGCTATTTTCAGCCTTGATTAGGGATTGCTGACCTGAAAGATCTATATTTCTCCATTGAGAGGCTTTCGTGAATTCATAAATCTCTGGATTTGCCCAGAGTGCTTTGGTCCTCCATCTCTCCCTTCGTTCAGATGCTGTGGATGGATGGGATGCACAGAGGTTTGCTGCACTTAGGCAAAGGATGCATTTATATCCTGCAAGTGCTAGTGCTGCATCTTTTAGATGTGCATCATTTTGAACAAATTAAAATATTTTAAAGCATCAGGATGTTCGTCTCTTTGGTTATTGCTTTCACTTTCTTCTTCTGTCCTGGATGATTTTCTAGGTGTTGTTTGGCACAATGGGCTCAGTTTGGAAGGCTGGTATTTCAAAAGTGCAAAGTGCAGTTCTCCTCTGGCTGTGTGACTCCAAGACAAGGAGCTCCTAAAGCAGACTATATTTTGATGCATATTTTCAAATCACAACTTTACAGGAATCACGTGAGAGAAAGGAACATAGACATTTGATGTCATTTCTCTTAATAAAGACCCCAAAACTAAGACTAAAACATTTAAACTTCTAAAATTTTAGCAAAATAACTCTTGTAGCTGTTAAACTTTCCATGGAAATACCTGCCTCATATTTTCCAAGTCACTTTCCATTGCAGCTGTTTCCTAACTAAATAACATGTCCTCGTGAATGACCTGCTAGCATTTGAAAAAGAGAAAGGTGAGCATCTGACTGGGCAATGCTTGTCTTCCTGTGAACTTCACACTTACGCAGTGTTTGAAACCTTTAAAAGGAGGGGGTAATACTGAAGTAAAAAGCTTCCTATCCCCTGAGACAGACAGAGAGGAAAACAAAAGCCCCAAGTTCCCCAAAGTGGAGGAAGAATTGAAAATGTTTCAAGAGTGTCCCCTCCCCATTCTGTTTGACACTTATAGAATACCTGCACTTAAAAAAACCTCTTGAAATATTGACCTGACTGGAAATGAACAATTAAAAGCTCTGGCCTTTGTTGTTCATCACTTATTGGGCAATTACAGGGCAGCTTTGCATGAATTTGTTGGCACAGCTCTGAATTTGATGTGCAAGACTGAATTGTTCAACACTCAGCTCACTGCCCTTTAAATGAGCAAATTATTCCAGTAGCAAAAAGGGCAAATTTTTACCTTGCCCTCATGTTTCCACCCATCTCTGTCATTCTGTGTTTATGTGAAAGGGAGTGAGGAGGAAAGGCAAATATTTCCCTGCCTCCAGGATTGCAGACAGTTGGAAGAGATGCTCTGGTCACTCCAGTCACAGCTCCAGATGTGGTCCTTTGCTTTTTTAGATGTCACTGTAGTGAGAGTATGTCTCTTCTTTATAATAGCACACAGATTTGAAAAGCCGTTTTCCTACAATTAGTGGATACTGATTAAAAAAGACAAACTAAAACCACTGTAGAGAGCCAGATTAGGGTGATATACTGTTTCGGTGGGATAGCAGTTTTTCTTTTAAAAACTGACTTCATCAGGCAGCCAGCTCCATTTCGGCTTGGATGAATGCTGCATTGCATGTGTGGCATGTCTTTCAATTTGCATTGTATAAATGCACAAAATATTCCAAACAGGTTACAGAAACTGCTGGCTGGTCTGTTAGAACTGTGGAGTTACTGCAAATAATGAGGCGCAGAACAAGAGTAGAGGGAATAAAATCTTTCAGCAGTCTTCATCTAAGTATGTGTGTTTAATTTCCCCTGTTCTCCTGAGTGTAAAAACAGCAGGAAGGTCCCAGAGCCCCTTGGAGCAGAGGAGCAAGTTGGAAAGCCAAGCTTTCAGATAGGAGATGAAATCACAGAGCTCTAAGTCTGATGTTTCCCCTCGCCCCCCTCCTCTCTCCTCCGCCAGCCTACATTTCTTGGCTCCCCTCAGCTCCGAGGCTGTTGGGGTTGTGACGTAAATGACTCCCAGCGAGTGACCCCCGTGGCAAACCTGTAAAACATTATACAGCATGAATAAGAAGTCTCTTATTGGGCCTGCAGCTGGCGAGATGCAGACATATGGCAGCAAGGATGTTTTGGAAGAAAGGCACGGCTTGACAAAGAACCCAGTCTCCCGATAAAGGTTTATACTGGCACTTTCCTGTGTTTATAATACCATATGCCAGGGCCATGGCCTCTTTTTTCATCATATTGTTGTTTAAATTTTTTTCTAAAGCTAATCAGCCCTTAGGTTGATGAGTCTGAAAAGCAGAAACTTGATATCGATATTAGTTTTTCCTTAGAGTTCTTTGACAGGAGTTGTACTGTTGTAACTGCCTGAGCTCAGATCTGCTTCATGTGTAAAGTGAAGTAAGTTTGTCAGGACCAATTGTTCCTGTTATGGAAAGAAAGTTTTATTTTTAAGAATATTCTCAAAATAGATTCAATATTGCCCACTTTTTTGGTTGGTTGTTTTTTTTTTTCCCCTCATGTAGAGATTCAGTCTTGTTTGCTTGCTTGCTTTTTCACTGTGTTAGTTTAGTATTAGAGGATAGTATAAGCATGGTTGTTTTCAAGAAGGGTTGCTATTTGAGTGTGTTTTTAAAACCTCTTTCCCTCGCAGCCTCACAATCTCAATAATAAGCTTTTCTAGGCATCTGGTCTCTGGTTTAAGAGCTGCACAGTCATGCTGTTCTTCTATCAGTTACGTGATAACTGGTACTTTAAATAATCATCCTTGACCTTTTTGTAGTCTTTCAGGCTGATTGATTAGTTAAATCCATATTTACAGTGATAGCCAGAGAGGTTTTTGTTCAAGTGTAACTGCCAGTACAGGATTTTGTTATTTACAGGGCAGTAACCCTTGGGATTTCCCGTTGGGTGTCTGGCCCCATTGTTCTAGAAGCAGCGTAGAACGAGGACAGAACTACACTTTCTTCTGCCCTAGAGAATTTTCAGTCAAACTGAGTTTTGGCTGGAGGAAAGTTCTACCTTGAACAGATTGAATACCACCTGCCATGTTTTATGCCAAGTATAAGAATTTTGCTCGCATTGGGAAATTAATATTTTAAAATGAAGCAAGTTCCTTTTCTGGCTTTTTTGCACCTGCATTCAGTGACAAAGCAACTCTTTGGCTGCTGAAAGCTGAGGTGTTGGAGCTGTACTGACTGTGTCCTCTTAGGGCAAAAAGAATTCTCCAGCAGTAAAAATAATTCTCCAGCAGTAGATAGCCACTTTTTAGCAGTCAGGAATTTGTTGGGCAATGCACTCTGTGAGGTAAAAACTGAAAAGAAATGGTTATAGCATAGGAGAGATGCTAATGAAATTAAGAAACAAGAGCTAGAAAGAGGTCTGGGCTCTTTTTTTTCACTTTCTTTCTTGACTTCTCATGTACAAATTAACCTTGTCTCATACCTCCTCCATATCTTGGGCTTTTTCCTCTGGTTTTGGCCAGAACCTGAAAAAAATAATGAATTAATTCCACCCTGGTAGAGCTAATCCCATGGGCCTTTTCTCTGAGTGAAGTTACTGCTTCCTGTTGTTCCCACAGTGACTTGGGAACAATTAGAGCAGATTGGTAAAGAAGATTGGAGCAGCTAAATTGGCCAATTCATCACTGTCTCTTGCTTGTTTGCTAGAGTTAGGGATGGATTTCGCATCCTTTTGTAGAAGTGGCCTTTAAAAAAACCCCAGAACAACCAAATAAAAGAAACAGTGAACACTTGTCTGCTCACTGAGCAGTTAGGTGTATCGCCTAGGGTGAGCTGTATGTCCTGTCCTGCAAAAGTGAAATTCCTTCCTGGAATCCTGGACATATGACTCCTCCACACACAGCAAAACAAAACCAGCCATCTGCTTGCCATGTTCTTAGCACATTTCTGGTTTGGGTTTGTTGTTTGGGTACCTGGTGGTTGTATGAATTTGGAGGATATCCCTTCTTCTCCCTCTGCCTCCCGTTTAATAACGGGATTACAGCAAATTGTTGGCCTAGATGGAGCTTGCTGCGTTCCCTGGGTTGGAGATCAGACTCTGACCTCATTCTGTCTCTGCTCTCTGATGTCTACATCCTGTTAGATCCCCCGGGTCCTTGGTCCTTACAGCTTGGCACTTTGGAAGTGTTTCTTTACTGTTCAGCACCCAGGGACGCATTTTGCTGGGCACGAGCAGTGGCACGAGCACAGCTCTGAAGCAGCTCCCAGGGAGCTGGAGTTGCTCCTGTGCACCAGGTCACCAGGATGTCTGCACTGCTCTGGGGTGATCCACACCTGGAAGCAGGGAGAGGAAGGACACCAGGCTTCCGTGTTGTGAGTTTTCCTAGAGCACAGCACTCACAGGACATTCTCCAGTTGGGTAACAGGCTGCCTGTGAGCTGCTGTCAGCTCCTGCTCGTGAACCTCTCCTGACTCCCTCTCCCTGCCCTTCTCCCAGGTGTGCAGCTTGTGCATCCTGACCTTAGAAACACTGACCAGCCTGTAAGTTCTCAAAATCTGGCCACTCTGTAAATCATGAGCTACCCAATAAACAGACTTACAGCCCAGTGACCAGATTTGCAAGGAGGACTCTGGAAGCATTTCAGGAAACACAGCCTGAATATCTTGAGAAAGTCTGAGAGTGAAGTTTGACAACAGCAGAAAAGCTCCATTGAGTCAGTAAACCTTTACAGCTTGGAACAGTTGTGGGGGTTTTTTTCCCTGGGTTTTGGCACTTTTTTCCTTTCAAATTTTAATTTCAACACTCTGTAGTAAAGGAAAACTGAAATGTTGTCCTAGACATTGAAATATTGAAAAAGGATTTTTTGATGTCTCATAAATATCTTATTTCTCCCTTCTAGTACTTGTATCAAAACCAAAATCTTTAGCTAATTCAATTTGTGAAGCATTTGAGTTTTGAAGAAATCCAGGTTTTAATTCTTCCAGTCAAGTCAACTGGTTGTGTTATTTGCTTATATGCAGGTGCTCTTTGCATCCTAGGGACAAGGAATTAGTCTTCACAAGATACTTCATAATAATCACAAAGCAGTTGTTAAATAAATAACCAGAAGGCTATTTAAAAAAAAAAAACCAAAAACACCCCAAAAAGTCTTGTGTATTAGGATGTGAGGACATTAAATCTGTAGTATCCAAAGTGCTTTTCTAACTCCTGCTCTGCAAATAAGGACTTGGCATATATTTGTGCTGTGAGAGAGTAGGAATTTTTGTGCTATTCTGTACTGTTGCAATAGCAGATATTTAGGCAGTGGATAAGCTACTGGGTAAATTTTCACATGCTTTCTGACCTTCCTGATGCTGGCATTGCCTATTCTTCTCAAGTAGAACTGAGATAATTTGGCCTTTAAGATAAAGAAGGAGAGATAAAGTTATTTTTAGCATTAGCTTGCTTTAATTCTGGCATTTTGTTCTGTCCTGCCCATCCTCCTGACAGAGTGGAAGGATGCAGCTTGTTTATTTTGCCGTATCTACTCTTCTGGCTTTTGATACCAGGCAGAGCTGAGGTTTGCCCTTCAGCAGGTTTCCCACCAATGCAGAGGCAGCAGATCACAGATCAGCCATGAATACTCACTTTTCAGTCCTTGTATTTATTTTTTTCTCCTCTTTGCAGTCCTGGTAGTTAAAAGCCTTCTTTCTCTCTTAGAGGAAATGTAGTTTCTTTTTTTTTTTTTTTTCCCCCTAATAATTTTGAAATCTTATTTTATTTTTCTATGATTCAGATTCCAGGAAGTGAAATTTCTAAGCAAACTTGAAATGCTGTAATTTTTACTGCTGCAGAAAGCAACCAGCTGTGTCTTCTGTAAGTTAGAGTAAGAGGATTTAGTGCTGTTGTCTTTAGAGATGTTTTGAGCTTATCAGTAGTTATCAGTGTGGGCACTACCTGCATTTCCATACACTTTTTTCTGCATCCTGTGTATTTAATATTGTGGAAAATGTTGGTGGCATTATGCATATGGAGGCTGGACGCCACTTTTTAGTCATAGAACCAACAAAATGTGGCATTACAAGCAATTGGGAACCCTTTTCCCCCTCTTTGGTCATCTCTTCCTCGATGTCACTCTCCAGACTGCCACTGAGAAGTCTCCACTGGCAATACTCACCTTTGTGTGGCTCCTTGGTGAGAACTGAGCACGTAAGCAGCTCCTTGATCCACCTTGAACTTCCTGACTTTCTCTTAAGGCACTGCAGGTGTTTTACCATGAAAACAAATGAAAATGCTGGTTCCAGGGCCACGCTGTGTGTGTTGGGGGGAACAGGGCGGATGTGTGGGAAGAAAAGTGTAAGGTTAGGAAAACTATTTAGGATGTATACATTTTTATTTATGTTCTATATTTAGGTATGAGAAAGGGAAGTTATTTTTTTCTTCTTCTGTAGTTCTGCCAAGCTCATAAAGCATCTGTTTCTCAGCCCATCACCGTTGTCTGAAGCGCTGTTGTCGGTGGCCCTGGTTCTCCTTCAAGGAGTCTTTGTCCTAATAAAGGGACCCATTGAGAGGGCCCAAGGCACAGAGGCACTCAATGTCAGAAGGCAACTGCTTAGCTCCTGGCAACATGCTTGTGGAATATGGGTCTTTATACTAATAAAGTAGGTAAACTACAATTATCTATGATTTTTCTTCCTGACAAAAAGAATTGCATGGAAAAAATGAAAGTGGAAGAGAGAAAATGGAACTCTTGTCATGAGCACTTTCATGTCACATGCTTCACACACCTCAGTAAATCAGAAGGCTTTGTGAGAATGCTTTCTCTCCTGGCATTTTGGCTCTTTATCTCTTCCTGTCGCTGTTCATCTCTGCATCCATGGGCAGAGCTGAAGTGGATTCGATGTCTTGAAAGCTTGGGGAAGGTTCAGCCCAGGTCTGGGGCACAACTGCAAAGTTTTTGACTTTGCTCAAGTTGTCTCCTCTAGCTGAAGTCCTTCTAACTGAGGAAAGATGCCTGAGTTCAGCCCAGATATGGGGAAAAACTTTATTTTTTTATCCTTTGGATTTTTCTATCTTTCCTGTTTTGCTTTCTTAAAATGCACTTTCTTAAAAAGGAAGGTTTTTAGTATGTGAAGCCTGTCCTCCTTCGGATATTTAGAGGGCTGAACAGTTCGTTTTCAGAAAGAGTGATAAGATCTCCTGGCAGCCAAAAATAAGAATAATTCTGTTCCCTGGGGTATACTCTTGACTCCCCCAAAAAAAGAACTTGGACATAAATAGTTGATCGAAACAAAGCCTATGGTCTGATCCCATGAACTGAAGATATTTAGTTTCTATTCCCAGTTTTGCAGTACTGTGCTGGGTAAATGCCTCAATTCTCCATCTGTGAAATGGAGATAAATCAATTTTTTTTCTCAGGAAGATCCTGTCTGAGTTAAAAAATTTGTATAGTGGTCTGGAAATGCTTTAGAAGTGGTTGCTACTAAGATTTCTCTGATTTGCAGCTGACAGATAATAGCAGGGAGAGACTCAAAGCCATCTTACAAAGACTAAGACTAATTGTGTTTAACCGTGGCTCCCGGAAGACCAGGCTGGTTCCCAGGCACAGGAGGAAAAACAAAGGACAACCTCCAGGCCACGCTGAATTGATGAAAATGTTGTTAGCATTAGGGGCTCAGGGTTGAATCTGTAATCAATACATATCTGGAGAGCTCCTTTTTCATAGTCAGAAAACCAGATCTGCACAGCCACTTAGCACTGAGCAAAGCTCCGCCCCCCCCTTTTTTTTTCTTGTTTGTTTTGATAGAAATATAAACATCTTCCAATGTAGACCCTCCTGGTTAAGGTAAAGTGATATATTTATAGTAAAATAGCACTTCTGCTGAATCAAAATAGCATTTTTGCACAAATTGAACATAAGAAGGTGAAAGAAAGAGTATTTGGGACACAGGAAAAAGGAACTTAAATTACTTTTTCAGCAGCGAAATGAAGGGACTGAAGACATTGTAATGAGATTAATAGAAGGAAAGCTCTTATTTCTGAGGCAGTGCTGAACAGCTTGTCAATAAGAAGAGGAAACTGCTTTCGTTGATGAAGCTTGCATTAAAAGTATATTTCAGCAGCATGCAAAGCTAGATCACTCAAGGAATAAAATTCTGGGGGGAAAAAAGGACCAATGGTGGAGGGGCAAGTACTTGTACATATAAAAGAAAACGAACAAATTTCAAAATTTTCTGTTTTGAATAGATAGACTTCTTTGACATACAACTTTTTCCTTTTTTTGTTTCTTTTTTCACCACAGAAATGGTACTTAATTTTGCTGACGTCTGTTTCTGAAAGGCAAATTAGTCCAAATATATTTTAAATATGGGATATTCTTCCAGCAAAGAACATTTCAGCAGTTTTCACGTGATTCAGTTTAGCTGAACCAAAACTAGAGGCTTGAAACAGAGGGAATGGCTCAGCTGCATGTCTCTCCTTTGGGGTCAACCCTTCCAGAAATGGCTCCTTTCCCCTCTGTCCTGCTGTGCCTTTCTCCTTTTCACTCTGAAATGCCTCCTGGTACATCCATTTGCACCATGATTCCCCTGAATATTGTATATTCTGTGCATCCTTTACACCATGGTAGAGACTGCACCTTTGGTGGGCTCTGCTTTTGCTGTTAGCAGTGCTGTGACACTATGGAAATATGATGGAAATAGGACTTGGGTGAACCCCATGGAATGAAATGTTGGCAGACAGTGTTGCAGGAGAATGTATTTTATAATATCCCTCTAAGACAACATACATGGTTTTATTTAAAAATAAAATCTGAGAAGCAAAGCTCATTAAAAGTCAGACTGGTTTGAAAGGCAGTATTTCAAATCATGGAAAAACCTGCAGCCATTGTGAAAAATCTATCTTTACTTCAACTTCTAGAAACCTCCACTGAAATCACTCCTGTTAGGGCGGATGAAGGTGCCTGACAATTCCGCCTTGTATGGCACAAGCCCAGCATTCATCTTCCTGGCTTTTGCCTGTTTATATCCAGAATCTCTGCAATCCAGATGGGGAAAAGCACATGTGACAGCATGTGTGTGTGATTTGGAGCAGCAGATGGGTGCGAATGACAAACTGTTGCCTGTGTAGGCACCTACCTAGAGATGACTCAGAGTCCTGCCTCTGTGTGTTGCTGTGCTGTTCCTGCGCTCCGTTGTGGAAGAGGGCACTGTCAGGGCTCCTGAAGCTCTCCCTGACTCGACGGGGATCCCATGCAGGCATCCAGATTTCAGTGCTGATGTCTATTTGTGACATGCCTCCTGTCTAAGAAAGCACAGACCGTGTTAAAAATCATATAGGGAGAAAAGCAGGGTGGGATTGACTTGGTATTCCAACTCCGTAGTCAAGGGAGATCTCGCTTCAGTGTCTTTTTAATTCCCCAAGTGGGGCTGTCACCTGGCATTCCGTGCCCTGTTTGAGTTGCCTTGCCCTATTCTGCTCTTGCTCTGAATGTGTTCTGCAGAAAGAGAAAAGTGATGGAAAGTGAAGTCCACTGAGAGAGGAGAGGCTGGTGTTCCTGCCGTGGTCCTACAGTTTACGATATTCCCACTGCACAGGCGTGATGTGATCACCTGGCACAGGGTGTCACACAGTGTCTGACAGCATGACCCCAGGGAAATTGGTGCCGATTCCAGCAGTGGGGAAATTTGTGGCCCAAATGTGTTTTTTCATGCATTTCAACTGGACTGTCACTTAAAATTGTAGGACAGGAGAACCTAAAAAGTGTGTGTAGCTTATTTCCTTGAGCGAGGCCCTTTTGAGTCAGCAGGGTCATCAATGCTGTGGCCATGCGTGCACATGAACTTGCTAGGTTGGGAATGCACTTAGCACAAGATTTGGTGTCTGCCTCGTGGCATTGATTTAAAACCGACAAATTCTGCAATTTCTCTGTGTGCTAGTCCTGACAGCTCTGCTGTAAGGCCTGACGGGGGTATCAAAAGCAAAGCCCTGCTCTGACAGTGCTCTGAGCTCTGCTCATTCCGTAGAGCCAGCGTAGCACCAAAGTTTGGTGCCTGTGGTCCCATAAATTTGAGGTAGGTAATCAAATCCTACTGCTATCTGGCGGAAACACATATTCTGTGGCCAGGAATTTGCATGTAAATGTCAGTGGGAAATTATCGTTGTGAATTTTCTGTGTGACAGCTGGCTTTTTTCCTCTATTTTAAATGATGCGGTTGCAAGAAGGATGAGTAGAAAAGATCCCTGGTTTGCTGCTGGAGAGACATCTGAGCCCCATGTGAGCGCCCTGCTGAGGACAGTTGGAGGAGATGGGAGAACCGGGCTGCTTGGGGATGGAGTGGGTGAAATGTGTCGTGCTGGAAGAAGATCACTGAACTGATTTAATTAGTTCTGTTTCAGAGGATTTGTTTTTGCTCGGGTCACTGCTAGGTTCATCCATTTGCTTTTTTCCCCCCTCTTAGCAATAGACAAATGCAGGGTGATAATTAATTTGGCAGGTTGATTGAGATTGGGTGGCAGAGAGGGGAGTTTTCCTGGATGAGTGATGAAGCATTGCTGGTTGAGCTTAAAGTGAATAGTCTGAAATAGAAAGTAGTTAGTATAAAATCCCCCCAAGGGTGTCTTTAAACTGAATGTACTTTGAGTTTTGACATTGAGGTTTTTTAGTAAGCTACCAGACTCTACAGTGTAATTTTAGGACTTTTGCTAGCTGGGATCTAGCTGTTGAAATGTCAGCGCTATTCGTCTGCTTTGTGTAACCTCAAAACCAGGAAAATGGGGTGTTAATGAAAGAAGTGGCTTGTTTGTGTGGGTGTCAGGCTGAAACAGGCCTTGGCAGAGCAATGCTTTTTTCTTTTCCAGGCCAACCCTGGAAGCTGAGGCTTCGCCTGGCCAGACTCAGTGCTGCTCTCAGGGTGGGACAATGCCCTGTGGGTCTGTCTGCTTTGTGGGAGGCCAAATTATCTTAAAATTTTCATTACTGCATCGCAGCTATCCCTCAGTGCTACCATTAATGTGTTTGAGGAAAAGGAGCTGCTGAAACTGTAAGTATTACATTTCTGGCTTTCTGCCTCCCTGTATTTTGGCCTCACCAGGGACCGATTCCTGTAGTCACCGTGTTTTGTGTCTCACACCAGATGGACACTACGTTGCCATATTACCATAAGCAAAGTTTGGTTTTTTTCTTTTCAGTAAGTGCTTATGGTATCACAAGAGATCTGATTTGGTCAAACTGCTGGATTCTGCTGCTTACAGAATTTCCAGTTTGGGGGGACAGTGGCACTGCCAGCTTTGATTTCTCTGACCAAGCACTTGGAGTTAGGATGTTTTCTCTCTCACTCTCTACCCTCTTCCTTTTTGTAAGTGACTCTGCTCTGCTCTGTTTTGAGTTGACAGCTGTGACAAAACACCATCCTGTGTGCACGAGGGAAGTACAGAGGGGACACGAGCAAGTCACGCATGTCCCTGTCCCTGCTGCCGTGCCTCAGTTCCCTTGCACTGGAATCACTTCCAGAGGTTAAATGTCTGGTGAAACCTTCATGCTTACTCAGTCCTATGGGCTTTTTTCTGCCGAGACTGCCAGTAAGGATGTCAATTTGATGATGTTTTGGGGTTTTGTGTGGGTTGTTGTTTTTCAGCTGTGAGGTAGACACTTATCCACTGGGAATCAA
Organism: Eulacestoma nigropectus; assembly: GCA_013397775.1. Lineage (NCBI taxonomy): Eukaryota > Metazoa > Chordata > Aves > Passeriformes > Eulacestoma > Eulacestoma nigropectus. Next base: position 1,850,772 of record VZTE01007282.1, read on the forward strand.
ATTGGAAAATTCCCATTTTTATGCAAACTACCAGAGAATGGTCATCTATTTGAATAATGCACTTCCTAAACTCATTGGACTGACTTGCTTTCTGTATGAGCTATCATGATCTGCGTTCATATTGAGGGTGATCCACCTGAAATCAGAGCTTGACTGAAAAACCTCTGAAATGTTTACCTGCTTTTCCAGTGGGTTTTTAATTGCTGTGCAAAAAGACATTCCCTGTATCTTCAAGACATTTCTTTGGAAGCAGAGACCCTTCTGTGCACTGGTAACTAGCCCAAAAGGGCACACCTCACCTTTGAGGTTTGTGTTAGCAACACAAAGTGCAGATGAAACCTATGTGACACCAGGATCTCTGAAAAGATGAAAAGAGAGAGAAAAGCTATGCACTAAAGAGAAAATGTTATTGGGAACATGCATTTCAGAGAAGATTGTTTTGTAGAAGTCTTTAGACCTCTTAACAAAAGAAAAAAGATTTTAGATACTTCAGTATGATTTCAGATTATGCTAACTCTGTCTGCTGCAGCAGCTGTCTAGTTTATCAAGCCTGTGCAGGCTTGGTATTGTGAATTGGATTCTTAATGCACAGTTAATGATTCCCAATGGAAAAAAAAAAATGTAAATAAGCTTTCTGACTTTTTCTAGGAACTTAATTGCACCAGAGTGGACTTAACTGGGTAGCTTTGAAATCCAGGAGCTTCATGTGTGTACTATGAATAGCAAGCAATGTTTAAATAGTAATTTTCTCCTTTTTATCAATATGCTTTTGTTCTTTGGTTAACTTGCTGTTATATTTAGGAGTCTTGATGTTGCTGTGTTGCCCTGGCATTCCCATACTAAGGAATCTTCTTTTCTAAGTGACTGTTTGTAAATTATGGCTGTGGCTAAGGTGGGAGGATATCAGAGTAGCTGTGCCCACAGTTTTTATCTCACCACTATGGATATTTTTCTCTAAGGCTTTGGTTTTCATGACTGTGCTAAGAATGGGAAAATGGGTATATGGAAAATTTGGTGAACACTTTTGCTTGTGGATTACTAGTCCACCAGATCAAAATGCTTATTATTAATCTACCCGATCAGTTCAAGGGGATAAGAAATCTATTTATGATCAGTTTAATTGTTTTACTCATTTATTCTGAAATTAAATATCCAGATTAAGATCATTAATTTAGGAAGCCTTTGTTAAAAAAATCTGCTTTACATCTGCAAGTAACTCTTTGTGTGGCATCCATCCTTGAAGATCACTGAAGAATAAGAATTGCTTACAAAAAAAACAAAATAAAAAAGGGGCAAAAACCCAACCATCACCACCTCCTCCTTCCCATCTCCCCACGCCCCCCCAAATCAGGTCTTTTCTCTATTTTACTACAGCTCTGCCTCCCAAACCTGTTGTTTAAAATCCTCTTTGATGTGTGAAAGATTAATAGGGACCTGAGAAATTTAATGGTAGGAGTGAAAATAATAGAAACATGCATGGATTTGTTTTACTACTGTCATCTGTTTAAGTAGTTGTGACAAAGATTTGTATAAAACCAGATACAGGGTGTGGAGGTGGATATTCCTGTGCCTTTTCTTTTTCCCACCTACGTTTTTTTTTCTTATTTCCCAGTAGCTTCACATTCTCTGAAGTTAAAACTGCTCATTTTCAGGGATGCTGTGGAGCAGGGGGCACAGTAGCTGCCCCGAGCCCACTGCTGCCAGTTTGCTGTGTCATACGTCTTTGTGTCCCCTGCCCCCCCGTAGGGAAGCCAGGATCCCTGAAGAAGTCAGATGCAGTTTATTGTCTGGAAATAAAAAGGCCATGTGCTGCCACGAGAAAGTCCTCCAAAATGTAGTCTCTTGCTGTCTCACCCAGTGCCAGATATGATCTCATTCCTCTGGAGCTGAGTCCCTGGTTAAGTGCTCAGGACAGTTTCTTCGCCATGCCTGCGGGACAGTCACTGCTGGTGCCTTTTGGGTGCCTCTGTGCTGCCGTGCCCATTTACCTCCCCTCAGCCCTGCTTCACCAAGTGCCCTATTTTCTCCATCCCCTGCTGCCACAGTGGCTCTTTATCCTGCTCACTGTCTCAGCAGAGTATCTGCCTGATATAGAAGTGCTCTGTGTGGCCTCTGGCAGTGCTGTGGTTTGTTACTTGACCTCCCAGCCAGGTTCTGAGGGATGGAGGAGGCAGCTCCCTCCAGGAATTCCAGCTTTCCCAGGGTGGCAACTTCAGAGGACTTAACTCCATCCCCACATGGGGATCAGCCTGCAGGGAAGCCATTCACTGCAGCTCCTCTTCAGACCCATCATTGGACCTCTCTGCCCCTGCCTCCAGTTCAGGGCAATGCCAAGTTCCAAAGCATTTCTTCCTCTGCTTTGGTTTAAAAAGCTTATCTCTGCTTCCAGCTGTTGTCCAGCAGCCCAGAAACCTTTGAAACAATGTCTTTGACTAGGAAGCAGCTGAATGGCTCTTAAATGCTCATCCCCAGTTCGTTAATTTGGTTGGTTTGTTGTGGTGAATTATTTTGTTTGGGGTTTTTGTTTGGGTTTTTTAACCAGTCTTGGAACTGAGGCTGCCCTTGGTGATTTGCAGGGCTACAAAACGTTGGGAGCATTTGGGTGGAGAGTTTCCTCTCCACAGTGGCTGTGATGACACGGGCATGCAGCTCACACATCTGGCTGAACAGCACAGTTCTGACATCTTGTGCTTTGTGCTGACCCTGGGAGTTGGTCAGGGGTTGTGGAAAAGGGATTGTTTTTCCAAATACTGGAGCCCTTTGCTGTCTGTGTGTCATAGCCTTCACATGCCTGTGTGTGATCACTCTCAGCACACAGCAAGGAAGGCATCTCTGAGACTTTGGATGCCCTCAGGGAAAGGTGCAGTTCTGCCATTTGGTGGAGAGGGTCAGAGCAGCCATGCAATTGCTCCCCTGTTATGTTATCAGGATCTGGCAGTGGTGAATCTCAGCAGCTCCAGCCTGCTTAGCTACTCCTGCTGATGGTGTCCACACCAAAACTGCCCTCCCTAAATCAATCGAGTCAGTAAATCATCTCATTTATCTTGATTACCATGAAAATGCAGGGAACAGTCTGTCGGAGAGAAGGAATCCTACTCGAAATAGCCTGTGCAAAAACACCCTGTTAGTTTCTGTGACCTGACTCCTGCATGTTTGTAAAAATAAATGTTTCCTCTAATATGTAATCAAGGAAATAATTTGTGCTTTTTTTTTTTTTTTTGTTACCGAAAAAGGAACTTATCGGGAACATTTTGTGCCTACATGCTGGTAACAAACAGTTTCTTATTACCAGTGGAAATCCGATCCTGACTGGAGCATGGCTAATACCCATTCAGTCAGAGAAGATGGATCATACTGTGCCCCATTCAGCACAAGCTGTAAGGAGGCAGTGTCAAAGAACTCAACAGTGAGACACTGTTTCACATCCTCAACATGCCCATTCAACTAAATCTCTTCCAAAGAGGGAAGATGTTATGCTCATGTTTAAATAGAAGCTCTGCTATTTTGGTGAAGGTTGAAACCAGGTGCCATCTTGATTGGATACTCCTATTTTGCTTTTCTGGGTGCTGATTCCCAAATACAAACAACTCTTAAAGCTGCTGGCTACCACCCAGTCAAAACTTCTCATAACCTCATTGATAATTAATTTTTGCCAGTACTAAGTGCTCTAAATCCTTGCAGGAGTGGCAAAAAGGCATTTTTGCAGGTTCTCAGCTGTTTGGGAGAGCTCAGGCCACCCTATTCATGTATCACAGCCAGTTCCACAGGGAATGCTGGGTGCAAGTGTTTGGCTCTCAGTCACAGATGGGGCAGAGGAGCAGTTTCTCTCCCATTCCTGTGCTTTGCCTTGTGTTCACCTTTCACTAGCGAAAGCAGGACTCTTTTTATGTTCACTATAATGGAAGTGAGGTATCCAGCCACAGTCTGAATCTTTAAGGGAAGGAGCCAGTGAGCTGGGGCAATGTCCTCCTGTGCATTTGGGCTATGTGATTCTGTTGCAGTCTTTTTGAATCCCATTTATTGTCTTTGGTGACTACTGGCTGATTTAGCTCACTTTTGTCATAACCATCTAATTGTTTTTATAACAGTAAAAGTGTTGTATATGTGTAAATATGTGTCGAAATAAAATTCCAGAGTAACAGACTATGATCTGAATAGAATTAGAGTAGACTTTGAATTGATTTAAAGGCTTTTATTAAACACTAAATATAACTATTTCATTGGTCCTCTTAAGTACTTACAAGGAAAAGATCTGCTCATTCCCTCTAATGAAACTATGCTGTGTCATATTTGCTTTAATAAGTCCATATGGTTTAAAAATGCTGTTGCATTCTTCTGCTGAGCACTCTCTCCCCTTTCAAAGAATATACATGGGACTGCTTGTATTTTAAATATTGGATTTTGTTCCTAACTTGTGCCCAGTTGGGGAGGTCCTTATAATAAGATTATGCCTTTTCTATTTCTCGAAGTGATTTTTGGGGTTGAGTTTTTTTGGTTGATTTTGTTGGAGGTTTTTTTAATCTCGTTTTTTTTTTTTCTTTCCAGCCATTGCATCATTAGCAGTATTGCTGTTTCAAGGGTGCCAAAATTAAAACCCCAGGCCAGAAAATATTATATACGGGAAAAGCAGGACTTACAAACAGCTGAAAAGGTTTAAATTGTCATTCTTTACTTTCTGCCTTTTTATTTATTTAAATCTCCTACAAAATGTGTAGGTCACATTTTCCTGCAGCTTTATAATACTAAGAAGGCTAAGAATTGTGGTTTATGAATTTTAATGGAAGTTGAAATCCTTATATAATCATTTGCTGGGGCTGTAATTAAATAACCATATTGGAGAAGAACTGCATTTAGAGAGGCGAGGGCTGAAGATGCTAATTTTTAAACGGCTTTGTTCTACTTTAACATGAGTATCTCAGATATCTAATGTAGACAGTCCTTTATACCATTCCTTACTCCTTTGAAGGTATTGTTGCATTAGTGAACCTAACTTTTAAAACCACAAGCATAGAAACTTCATGGTGTTTATAGCAAAAACCTGAAATTTAGAGCATAGGACACCACCCTACATCTTCAGAAGGACATGACCCCTTTCACTTCTCTTTTTCTGTCTGTGACTGGGGTTTTGATATTGGGGTCTTTTCCATTCCTGCCTCCTCTTCCACTGACAGTCCTCACCCTCAGCTGGAATGGGGGAGTGTTTTCCCTGGACACCTGTAAGTCAGTTACTAGGGTAGAACGAACCAGTTGGCTTTAGTGAAACCCATGTTTTTGTGCATTCTTGAACATGGAAGAGTTGTTCTTGTTGCTAAAAGCTGCTTTCATCTGTAACTATTAAAACTGCCAGAGATGGGTTTCCAGCCGTTTCAGATGAAATGTAAAGTAGCTCCTTTTCTTCCAAGAGAGACTGCATGCATATAAGCTGTGTGGGAGTTTGAGTTCAGTTTTATCCCTCCTTTTCTACTGCTTAGCCTTAGTACACTTAGCCTTAGTTGCCTGGTCAGTAAGGTAATAAATTTGATGCTCTGAGGCTGTTTATCATCACTCTGGACCAAATTGATTCCAGAGAACTTTCAGAGGAGGTGGTGGGATCTGGAGCAAACTTATCTGTTAGTGATAAACATAAATCCCCCTACATCCAAATGCATTTTTATGTCAGTATCTCTGTTTGCATGCATGCACCAATTAAACAGTATATTATTTTCTTTTTCCATTATTTTAGAAAGTTGACTCACTCAAGTGGATTTATGCACATGCTCTGTTTTTTCTGACTGTAGTTGTTTTGTTGTTTGATTTGGGGGGTTTTTGTTTGTTTTTGTGGGGTTTTGTTTGGTTTTGGGTTTTGTTTTTGCTTTTAATTCTGTTTTTTTCATCTTTTGATTTCTATTCAGCTTGTGGAAATGGTGATTTCCACCTAGCCCAATGGTTCAGGCATACTTTCTTTCTTCCCTTTCTGAATATCATGCTCCAGCATTTACTGTTTGTCTATGAAAAGAAAATCAAGTTCAGAAGTCATTGAGCAGAGTGTGGCTGGTTGAGCTAAAGGGTGCCACACTGAGGTGGCCTGGCAGAGATTTTGTTATAACCTCTGGAGATTTTTTTCTTTCTGTCTTAAAGCTTGAGGCCTTTTTGTGTGGTATCCTTTTACATTTCATTTTTCATTCCTTCACTCCTTTGTTACTAGGGACTGCTGTATGCCAAGAACATTCTAGCATGAGATGAGCACGGGTTTTTGGATTATGAGGGAGAAATACATTTTAAAGCCAAGTAAGATTTTATAAAAACAGGAGGAAAAGATTGGCTTCACAGGTCATGGATTTGACTATAATGCTTGAAAACAACCTCACCGTTTTACCAGGTGACAGCCATAGTCCCTGTCGCTCAGCAGAACATCCTGGCACAGTGAGACAGAACAGTGGTGTGATCGTTGTTTTACGCTGGGGACAACGGCTCTATCAACAAAAATACAAACATGGCTGATTCCACCAGTGCACCTTTGTAGTGAAATTAAATTGGACTAGGGTTGTGTTGTTTGCTATGAGGAGTTTGCTTATAAAATGGTGACAGAATAAGCAAGGGGTCACTCTGCTGGTTCCAATTTGTGACTGCTTTACTGGTGACTTTGGCTTCTCTTCTGTGAGTGATGTTGATAGTTAGACACTGGGAAATTGAGCAAGGATGGGTTGTTACAGCCTTTGGACTCACTTTTCACTGTAGCATTAGCTGCTGCTGCAACATCCAGTCTGTGGAGCACCCCAGGATTGCCCACACCTGGTGGAGGGGCAGGATTAGAGATGGGGAAAGAAAAGGTACCCCGCAAGCTGGGGAGGAGGAGGAGTGGTGGAGCAGAGCAGGAGTGGGCTGTGGGACTGAAAACTCACTATGGAGATGTGAAGCACTGGGCAAGAGTAGAGATCAGGATGAGCAAACTATGCCTGGAGGTGAATGAATGTTTAAGAGGACTTGATTTCGGTGTGAGCATCATGAGTAACCACCCTGGCACACATCAGTCTGGTTTCCTGGGACTGGCTGGACTGGGAGCATCCCTACATATGGGAACAGTAACCAAGCCTGACTTGTGACTGCACCTCTCGTTTTTGCTGGCAGTAATAAAGCAACCTTTCACTTTTCTGTGAACTATGTATTCAGTGAGGGTAAGAGTATGAAAAACCTGGCAGTGGGATCTTATGCTCCTCTTGGGTTTGAAGGTGTGGTGTGAGCTGCCAAGTGTCTGTAGAGCCTGGAGAACCACAGTGGCCACAGCCAGGCCTGTAACATTAATCCTTTTTGCTTAACTGTGAGGCTTACTTTTTGTGCTAATTTCACTGATAGGAACTTGGAGGTAAAGATAGCCATTACCATGCTGAGAATCGCAGGTGGTCAGACTCAAGCTAAATTAATTTTCTTTTAGCCAAGTAGATTAAGAAAGCAGGAGTTACTTCCTCCCAAGGCACAGGGGCTAAGGAGTAAAACTGAAGAGGTTTTTTTGCTCCAGAGAGTCAGGAGCCACAGAGGAAGGACAGATACGAGGGTTCTGGCAGAGGCTCTTTGAAGCACATAACCTTTGGTAGATGCATCTCTTGGTAGTTTTTGCACGCCAGTTATTTACTGAGGCCAGCTTTCATAAACATCAGAGCTGTGCTTCATACAGTAATGGAGAACAAATAGGGAAACCCAGCAGAGCCAGTGTTTCCACTAACAGTATATGGAAAATAGGAAATAATTGCACTAAAACGAAGGGGCCAGTCACAAGGCTGTATCTGGTAAAAAAATGATGTGACAGTTCTGATCTTTGATGCCTCTCTGCATGTGTGGTTTGTCTCCAGTTGTGGAGGTAGATAGTTGTATATAGTAGCTTAAAAAGAAAGGGTCTTTGGAAAAGGAAAGGATAAGTAGGAACAGTTGATGGAGAAGATAAAAAAAATCTCATCATAGGAGTTGCATTTGGCTTTCCTCATTTTTCAAAGTAATTTTAATCTCTTGTCCTGGGATGAGTGTTTTGAAAGCATGTTCTGCAATAAGTGTAGGTTGTAAATCTCCTTGCCTACCCCTGAACTGGGAGAAGGCATTTCCTTTGGGAAAGAATGTTGGGAAAAATGAGCAAGAAAATGATCATGACTGTAAGTCATTACATGTCACATTAACCCTCCTATCTTTCATTTACGTATTTTTATATTTGCATTAAGCAATGCTTGTGTGTGTAGGAGCAAACGATGCCCAGAAGGAAACCCTGAGTAGCTGTACAAAAAACTCCATAATTCAGTGGTGAAACAGATTTAAAGCTGTTGCTAATTATCATGGCTGATAAAAAACGTACATTGCTGTTGAATCAAATGTCCCCTGGTTTTGGTCATATCCTTGTTGATGATGCATCAGCTGTCCTTTTGCCAGATCAGTATTAAACATTTGGCTAAAGCTGAATCTATAGCAGTGGAAATTTTATTGGCATGAGTAGAGTTGTGATGCTAGATGTGTTTGAGTTGTGAATGTAAAGGTGCAATGTTACATGGCTTCACTGTGAAGCTAAAAGCTGCGTGAAATAAATCATAAAAGCAAACCTGTTTATTTGCAAGAAAATGTGTAATGGATATAAAAGCATGAATGTTTCAATTAAAACTAAGGAGTGCAATTTATCACTTACCTCTGCTTTTCTTTGTTTTTCAGCTCATGGGGAATTCTGAATGGGATCATAAAAGAGGACCCAGAGGCTCACAGGTCAGTTGCTTAGTATTTTGTGTTTGATTTTGGCTTTTGCTACATTTGAGGCATTCATGCAAGTTTTCCATCTGAGATTGGCAAAGTTGTTAATTTTGTTAATATTTGCAGGGTTGGAGCAATGGAAAGAAGCATAAAACCATGACAGCTTTCATTAATATAATTTTTGAGCTGTAATTCAAACAGTTGATCCAGAGAGAGCTGAGTCATCCAAGAGAAAGGTTTTTTGGTGGCAGAAAGATGGATTAAATGTATGGACAAAGCATTTCTTACTCAGCTGTCTCCATCAGGACATCAAAAGAATGCCATTTTGAATAATGTGTGTATGTTTTGTTTGTTTTTTTTTTTAAACCTGACACAACTTGGATGACCCTCTCACCATGATTCCTTTCATTATTGATGAAGGGGTTAGAACTGTGGGGAGGTGCAGGAAAGCCACGTGTAGCCACTGGTTTGCTCTTGACCCATTATTGGAAGGAAATTATGCCAGTAGTGTTAATGGTATCACAATACATTTTAAAATTATCTATAGAATTGCAATTGCTGCAAATGAGACATTGTTACCAATATTGATGCTCAAGAATTTTCCTGCTTGGGTAAAATAGTCTTTCCCATCTAATGTTGAAAATACATACATACATTATTAGGGCTCCAGCATTTTGGACTTGCTTTTGCTTCAGGTGAAGGGTTTTCATATGGATACTTTGTACAAATGACAGTCCAGATGTGCCATAAAAGCATTAAAGGATCTATAATAAAGTGGGAAAAGAAAACTGTAGAATCATAGAATGCTTTGGGCTGCAAGGGACCTTAAAAATCATCTCGTTCCAACCCCCTGCCATGGGCAGGGACACCTTCCTCTATCCCAGGTTGCTCAGAGCCCCATCCAACCTGGCCTGGAACACTTCCAGGAACGGGGCATCCACAGCTTCTCTGGGCAGCCTGTTCCAGTGCCTCACCACCCTCATAGGGAAGAATTTCTTCCTAACATTTATTCTAAACTTACTCTCTGGCAGTTTGAAGGCATTCCCCCTTCATCTCTCACTACAGTTCCTAATGAAGAGTCCCAAAATGACCCAAGCTTTCTGACTACTGTGTGCTATCCTAGTGCCCAGACACAAAAAACAAGGAAGAAAAGGAAAAAAAGTTTCATTAGAGAGAAGGAAATATGCCTCAGTTATTCCACTATAGCTTTAGATTCTCTCTTTTACATGACTCTGAAAATTGTCTAGATAGGAATAGCATTAAACCGAATTTAAGTAGTTCCTTGAAAGGTTAGGAGAAATTTAGGAGGTTCTGATTTTTGCATGTAACAGAAAAGACCTGTTTTATCCTTCTGTGATTCAGTTGCATTGTTGCCAGTTTGTGTCTTTTAAAAAATGTACCTGTTGTAAAAAACAAGATCTTGCTGAAAAATTAAGGTGAGTGATGTGTTAGGTATACTTAAATACCTTAAAACCTAGAAACAAAAAAAGGGAAATGGAATCACTGGTTTCCATTATGTAAAACTAAAATCCACATATGAACTCATAAAAGTATTCTACCAAGACTCATTAAAAAAGCTCTGATTCAGTGAAGGGGTTGTTTTTAAGAGCAAGTAGGTTTTCTATGGCATGTGTTGAAACATGAGGAGAAGCTACTACAGTGCATGTCATACTTCTTAATGGCCCACTTGGAAAACGTGTTCCTTTTCTGCACGTAGGAGTTAAATGCAAAGTGCTGTAGTTACAGGTAGCTTTGGATGTCAAATGAAATACGCAGAGGCCTATGGGAATTTCTGTTTGCAGGAGTTTGTCTCGTGATAAGCATCTGCAATTCAATAGAATGTAAGTGGCACAAGTAAAAAGCTCTTTACAGTATTTAACTTGTTCATGACTTCTACCATGAGCATCACTGCACTCCCCTTTTAAGAGACTGCTCACATATATGTCTATGTATGTTGTAGGATTCCTTTTCTTTTAGAATAATTATACTATTAAGGCTGCTCTAATTAGATTGAATTATAGGTTGCCTTACAAAGAGCAGTGAGTTCCTGGCTACATAGTTGTTCTTTTTTTTTTTCCCCTTTCTTTTTTCATCCCTGAAGACAACACTGTCTGCTGTAAGTGCTCCATGCTGAGAATTTACTGTATGGGTTTGAAATGAAGCAGGAAGTGCAAAGTGAATTTCATTACATTTCGTGCTTAATTTTAAAGATTAATATACATTAGAATTAAGACTTTAGGCATGAAACTTCAAAACTGAGTTCCAAATTAAAGAAATTTCTAAGTGTTTAGGAATATTTAATCCACCTAAAGAAATCTCTCTCTCTCAAATATATACATGCAGTCTGTAGAACCACATCATGTGAAGGGAAAATATTCATACCCATTTGTTATGTTGGCACATGCCACAAGAAAGTGTAACTAGCAGAATTCATCCTTGGAATATTATTGCTCTGCAGAAAAAATATGCAAATTGTATTTTAATCATTCTACTAGAACATAGTACTTCCAAGATCTTTCAGGTGGGACCCACAGCACACTTTGTGCACACATTTTTACAAGGGCTCTTGGATGTGTGGGAGTAATTTGTTGCTCTGTCATCAAGACTTGTTTGGCTTGCTGGAGATGTAGGCGTAGCCCCAGAGTCAGTGGAATCGAGCAGTCGTTCCTCCAGCATTGTAAAAGAATGATGATGGAGAGAGAAACACAGGTCCAGCATTTTTAATTCTCTTTAAGTATAAAAGCTCTCAATTATATATCTGAGGTGCTGCGTTTTACCCCTCCAGTTCCTAAGCAACAGCTATTTTCAGATTGAGTGCGTCTGGTGTTGTCTACCTACTCCAGGCTTCTTTCTGCGAGGTAGCTCGTCACTGAAAGCCAGGCTGTTCACTGCCTCAGCCTTTTGTTGTGGCACTGCAAGGACACAGATGCTTTAGAGAAACAGGAGAAGCTGGGGTGTAGCTGGTCTCAGCCTTGCAGCTCACAAAAACTTGTGTGCATCGAGGAGCTCTGCCATCTACAATGAAGAACAGGAGTCAGAAATAAGGGTCTTGCCACTGGTTTGGGACAGAAGCCTTTTTCTCAAGTCTGGAAAAGCCTCTAGAGCAGATTCAGAATCATGAGCCGGAAATCTCTGTACTTGCTGAAGCGTAGGTGGGAGTCGATTCCCGCTGCTGACCAGGTACTGTGCTCCGGGAGTCTGTTGTGTCTTAGTCTGCCCTCAGTGCCACTGTAAAGAGACTTACAGTGATTTAATGGGGGTGTTGGGGTTCTCTGCATACGGTGAGAACCAGCTGATCATTATTTGTCATTTCCAAGATGAATGCTGCAAAATGTTGGTAAAGCTGATTTTGCAAGAGCATGTGCTTGTGAGTGTGGAGATGCCATGGCAGCCCACTAATGCAGATGTATTTAACCAACAGAGCCTTCCTGTCTCAAAAAGGACACTTTTCTAAAGGTTTTAGGAGTATTTTAAACTGAGTGGCTAAGGAGAATTTTAATCTACTGTTGATGGGTTCCTCAGTGCATGACTTTTTTGTATTTCATATCTTACATATATGTATATGTGTATGAAATCACTGAGGCATTGGGAGAACTTCAGTGTTTTCAGAGTCGTCTTGGTTGATGTGTCATTTGAAGTGTGCTAACCAAGATGAGAGTAAAGCAGATGTAAAGAGAACATGTGTAAACATCTGCTGGGAAAAGCAAATATTGTCACCAGAAGTAGGACTGAGATGTGATGAATGGCAGCCCAATCAGTATATTTCCTACGTCTTGCTCCGGGCACTCCAAGGCTGTCTGCTTTATTTTATTTTTCAGTATCTTGCTTGAGATGTAAAGATAATAAAAGAAATAATTACAGAAATAATATTGGTGAGCTAACAGGTCCACTCTTCTCCATCATAATTCCATCTCTGTTTTCCTTTTATAAAACAGTTGACTATTAAGGGTACTCTTTAGCAATGGGAACGAGGCAGTTATTTGACAGAAAGGATGGACAACAGAAATTCATCCCAGTTTTTGAGAAGGATCCTACTGTATATTTTTATTAAGAGGGAGAAGGGCAGGGCAGATTACATACCATATTGTATGGAGTTGTAGATTTTAAAGATAAATCATACCACTTGGAACTTTAAGAGATCTTAGACACGTTACTTGTCAAAAAAACCCCTCCATGCTGTCACATTATTATTCACAATGAAAATAATAAGGCATTGTTGATTAATACAGTTTTATTGTACTGAAAGGAATTTAATTGCTCCAAATCAGTCCAGCATTCTTAAATCTCCTAGGAAAAAAAGGATAAATAAATGCTTTGTTAGGAATTGAGTCATTTGTCATTTTGTTTCTGTTAAGAAGATGTAGAGACACCAATGTTATCTCAAAGGAAAGCTGTTTTTCAGCCTTACTTTTCCAGCATCTCCTTTGAATCACTCTAACCCTAATGTTGCATTGCATCATACAACATACTGTAACACAGTATGTGGGAAAAATAAGTATTCCTCACCTAGGTGTGAGGCATGCCTGACTCCACAGAGCTGTGTATCAGTTCCACCATCAGTCCCTCAAGCCCTCTGGAGGGTTTTAAAAGAGGAAGGGAAATTTCCGTCACCCTTCTGTCACTTTGGGAGAGTGAGACTCAGTAAGCGATGCATGTAAATACAGTTAACCTGAGCATAGTGTGAGTCTGTAAGGACTGACTGAAGGAAAATGCAGTTACTGTGCAAGATGACAACCCCAAAGAGGCACCTTCCTGAGTCTTTTAGGCTGATCCTGTTCACAAGTTATTGTATAAAAATAATACCTCTGCCTTTTGGTGCAGATTCATTCTTTAGTCCTTAAAGAGATGCAGTCGCTTACTGTGTTCTAGGTTGACCTTGACAAAATGACTTTATATTTTGACAGGTAAGTAGTAACATTGTAGGTTACTTCTCTATTCAGAGTAGATAAGCGATGTTTGTGTTGACAAAACCTCTCCAAATGGGCTTATTTTATTGCCACCTAAAATAAAAACAAAAACTAAATGAAAAACTAAAGGAAGGAAATAAAATCAAACTCTAAAAGTGGGATTTTTTGGCTTGATCTTGTTTCTAGCGTAAAACAATGTGGCAGGTCTGACTTTTAAGAACGTGGGAGCTGTAAGTCCACAGTAAAGTCTGATACTCTATTTGAACATACTTTTTGGTTTTTTAAGTCATTAAGTGATTTTTATTCCTCATCTTGCATACCTGCAGGAAATCAAATGACACCCAGAACTGTTTAGGTAAGGGTGAGCAGGCTGAGAAGTAAGTAAGAGAAAAAACAAGATTAGTTGCAATGTCTATAGACAATATAGCTGGAGGTTGTTGGTTTTTGGGGTTTTTTTGGAGCTAGGTTGTTATATAATTTTATTTTTTATCTTTTGAGCATTGTTTATGCTCTCAGACACTACGTCACAGAGGTCTCCATGGTTTCCAGGCTCTGGTATGACAAAGGAATTTTCTGCTCATTGTTTTGTATTTTATGTGTGTGAAAGAGTGAGGAAAGTAGATTTAAGTGTGAACCCTGAATCAGATCTTTTGGGGTTTGGTTAATGAAAAACGTCTGATCTATGTGTTCATTTTTATATGTGGAAGATATATCTTTATCCTGTGGATGTTTTGTATGGGTAAATTTAAGCTAAATAGTGATGAATTAAATGTCATTTATTGGCCTCTATTCAACAAACTGTAATATTTCTTAGTTCTTGAATCTTGAATGGCTTTGTCAATAATTTCAGAAGGAATTAACTTTATATAACTAAGGAAAGAATTTGTGAATTCTTTTCTTTCTTGTCCATCCAGCTGGTCAGATTGCTTGAAAGCCCTCCCTGAAGTTTCAGTACAGGTTTGGGGGGAAATTCTCTGGTGGTTTTTTTTTGGTGTATGTGCCTGAGGGTCTTGTTTCTTGGACTTATTCTAATTCTTTATTCCTGAGAACTGCAACTGAGAATGCTTTCACTGAATGGATATAGATTTAAAATGTTGTGGTAACCAGATGCACCAGAGGTGTTAAATATTTGCTGTCATGCTGTTGAGTACTTCCATCTACCTGAAACTCCGTGTAAATTTCATGAGCTGTAGCCTTTGAGCATAAGTTGATTTTGATACTGGTCCTAAGACAGGAAAAATCTTCTCACATTATCCCATGATGGATACTTTTAATTGTTTCATTGATGACTGTGAATTTAAAAACACGAACTAGATTTCCACAAGGATGTAAGAAGAACATAACCAATAGTTGCTCTAGGGATTTATATATACATAGCTGTAGATAGTTGAAAGGAATGTACTCTGCAGTTAAATAAAAGCAGTAATATTTTTTTAGGTAGGAATGCATGCTTTCAGCAGTGTAAGCAGTGGTAATGCTTTCTGTACCATTAAGTCACCAGTTTCGATTGTGATGGATTAGTGTAAAGCCCATGAAGTGATGCTTGGCTCACCTGCCAGTGATTTACAGCACAGCTATGCCTAAGGCAGTTTGCATGTACAGTGCAATATCCTGTTCCTTACCACTGATGTGGTAAATGGGACAAACTTCCATAGTCTGCAACCCGTGCAGGGTGCTAAGCAGCAAATAAACTGATCTTGATTGAGTCATAACTGTGAAATGATAAACCAAGGGATTCTGGGTTTCATGTAACATTTCATCAGGCAACCACCATATTCACTGTGTGTTCATGTATAAAGCAGAGTCCAGCTGGGACACATCACTACAGTGATCCTTGTATCTAACCAAATCCCTTTGACTTTACCTGAAAACAGTTTACCAAAAAAAAAAAAAAAAAGGTTTCCTGTTAAGAATGTTTAATGGTTTAATGTTTTTGTGGGTTTTCACAGTTATTCGTAGTTAATAAAACCTTACATTATCCTTTCTTTCAGCAGACAAGCTTTCAAAGCTTTAGTTGCAGAGCAGAGATTTGCAGGGTTTGGGATGTTATGAGAAAGAGGCCTCATGAGAAGATTGTGGGTTGGTTGGAATATCAAGCTGGAGCTGGGGGAGAAGAGTTGCTTTTGCACAGCAGGAAAGGTGCAGAAAGCTGAGTCTGGGATTAAGAAGTGATCTATGAAATACTTCCTTGTTTTCTAATGCAGCAAATGAGTGATGCAGAGCAGAAAGCTATCTCAAAGCAATAATCCGCCTGAGATTTGTCCTTGCTTCTCGTAGAACGAGGAGTTGAGCCAAAGGCACTCTCTGGGACTGTGGGACCATTTGTTTTTGTCCTGCAGGCTTTCTACCCTGCTGCTCTGAGGTAGGACAGGATCTGTCATACTGGCAGTTGTGACACAGATGATGTGGGCAAACCTCCTGCAACCTTCCACATCCATCACTTGTAGGATGGGGAAAAATCTTTTAAATGGTGTCAGCCACTCTGTGAATCCTCTTTGCTCTCAAATTCTCAATCCCAAAATGACTGGCAGGGGGACAGGAGTGGGTTGGAAGCTCAATAATGACTTTCACTCTGGCATTTCACTGTTCTTTGTAACTAAGCAGGAGCTCAACACAGATTTCCAGAAATGTTGCCATTCTTCTTCAAAACCCTTCTCCACCGTTATTCCTCCCAGGTTTGTAGTGCAAGTCCTGGTGCTAGTCAGGCAGTCCAGTTGTGTGACAGAGACGCTTGCTGAAAATACTCAAATTGTATTTTACTTTATTCAGTGACCAAGTTCCAGTTCAGGAAGATTGCAATTTGTAGGATCATAGCCATGCTGCCGATCAGTGCAGTTTGGAAAAGGAATCGGCACTGAAATGCAGACAGGAGTGGGAAATCATATCTTGGTGAAATGACTCCTTGAAGAAGCAGCATGGTAAGAGTATAAGGAGTTGGGCTCAGTGCCATTTGTCGGTGTTTTGAAAAGCAGAGATAGTGGCAGAAGCTGATAAATTGTCTTTTTTCTTTTTTTCTTTTTCTCTTTTTTTTTT
>VZTE01007282.1:1867451-1965096 GCA_013397775.1 Eulacestoma nigropectus
GCTTTACCCTTAGGCTGGGGAGTGCATGTCCACTGGTGTGGTGCAGATATAGATTGACTATGGCAATTGCATTGAGAAGATGGGATTGTGAACTGCCATCATCTGGAGCAGAGGAAGGAGATTTTTTTCCATCTGGGGTGATCAGACTCCTGGAATACCCCTTAATCTCTCTGCATTTCTCTCTCATCACAAAAGTAGCTTTCTGGCAGTTTCCATAATTTAATTTTCAGCAGTTTTCATAATTTTGTTAACTTATTTGTTTGTTTTCAGAGCCCTGGTTTTTATATGGTGTGATTTTCTGACTACAGCTTATATTTCTCAGTTGCTTCTTTATAAATTTAGAGTCTTAGAGTCTTCAGGTTAAGAGATTTTGTTCATGTGCTTTTTGGGGTGATGGGGTTTTTCTGTTGTTTTGGGGTTTGGTTTGGATTTGTGGGGGGTTTGTTTGTTTGCTTTGGGTTTGTTTTTGTTTTCTAGTTGTAAAACTTAAGAAAAATGCTTAGAGCATCAGTTATATTTGTTTGTTGGATTTAAGGGGATTTGAAATTTATTGGCATCTGACAGTTAAAGTTGCTGGCTACCTGTAAGACCCACAAACTTACAGACTTGCAGAGAGTTTAATCCCCTGAAATTCAAGCCCTCTGCTTTAGCACAAGCTAGAATTCTCTGCAGGTTTTCAGACTGCAAATTCTCTGAATTGCCAAAATACGGGCATCCATCTGCCAGTCTCTGAAACAAAAGCTACACTGAGAATGTTCTGAGACCGGAGTGGTGCACCTCAAAAGAGGTGAGCAGTTAAAAATGAGTAAAACAGTGTCCCTCAGTCTCCTGGAAATGGCTGTGCTGGATAAAATTTTCCAAATACAGGCTAACTGTTGCAAGGGGAAATGTCAGTGCAAAAGTTCACAGTTTTGAGAAAGTTTTAATCAACTGGAAATAGGGTCTTAGGACAGAAGCGACAGCCAACATAATAATGCCTGATATAGTCAGATCCTTTGTAATGAAAAAAACCACCCCACAGTAAAATTATGTAGCACTGGGGCTTTTGTGATGATAGAAGACTATGTTTTTGCTCCTGACAACTATGAAAAGCCGAGAGTCGTGCCTCAAGGTGTTCTTTTAATTTCCATTAACACCTTAAATTTCACTTATCACCTATATGCGTTCCAGGTATTTGTCACCTTCCCAAGCACATTTTTTAACACAATCATCGCAAAATTTTAGCTTCCTCTATTCAGAGATGAACCCAATTATGGAATAAATGTGATTAATGTACCTATTTTTTTACTGAGCAGGGCTTACTCCTAGTCTTCAGTCAGTGTGCTTCCACTGTTATGTTAATAGTAGCATCGCAGGGGGATGTGGGCTGCCCTAACCTTCCTTAGAGTTTCCACAATGCCATTGTTGTTGGAAGATGTCTTCGTTAATGAGGACAGAATGAACTGGCTGATTTCACTCTATAATGGAAACTTCATTTTAAAAGCATTTTTATTAATACTGTTTTGGTTTGGCTTTTTTTCCCCTGTGTTTTGTGTCCATACTGGGGAAGATATGTGTGCTGTAACTGCTGCTCTCTGGGACAGTTTTAAAGGATAAATAAGTGAAAGCATTTCCTATTGTTCCTTCCTTACAAGAACACATGCTGAATTGTCTAGTAGCTCATTTTATGAGTTTCCCAGTGGAAAAGCTCACAGCTGATCAGCTCTGCTCTCAATAGCAGATGTTCTTTTTCTTTACTTCAGTCATAAGCTATAATTTTGTTCTATGTCTGATGGATCAGTGTTCAAAATTTCAAAATGAGCTATTGGAGCAGCCTCCTGAGATATTTGAATAAGCTAGAGCTGGAGTAAATCTTAAAGTCAAGTCATAAAAAAGAAAATTTCATGTCGGGTTGGATTTTAGAGATCAAAGGTTCATTGTGTAATGGCTCTGCATTGCTCCATTTTCAATTCCTGAATAACCTTGACTGTTACAAGAGCAGTATGAACTCTTACAGTCCATAAAGGAAGTCTGGAGATTATAAGGTCTTGAATCTGGAGTTCATAATTATTAAGTTGCTGGTCTTTATGCAGGACTAGAAAAGCTACTTGTTATGGTGAATAGACAAGTCCTTAGAGGAGAGATAAAGGCATCAATTACCGAACTGCAAAAATGTAAAAAAACTCAACATTTAGCATGAGAAAGATACATTTGTTAATAACCTGGATGATGGACGGACTGCATCTTTAGGAAATTTGTAGATGATACAGAACCGGGGGGAGTGGCTGCTACAGCAGGTGGTGGTGCTGCCATTCAGAGAGAAAGGCCGGAGAAGGGGGCCAACAGGAATCTTACTAAGTTCAACACAAGGGGGTAAAGTCCTCCCACACCTCAGGAGAAGTAACTGCAGGCACCAGTACAGACAAGGGACTGACTGGCTGCGGAACAGCTTGGCACAAAAGGACCTTGGGGGTCCTGTGGACACGAAGCTGAATGTGAGCCAGCAGCGTGTCCTTATGGCAAAGAAGGCCAACAGCTTCATCCTGGACTGCATTGGGCATTGCCAACAGGTTGAGGGAGATGATGCTTTGATTCAGCTCAGCATAGGTGAGACACGTCTGGAGTGTGAGGTGCAGGTCTGTGCTCTGCAGAACAAGAGAGACACAGAAATACTGCAGTGTGTCCAAAAAAGGACCGCGAAAGTGATTAAGGGCATCTGTCATATGAGGAGAGGCTGAGAGAGCTGGGACTGTTCAGCCTTGAAAAGAGAAGGCTCAAGAGGATCTTATGAATGTGTATAAATACCTGATGTGAGAATAAAGGACATGGAGCCAGACTCTTTTCAGGGGTGCCAATGGACAAGAGCCAGTGGGTACAAACTAAAATACAGGAATTCCTGTATAAGAATAGGAAGGAACTTGTTTAATCTGACGGTGACTGAGCACTGGAACGAGTTACGTGGAGAGATTATGGAGCCTTCATCCTTGGAGATATTCTTTGTTTGCCCCCTACACCTCTCCCCCACAAACACATAAAATTCATGAGGAGGCAGAAGAAGCTGTTGATGGAAAAGGGGAGCCAGGAAAAAATCTTTCCAAACAGAGCTGGAGCTATATTAAAAACCAGCTACCAAGGTAGTGATTTAAAACATGTAATCCCTTTTCAGACTACATGGATAGTATTTTGGTAGAAACCCAGATAACCTTCTGTTTCCAGTAACTTTGCTTCTGAAGCACAAGAGCTCACTTCTCTGAAAATGAGGAAAATATCACTGTTAATACTGTCTGTTATTCTTCCGGTATCTGAGAAAAAACTAGAGATTTTTTGTCATGGACGGTTTTGAAAGTTCAGATGCTATTCTCACATCCATGCCCTCAGCTTCAGAGCAAGCCCCACACACAGAGCATTTTCAGTTTTCACATCCAGGACAGGGGGACCTGAATCTTCAAGGTTAGTTGATGGATATAACAGAAATGTGAAATGGCAATAAGCTTTTGTGTCCTATTATCATGGACCAATTTTTATAGGTGTCTAAAAATAATAACTCTCTGCATATTGAGATTGTGTTTTAGGACTCCTGGAGGGTTTTATGTGCTTGCTTCTTTTAAATTAACAGTTGGAGTTGAGTGAACAATCTGCAAATAATTATTTTAGATTAAGTTCTTCATTAAAATGCAGAATAGGAGGGGGGCTTAGCTGACAAGAGAAGCTGCAGTACTGCTTTCTATTCCTTACAACTCTGTGGGATGTGAAAGTGATGAACAGCTGAATTCAATGATTAGAATCTTCAAGGATCAACGTTGCCTTTGAGACAGTTCTGTCTCAGAACGGCGATTTTGCTGGGATTATGATGTGGTTGAATTTTCATCAAGAAAACAGCCCCTGGACAAAATCATCCTGTAGATTTTGACTCATTTCCATCCAGATAGGAGTTGTTAAAATGCGTGATTGTACATGTGGTTTCCGTGTGTAGCCGCCACCTCCTGTCCTACAAACAGACACCAGGTTTGGTTTTTGAGCTACTGCTAAGAGTAGCCCTCAGTGATGGATGCTGCTTGCTGTTGGTGAAGGAGCAGCACAAGGCACGGTGTGTCCTTCACCAAAGGACAGGGTGCAGCTGGACAGTGTGACGGTGGATCAACAGCTCACTTGTGAAAAGCCCCCCCCCCAGCATGTTTAGGCTCATGCTGTGCAGTGCACATTTTTTCCTGAAGATCAAGTAGAGCACGGAAGAGGAGGAAAAGTAGGAACTGAAATGGAAGTGCTTTGAGTGGTGTGAACATGTAAGGCACACTGCTTTATCCTGTACCGGTCACAGAGTAAATCCCTTAATCTCTTGATGTGGGGTACCCCTTTGGCTTTGGGGCTGCATAGACAGCACCTTTCTTTCAAGATTCTGATACTCTTTCTCCACCCCCTCAATACTGAGTCTTAAAGTTGGGAAGAAGAAACTGGAAAAGTTATGCAACTGGGCACTGGATTCCTGAGATGCTCAAGGTGCTATTTTTGTTGCTACAGGCATTTGAAAAAATGTACTTCCAACATTTTGTTTTGGAATTATTGCTGGAGTTCTGAAGTCCAGGAATTTTTAGCAAGTCCTCACCATAGGAGCAGAAAGAAACAAATCCAAGATATTTTAATATAGCACACATAGTTCTGTTGTTGCCAAAGGGAAGTGCTCTACTTAAATGTCAAGACAATGTTAGCAACAACTGACCCAAGAGAAATGAGCTGGGAATCCCAGTCCAGATTCTAATGGTTGAGTGTCTTTCACTGAAAATTCTACCTCAGTTTTTTAGTGCTTGGGAGGTGTTTATGGATGTGGAATCTGCACTCTGCTTGTTTCTTCAAGTCAGGCTTTTCAGAGTCCTTGTAGTAGGGTAGATGAACCTTCCTTGTTCAGCACCTCTTCTGTGTGCTCCAGAAGGAACCACTTGAGGTGGCAGTCACATAAAGGCACAGAACAATTTCTGGGTCAGCCTTTTCTTCTGGTGGTATTTCAAAGTGCACCTCCTATTTCTCTTTAATTAGAAATTGGTGTCTCTTGATATCAACTGCCTTTAGTAGGGACATAGTTGGGCAGTACTATTTTAACTGATGTTGAAATAGTCCCATCATCTCACTTCATCTCATCTGCAGGACTGTTCTCTGTGTTTCTCTCACTTGCCTAATCACCCCTCCTAGTATGAAGCCAACTACTTAGAGTCGGTCTCATTCATATTCCCTGCTGTGTTGGAGTAACATGTCAAAGGACTTTCTTGGCCATTGCCATGAAATTGGAATTTAACTTAGCCCTGCCTGTAAGTTTCTCATACTGCCATAAAATTTCCTATGTGTGTTGATCATGGGTCTGGTTTAGATGCAATTTTTTCAGCTCAGTAATATGAGTGTTATTTTTCCAGATATTATTTCGGAGTCCCCAGCTTGACTGCTTACTCCATTTCAATGGTAATGCCTGCATAGTCCTTTATGGATATTGCTGTGTACTGTATCCAGACTGGCATTCCAGACATGTTTTCAGCTGGCCAGAGTGCATATCAGCATTTAGTAACTGATCTTCATCTCCACATTTTATGATATTTCTTCTGTATTAAGGCCTGTGCCCCTTTTTTTCCTTAAGAAAAGTTCAAATGCCTCTTTATTTTTCAGTCATCAGAAGCCTAGTGTACAGACCTTAGACCTATGCTTCCTCTGAATTCTCTTCTAGATTCCTTTCAGTCCTCCTTTGTATCATCTGGCTCTATGTAGGCCCTCAAATCCAAGCAAAGTTGCCTAAGCCTTGCCAACCTTTTTTTTTCCTTTCACAACATTTCTGATACAGAACTTTTCCCATCCACAAAATGTGGTCCGGGTTCACGGTATTAAACCTTAATCCCTGCAACATCCATTGCTTTGATATTTTAAGAAAATGCCTTTTTCAGTTCAGGAAGAAACCTTCAGATTTTTTCATTATTCATGTCCGTCTACTAGTACTTTTAACAACTTGATGTGCTCTGATCAGAGCCTATATATACCTTTCATTTTTCTTCCTGTATCTAAACTCAGCTCTTTCAGTGTGCCATTTGACAGTATCATAACCTTGTGATTCTCTCTAAACCAAGAAAATAAAATAAAATATGAGTCTCTGAAACTTATTTATAACTGCATTTTGTTGCTGATGAGCTTTAGTATTTGTGGTGGGGTTTTTTTCTATTTGGAATACTTTTTCATTTTTGTTGCCGTTACATTTTATAAGTCAAATCCTATGACCTTTATGACACTAAAAAGCCTGTTGTCTTACTTGAGAATATTGATAACTTACAAACCAAAAGTTGGCCCTCAAGGTACTATAACTTCTTTATTATTGTTTTTAACTCAGGGTACAGAAAATGCAGTATTTCAGTTTATGAGAAAGGACACTGCCAATGCTGCCTTCTGCTAGCAAGAGAGCACTATGTAATCCTTTCATAAATGTAATCCAAGCTTTATCTTACTGTTACTTCACTTCCCCTCCCCTCCCTCCCCCCAACTCTCCTCTAGTGGTAAGGAACAGTCTCGTAATTTCCTGCTTATATTTATGTCCATCCCATTTGTAACAGTCCAACATTATCCTGTAGCATAAACAAGCCTGCTCTATAGGGTATTTAAAGAGCAATCATATCCCCTCTCAGCCATCAGTCTGCCACATTAGATAGGGGTTGTTTTTTTAGTCTGCCTGTAAGTTTTTTTCTTCCTTCACCTAAAAGCTCTTTGCTGCATTTATTGCAGTTTTGTAGAATTCAACTTTGTGCACAAATTGAATATAAATTAGAGTCTGTCCAGGTATCTGATTAAAGGAAAGACAATAAATCAAGTTTAAAACTTATTTTTTAATCCTCTTGTAAAGTAGAAGCCATTTAGATTTGTAGAACACAGAAATCTGTTAGGTTGGAAAAGACCTCCAAGTTCATCAAGCCCAACTGTTAACCTGGCACTGCATGTTACAAAACCCCATATTCCCCCATACAGGGCTACCCTACCACCTCTCCTTCTTTGCCTGGCCTTTCCAAGGAGCTTTCCTTCTGCACCATGGCTTCCAGCTCCTCCTGTTCACTGCCCATGCCTTGTGCAGTGACGTAGGTGCACTTCAGTTGAGCTATTGATCCCACCAGCTTTGGCAGTGAAGAAGCCTCAATTCCTACATGACTGTTCTCAGGCACTCCTGTGATTTCCCACACTTCAGTGACCTTTGTGTCTCTGCTGCTGCATGGATCTCCATCCCCTACCTCTACAAACTGCCGATGGAAGGACCTCACTAGCACACCATCCCTCAAACTTTGGCATGCGTCTTCAGTCTTATCTCTAGGGAGCTTGGTTTTATCTCCTTCCCTCTTCAAAACTAGTTTAAATCTCCTTCAGTGATCTCTGCTAACTCTTTGCAAAGATCCTTCTCCCCTTCTGAGAGCTTCCCTGTCTCTCACCAACAGATCTACTGTTATGTAAATGAACCCATGACCAAAACCCCCAAATCCTGCCAGTGCCACCAGGCTCAGGGCCAGCTATTGATCTGCTGGCTCTTCCTGTTTCTTCCCTCTTTGTTCCCTGCAGCTGGAATGATATAGAAGAACACTGCTTGTGCTCCTCAGCCCTTAACCAGTTGTCCCAAGCCCCTGAGTTCTCTGTTGATTGCCCTCAGACTTCTTGTTCCAGCTTCATCCCTGCCTGCCTGGAAGAATACTGACAGATAAGGATCAGAGGGCTGTACCAGGGCAGGAAGCTTTCTCTTCATGTCTTTAACCTGGACACCAGGGAGGCAGCAGACTTCCCTAAGAAGTGAGTCTGCTCTGCATATTGGGCCTTCTGTTCCCTTCTCCTATGACAGTAACACATCTTTTCTTCTTTATAGAAGCAATTTTGATGAAGGGCTTGGGCCACCTTAGCCTTGGTGACACCTCCAAGCTGGATGAACCACCACTCCTGTTGCACCTGCATCAGTGCCTGCTGTTTGGTCATTCACTGATTAGTGAACATGTTTCTGACTGTCTGAAATGGAGAATCTTTGAATTTGGGCTGGTTCTTGTTGCTGGTCTCCAGGAGTATAACCTTTAGCTACTGAGTTTTGTCCATTTCCTAAGACTGACCTGGCCTTAAAGAAACTCAAAAACTGATCGCTGCACACTGACATATCTCCGTAGTGGATTCCCCAGAATTTTTGTCACTGATTTCCCCAGTGACAGCAGCAGCCAGACTAACATCTGACGTAGGTAACATAGACACCACAACTGTGGAAAAGCAGTGTGTGGAATGGCAGTGGGGAAGAGGATGAGGGGACTCTGACACTGAGTCTGTCTCTGCTGTCTGGAGAACTGTAGTGATAGAAGTGCACAGAGGGGAAATTCTTGAGGGTCTAATAATAGAAATGTGTAGTCTGGACTGGCAGGTTAACCTGCTGTGTGTGGTGTGTTTGGTGAGCAAAGAGTAAGGCAGAGGTTGAGCAAAATATATTTAGTGGACAATTTGCATCATGTATGGATGGTGAAAAACTATAGCATTCTTGGAAAATTGTAGAGCAAGAATTCTTAAACTAGGGTATATATATATATGCTCTCTATGTTCTACATAGAGTATATATAATGATGATACATATGTCTATAGATTATAACTAGCAAATAGAAAGGAGTATAAAGATGGCAAAACCGCAAAAAGACGTAAGTATTGTGCTTACTATATTTGCGCTTTATGGTTTAATTTAGGAGAAAAACGGAGGAGGAAGAATTCCAGTTTTAGAGAACAAGAACTGAGTTTGCATGACCTTTTCCCCTCCTGAAGTTGTATTTAATTTAGCTATTTGGAAAAGTAGTTGAAGAAAAAGACAGGAGGAATATTCCATCTTGCACAAACATGGACAGAAAACAGAAGCCTCCTCCAGGCAAATAGTCTCAGGAGATGGAGTAAATTGCCAGTCATCCATCTGTCTTTGCTGGATTACCTGATGTATTGGAACAGTTAAAGAGGAATCTACTGCTTAAATGCAATCAATGATTTGCTTTTATTGCTTTATTTTTCTTATTACAGCTTTGAGGTCATGGTTGTAGTCAGGAGCTTACCCCGACGCTTTGCTGACATGTGCTTTCTTTTCACAATCTAGTTTTTAAAGGGAGGGCAAGAAACACTTTCAAGTGTCAGCTGAATGGCAGAAATGATGACTGAAGTCCAATAATTGTAATGCCTTTTAACCCAAAACAAATTATGAACCTGCATTAGGAAGTGTTTCCCATCAAGCTGTGTTTGCTGATCTGGGAGCTGGTGATATCGGACACAAAGTCCTCCTTTGGCAGACATTCTCCAAGGCATTTCTGGCAGAGGCCCAGCAAGAGAGTGACAGCATTTGAGGCTTCTGATGTGGAATGACTTAATATTGTGACAGCCCATAACATACACTTTAAGTATCTAGGAAAGGGATGGGATCTCACATCCTTTCTCAGATGCAAAGGTTATCACATACTGTGGGACAAATCTAGCAGTTAGGTGCAGCTTTTTGGGCTTTTTGCTCTTCTGTCAAGATGGAGTTTCTTCAGATTTGCATTTTTTCTGACTAATGTTTAAATAATACATTTTTCATAGGTATATGGACAGACTGTGTATGTAGGCACATGGGAGGGAGGTGGGTGTCTGCTGCATTTAAAAAGCTGTCTTATGTAATGCAAAAAAAAAAAAAAATTAAAACGTGAGGCAATGTGTTATGTCTTTGTTACAAAAACTTTATCTGTTGTTTTTTGGATCTGATATATCAGACAAATGTGCTCTGGAGAACAAACTAGAGGTTGGTGCATGTGCTGGGCTGTTTTGTTCCAGGACTGGCCTTGGAGAAAGCAGAAGCAGCATCATTGCAGAGCCTGTATTTTCAGCTCTGGAAATTACTTCCTGACCTTGAAACATATCTGCACTGTTGGATTTTGAAGCCAGTTCTTATTTTTTTGCTCCCTCCCTGATAATCAGTTTTGTGGAGAAGGACATAGAGGTCTGCAGCTCCAGGTCTCCTGGCTCTTCAGCAATCTGCAAGACTTCTTTCCAAGTTTGAGGAGTTTTCAGCAGAGTAGATTTCTTGGATTTTTTACTTTAAGTGATTCATTTTCTGTTGATTGAATAATTTTATTATCTTTTAAAAGGAAAGGCAGAAAGTATTAATCCTAGGAAAGAGCAACTGTTCCCTTTTGGAGCACAAAGTAAGTACAGATGAAGGAGATCAGCTAGGCAGCACTCCTAGTGTAAATGCCATCATTTAGGTCTCAATGGCTTGCAATTATAGCTTAAATGGGTTGCTCTACAGGCAGAAAATCTAATTAAACCTAATGAGTCAGTAATTTATGTTTCACATCCTATATACACCCCAATTCCCTAATTCCTATCACTACTGTAAATCCAAGAGCTGGACAACAGGGGTGGTCTGTCAAGGCCAGGTAACCACTGACCTCATATTGAAGCCATTCCCTCTCTGCTTCTGGGGTCATACCAAGCATTACCCCTCATGAAACTGATGGTCATGTAAAGAAGCCTTGGCTGGGAGTGGCCAAGAAATTCCAACTGTTTCAGGAGAAGGTATCTGAGGGGTGGCAGGAAGAGGGGGGTACCACATTATTAACTTTATTTTGATAAAATACTGCCAATGCATAAACATAGAAGGTGATATGCCAGACATTTTGTATTTATTAGACTGTTAAAAGTAACTGGTATTTCCAGCCAAGGATACTTAGCTGACACGTGAGCCCATTTGGGTAATTTTTTTAGCTGCTGTGTGTTGTAGTTTGACATATGTGAGAGCATACAGTACTTCCAAGGGTACTCATTAATTGCCGATTAGCACATATTTGTAATTATTGTCTTATTTACTTCCCTGATTGAATTTAAAATGAATAACATACATGGTAGCATTCATGTAAAATACATAAATTAAAAAACAGAAACACAAGGTCGTTGGGAAGAAGTTTTGTACTTCTCAGCAGGAGGATTTCTTTTCTTTGATACAGACACATCATTACTTTCTGCTACAGTAGGTACAAATTTCCTTTGACATTCCCACTGAAATTAGATCACCTTCCCTCCCTCTCTTTTCTGATAAAATTAATAAAATTACATTACATTAAAAAGAACAAAAGGAACATGTGACCACAGCAAAGAGGCAAAACAGATTTCAAAGCAGATAACATCTTTTGTGCTGCTTAAATGCTGCTGGACTCCGTAGAAGTCCAGTATTTTATACAATCTAAGTCTTCTTATCTAAATTATTTTATTAGAAATAGGAGGAAAATATTTTTAAACTGCTTTTGAAGAGAAGTGATCTGATAGAGGTTCTGAATTCTTAGACATACACTGTTGTTGTGGAGTATGTTGGTTTTTGGGGGAGGTGGCAGAGGGCATTGGAAAGGTTTCCTGAATAGAATAGGTGCAGTATAGAATAATCTATTCCTCTGCCTCAGTTTTAACCTCCTCCACTTCTGATTTGCTTATCCTACAAATTACAGTGACTAGTCACTACTTGAGTTTTGGGGTGTGGGTTTATGCGGTTTTAGGGTTGGTTTTTTTATTAAAGAACTCCAAACAGTGTAAAGTTTTACGGGGAGTGCAACTAAAGAATGTAGGCAGAGGGTGCAAAACAAATGTTTTTGAATTGAGCTGGCACACTCTTAATTTTAAGATAAAAGGGTTCTTTTACTGTGGTATTGTTGTTTCCTTCCTAACTTACCAAACTCAGCCTGTTTTTGAAGTATTGATTTTGACAGTACGCTTGTGCAGACACAAGCAAATTCGCTTTTGTATTGAGAACAGGTCAGCCTGTACTGAATCAGACAGCCTCAATAACATACCCAATTTCTCAGCTCACCTGGCTTGTCTGCTTCCAGCAATGAAGAGATCTTCCCTGGTTAGCTTTGGTGTCTCTGTACTTCACTACATCACTCCATAAGCATCACTGTTAAGCCACTCAGCATCTGTTTTATGTCAAGTATGATGATCTGTATCTGCTCAGCTATTTACTTGCCTTTTGTGTTTTCATTTTTTCCCCTTCACCTGTGAGACAGTTGGAAAAGGATTAGTAACACACATGTGAGGAATACATGAGGCGTAGTGGATATAGTTCATAGAAGATAGACCAAATTTTGTCTCAAAAGCAAACAAAAAACCCCTCCCAACGCAGCTGTGTGGAAACTGCACGTCCCTAAACATCCTGTGGAGAAAAGTGCATGGGGCAGATTGCTCTTCTGCTCTCCTGTGGTGTCAGCTACTGCCTCAGCGCCGCCTAAACGTGCAGCTCAGGTCAGAGGAGTGATGCTTCCTTGAAAAGTGCTCCTGGCCAAGATCTGCCTTCTCCTTCTGCTTTCTCTTGCATGGATACAAAAAGTCTTCTGAACGAGTGAACCAGATTTAATCCTATCCATAAACTTACCAACACTGCCTCTGTAGCCAGCTGCAGAGTGTTTATCACAGATGAAGCTGTGGGAGCAGAAAGAAAGCTGCCTTTGATTTACCAGTCTCAGATGACGTAGCAAGGATGTCAGGAAAATAATTTAAAGATCTGCTAACTGACCAGAGTTACTGAATTTTTAGCAAAGTACGAATGGTATGATGTTGTTTTGGCACTGCTCCTTTTCCCGTGGTAGATGTGTTGTAACCCTTTTTGGAAAGTGTCTGTGTTTTGCATGTCAATGTGCTAATCAAGTTTTAGGTAAATGGAGACACAGAAGACTTAGTCATTTCTTCAGTACTTTTCTCAAAAAGCTCCGTTCCAGCTGCACGCACACTTTGCTTGTATATAAATCCCCTTTCTGTAACAGAATTTGTGAAGCACAAAATAATTTTCCTTGGGATATTTGTTTGGATTATTTTTGTCCTGCATTATTTCAGAGGGGGAGAAGTGCCAAAGAGTTTGTGTGCTTGGATATGTATGAGTCAGTGACTGAATGCATGTTTTATTCATCCCTTCACTTTCAGACTGGAGATGCTGTGACACCCAGCAGGCATGACTCAGGTGAATCTGTGCCACTGTCAAAGTACTCTGGTGTTTCATACCAAACCCTTTGTCCCATCTGGCTGCACTCCTCGTTGAAGCTACTGTGTAGCTTGGTTTTTAGAACATTTAATCTATTTGCTGACCTTCCTGCCACCCCCAAGAAACAAACATTAAAAAACAAACAAACAAAAAAAAAAAAAAGGGAAAAAAAAACCCACCAAACTGCACTAAATTAGAAAGGAGCCAAGACTAAGAAGGAGATAATGCTGAGAGGGGACACACTGTTCTGCAGAGGAGCCTGTAAGCCTGTATAGAAATGGAAGACCGAGATTTATAAAAAGATGGTATCTCCCTGTCTCTCTCTGCCAGTTCAGGATTCATCTGTGTGGGTTCTCCTGTGTCACTCTCCAGATAGCAGTGGAAGTGAGCAGTGTTGCTGTCAGATGTCTTCCACCCCCTTCTTATTCTCTTAGGTTGTATTTAAATATTTTGAAGGTTATTACACTTAAATTCACACAGAGATTTTAACAAGAAACCCAAGTTTGTGGGTTTCAGCATAAACCATTAGAATGCCAAGTAACTGAGGTTAAATTTTTGAATGGTTGTTTATGCCAGCAATTTATAGGAGTGGAGGAAATAAACCTTTCTGAGCAGCTTTCCTAACAGAAAGTGTGACTTAAGCCAACAGAAATGTGCAAATACATAGCTTAGTGCCAAAACTGCCTTACATGAATTAGATTTATTATACACCAGGCAGAAAGAAATTCAAACACTCACTTCAGGCCTCATTCTGTGTTGAGATTTGAGTAGGGGGATGTTCTGTACAATCTGTGTGAGATAAACTGCTTGGGAAATTAAACTTTGGAAGAACTCCCCCCACTCGTGACATGTTTTGCTGTCAGGCTCATGTGATTGCCTGTCTTTAGAGTGTGGGTGAACCTTCTGAACCTTGACATTGCAACTCTGCTCAGTGTCACAGCTACAGTATGTCAAGCTCATAACAAAATAAACCTCCTACCGGAAACAACTTCACTTTGAAGTTCACAAACTTGCTCTAGTCTTGGTTTTAAAAGAGCAGTATCATATATCAAATACACTGAAAAGTTATTTCAAGCTACTTTCCTATGATAAAGCACTATGGTTTGGCCACTGCTGTAAGTGCAGATGTATTCATTGCATTCCAGGCTTTGCCAGCACTTTATTTTATTTATGGCTTGCTCCATTCTTCTTTATTTTTAATAAGTGTTGGTAAAATCTGTCACATTGCTCCATGCTAAAGACTTCAACACAGTGGTAAATTAAATTTAAAACTTTTCACAATGATATATGTGCTAGATTGGATGGCACAGCAAAGAACGCAGGGGTTAGCAAAAAAGCAGGTTCACAAATGTGAATTAGCTACCCTTTGTCAGAAATAATTTTCTCCTGATGAAATTGGAAAGTAAAAGCAGTAAATGGCAAAGCTCAGCTGCAAGTCCAGCGTGCTTCTACATCAGGTGACACTGGATGCACTGACAAAGCTCTTACTTGCAGTGGCCTCATTTGGTGAGATGCTTGACTGTAAGCACAGTTATAGTTTGAAGTCTATACATGGCTTCTTGTGGTTCCCCATTTCCCTTGAAACCCTTTCTGTCTTCTTGTGGTGATAGTGAAAATATGGCTAAAGTATGTACACACCTCTGCTTAGGTGCTGAAGGCTGCTGTAAAGGTAGTAAAGGACCTTAGAATGAGAAACAATTTTGGTAATACCATTATGAAGTAACAGTAATGAAGTAAACACCTGCTTAACTTGCTTGATGGGAACTAGGACTCTAATTTTTTTCTCTTTGGCATCTTTTTGGAGAGGGTAGGATCATGCTATCTCTGATCCACAACTTAGCAAGGCTGTTACGTCTGTAATGTAATCAAATGACCTGTATTTTCTTACCATTGCTGATCCTAGAACAAAGATTTTATCTGGAGCCTATGTAATTTCACTTCTTCCCAGGATATTAACACTTTTGCACTTTTAGCCTAGTGGAAATATTTAATTAGGTTGTTTCATGATGGCCTATAAAAATGCGAGCATAGCACCTGCATTGTAAACCTTTGGTTGAGCTTCTGACTGTGATTTCTACCACTGCTGTAAAATCTGTGGAACTGCCCTCAGATGAAGATGCTCAGCCTTTGGAGAAAGCCAGCGAGGGCTCCACAGGACCCTTTCACACACTTGGTAAGCACACTGCTCTCAGCTTCATGAGAGGAATAAAAGGGCACCTTGTAAGTGCTTTAGCCCTCAGTGCATGAGGCTGGGATTTCCATATTTTGCCTTCCCTGGCTGGTTCTGCAGTGGCTGCCCGGATTGTGTCAAGGCCACATTCTTTCCACTGCCAGAGGTGTTTACTGTGCTATCAGCTGTGAATTGGGAAACGAAGCCGTCAGCAAGGGACTGGCACACAGGGAGAGAGGAATCATCTCAAGTGGCCTGACCACATACATGTCCTTGGGTTTATATTCATTTTTTGATTAACAACTCAATATCGAATTCAGGAGCCTGAAATAGTTTTAAAAACCTTTCAGTTTAGCTTAACTTCAGTTAACTTCAGTTTAGAGAAGTTCTTCAGTGCAGCCAGTCACCTGCCAGCCTGCTGTGCTGGATTTAGTTCAGATTGAAACTTCCCAGCCCAGGCTGGGCCTCTGTGGGATTTAGCTTGCTCAGCTCTAGTCTCCAAACCTGAAATATGGAAGGATCTCCAAGAGACAGGAGGGCAGTGAAGGGGCAAGGGACTTCCCCAAGCCCTGAGTATTGACTTCAAGGGGGAAGTCCATGAGTAGTTGGAACAGTAGATGAATTGGCCCAAGGAAGTTTTTGCATGTACCCAGCAGGAGAAGATACAATGCTGATTAGAGAGAGAGATGACTTGCTTGGAGAGCAGAACAAAGCAACTGGAAAACAGGAAATAGCATTAGGAAATGCTCTCCGTACAAGAACAAACAAATATTTGTACAGGTGGATCTGCAAGTGGTACTGCTTTCCTCCCACACTATTTACGGTTGCCAAAGTGATGGGCTCCCTCTGAATAAGTCACATCTAATGTATGCATAGTGGATGTCAGTGTCTGAATAATCCCCATAAACCTTGAAAATTAGATTAATTTCACAATCCTGAATTTTTGGCTGTCTGTCTGGACATTATGTCAAATAGAAGCTGAAAGTTCATTGGAGTGGAACTGGTAAGACTTTCCTGGGAATGTCGCTACAGCCATTTCTTGGCTTATCTGAGGAGCTCTGGGGCCTGCAACAGCTTCAGGAGGCGAAACACACACTTGTCGTACAGACACAGGGAGGACAGCTTTCTTTTGAGTGAGTGATTGGAATGGATGGAGAGGCATCTTGCTGATTTTGAAGATAACACAGTCCTTAGGATGACCACTTAGGTGTAGGGGTTGTATTTGTCATGAGTTCATTGAAATTACCGTGGGAACAATGAAAGAAGACATGAAAATTTCTTATTTATTGCTGAACATAAGTTTTACTGGAGAGTGCTCTAAGCAGAATCGCTGAGTGGGACTTAGTTGTGAACTCTGAAAACTTTTTATATTTAAAACAGACATGATATGATGCAGACCTGAGAGATAGGGGGAGAATTCAGAAAATCTCTCTCTTGTCACGTGTGTAGCTTTAAGTTTATTCTCCTACATCTTCAAGTGGAGGCTTAATACCTATAAAATTATGGAAGGATGGTTTTGTTGTTTATGCATTTTATGAAGTCAATAAATAAACCTTAAGCAGAAGTGATTAAACCTGAAATGGCAGCAGGGAATAGCTGTAACTCTTCTCCATCCTCTGATTCATTCCTAAGTCAGGATTTACGACTAACTCAATTAAATACACACTTTCCACATAATTGCCCATGTGCTAGCAGAAAGTAGTCAGTTGTCAGGGATTTTGTTCATTTCTGGGTTGGCTGCCTGAGAACATAAGGATTTGGGAAGAAACTGTGGAATTACCCATAAATTTTCTTAATTGAATTGAGCATACGCTTTCAAGCCTAAGATGTGAGCAAGGAAAACTTCCCAGTTTCCAGGCAGAGCTGTCTCCTTCCAGTTATTTACACAGTGCTGCTTTGACTTGATGTTAAAAAATTACACTGAGGCAGAGATTAGAAATTCAAAGAGCTTTTTTGTAAGAAAAATGCCTCAGTTTCATTCAGTAAGAGGAGATGTGGTAAAGGAGGGAGGGAAGGGGGGGAATGAGCAGGGCAAAGAAAAGGGACTGTTACTTCAGGCAGGTTTGAATAGTCAGTCAGGGAGACCTTGATCCAGTAGAGCCTTAAGAATGTACTTTGTTACAACACTTCAGTGAGACAGCTGAGAGCATGTCGCCCTAGATGACAGGTCAGCGTCCTCCTTCCATCCTTTTCTCCTCATCATCACCCATCTCATGTGGTTCTAATTTTTTTGAGAAATAGTGTTGAGGGGATTGTGTTTCTGTCACAAAGCTACTGTAAAATTTCTAATCCCTTGTTAAGAGCAACTCACAAAGCTCCTTCCTTCAGGGTTTAAATGTGCCTCATGGAGGACACATCTATCCTTTTAAAGTTTGTGTTAAAGCAGTGCTCTGCTGCCCTTTCCTGCATTTCGATGTGAATTGTTAACTGAGATCAGAAATAACTGAAGAGATCTTTGATATCAGGAAAATGTACTTTAACACAAAAAGATGCCTGCTTCTTTTGCATGCACATGTGTTCATAGTATTATTCTAGCTCATCACAGATAAGGTAACTTACATTATAGTCTTAAAATATTGGCATTTTTCAGGAAAATGCAGTGAATTTTTCTGTGCCAAATGGCAGGTAATACTTTGGAGCAATATTATGCCTACTATTAAATATAATTTAAAATTAGTACCTGCAGCTTATATATTATCCCTGCAGGATTTGGGCATCTTTTGTACATCATCTTTGGTTGTTTATCTCTTGTCATCATGAAATGTTGGTGTGAGATTTTACTTAAACTAGTACAGAATTTCTTTCACTGTGTTCCAGATCAGCGTGCAAGAAATGTAGTTAAAGCAGCCAAATGAGTGGCATACCCTGCAAAGTAGTGCTGGAAGTTTTGTGTCTTTCCCTGTAGTCTACACGGAGAGATTTGTTCCTCACGCACAGACTTTCAGCAACCTGACAGTGACAAGGCAAAGTAACAGAGAGGATGTAGTGCTGATTGTTTGATGCTTGGCAGCAGTCTCTGAATCCGGGGTGCCAGGGAACGCAGGGCTGCTCAGCAGTGTAAAACAGAGGCAAGGGGTGCGTTTGCCTGCACTGCTGGTGCAGAATTCGGGCTCTGGGCTGACCGCACTGCCGCAGGTTTTCGGTAACACCAGCCTGAAGTGCACACACACCATAAAACTCTGCGTTCCTCCCCCTCCTGCCCAAGGCTTTTGCTTTTTTGGGGGAGGTGGTGGTTGTTTTTCTGTGCCTGCTGACGTCAACAAAATTGCCAGATGGCATTTCAATGCTTTGCAAAGAGACAGGAGCCTTTTATTACCGGGGTCACGTGGATGCCATTCATTTGCATTCCCAGAAGTGGTCTAAAGCTTTTGCTCACTGTATAGGCAAAGAGTGCTCTGCACCTTCCAGGGACCCAGAGGGCCTTCTGTGGGATATTGTTGCCTTGGGAATCCTTTAGGGGATGCAGAGATGAAGGGTTTACTTGACATTCATTTGGCTGATGTAGAAATATGGAAAGTTTCTAGACGGTTGTGCTTTGCAAAGGTTTTGTGGGTTTCTTTTTAAACGACAAAGGAATACTTTTGTGAATTTAGGATAATAAATAGACTTACAGTTTAGCTCTAGGAGGATTACTTACAGTTTCTCAGGTCCAGGTGACTCAGTAGCTTGTGAAACAAACATGCAAGTCCAACACTGTGATAAATATTAGCAGAGAAGGGGAGCTATCAGGGTTTAGATTTTGAAGGTTTCAGGCTCTATCACTAGAGCTGGGCTGTGACATGATCAATGCATTGAAATGGAACAGAGTCCCTTTATACCCCTGAACAGATGACAGAGAGCTCAGTACCAGATGCACAAGATTAAACCAATTTGCTTTGTTGTGCCTGAGCCATCTCCACAGCAGCTGGACAGGGGACATGGCAGTGTTTGAAGGCCAGAACAATCTCTTACTGACGTGGTAACTCCAGTACGAGCCCTTGTTTGGCAGCTAACCCAGAAGAGAGGGAGCTTGTAATTAGATTTTCAGTGGACCTTGGAGAAGTGAACCTGGAGGAACCTGCAAGGCTCACAGGGGAACATGTGAATGTTGGGGAAGGAAAAGCCAGACTTAATTTTGGGGAGCGTGAAGACTTCTGCTTCTTGCAGATTATGAAATTGATCTTTGGAGTAGTTTTTCAGGTTCAAGGGAGGAGAAATGTATTTCTGTCTGAGAATGAAAGATGAGAGCACTTTTTATTTTTCCTTGAAACAACTGCAAACTATCTTTGTTGGAGCACATGGACTCCGTGGTGATGCAGAACGGAGGCTAAGGTAATCTGGTTTTGACAGCTACATCACAATTTGAAACTAAAACTCCCCTAAACCTGTCTGAGATTACTATAGGCTCCAGAATGAGCAATAATCGGAGCTCACAAACCGGGTTTTAATACATTACTCTTTTATTTTCTACCAGTTTCAGCTTTCAGATGTGCCCCTGTGGTACCTCCTTACTCAGAGTACACTGCAGTGACAAAGATGTGTGTAAGTTCCCAAGAGCCATATGTCTGAAAAAAAAAAAATATGGGGCAACATAACCCTATGATCTTTCCAAGTGTGAATATTTTATTGCTTAACAAAGTGCTACTGAAAGGCACTTGGAAATGCAGCATCACAAACTCCCCTTTCCTGCTTGATAAGCCATGTGTTACTATTGCTTACTGTTGTCTTACCAATTTCCCAGCTGCATGACATACACTAAGTTCTGGTGATTTATCATGGTATTCTGTGTATGTTAAGCATTGCTGCAATTCACATGGTGTTAAGTGGTCACAGAAGAACACACAAATAAATATAGTGAATTATTGGACTCTTTAAATTTGGTACCGTTATATTCTTGACTAGGAAGAGGTGAAATAATTTTAAGCTGGCTCAGAGCAGAGTGGGTGATGTTGCAGAGTACGAAGAGTAATGACCAACTTGACCCTGCTTTCATAACTCCATTCTTCAACTGGGGGAAGAAAATGTAGAGTTTCTTTAGGGCTGGCATCTCTGGGAGTTACTGCTCACGCTGTGCTCTGATACCTAATTTAATTTCACAGGGGAGTAGCGATCAGCGTTCACATCGTGATTCACAGATCATGGAGCAGGAAACAGCCTGTCAACTTCCAGGGAGCTGAAAGCAGGGAGAGTTGCTTAGAGAAAAACAAAAATCTGTTTTGTGAGGGAATTCAGCTCATGAGCACAGCAGGCAGACTTCAGTTCTGCTGTGACTCCTGGTGAAGTTAGAGGAGTCACTGTGCAAGATTAATTTGCCCCTCAGTTTATCAATTTGTAAGGTCTTGAGTGCAGATGAGTCCTGTGGTGGATTAAACACAAAGAAAACAAGCAAAAAAGAAATACCACTCTTTCTCATCTAAAATCAGAGGGTTTTGAGACTTCAATTTGAACATGCCCCTTCCATCCCAAATTAGCTGTATTCCGCAGCCTGGCATCAGCTTGTACCCAACTGAAGGCATGCAAATGGGAATACTTTGCATCTTTTTGCAAATCACATCAATAACTGAAAGTATGCTTACACTAACATGCATGTGTAAACATTGCTTTCTGTGTGTATGTGTGTTGATGTTTCTTTATTAGCATTTTAATGTACTTTGATTTTCTGTCTTCCATTATTATTTGTATGTGGATACTCTTAACAGCTCTTTTTTGGGGGGAAAAAGTACAATAAACTTCAACCAAATTTAGAGAATACTTTCATGCTAAAACACTGCACAATTACAGGTGGAGTTTAGCATCTTCAACAGCTCTGATAGCAGACAGAAATACAACATAGGGAGAAGGGAGAGGGATGTATATGTTAACCTTGTGTGTTTCACTTATTTCTCTGGAAGGCATTCTGCTTTCTTAATACAGTTGTCAAGTGCTGCATGTATTGCTGGGGAGTTTTGTGTTCCTAGAGAAACTTCTGTAATCCTTCTGCTATGGAATATTTTAGTATGAGAGTCAGTTCAAAATGTTATGAGATTCCCTCCACCTCCCCCAGATGCAGAATTTCTTTGTTGTTTGTACAAGATTTTCAAGGCCATTGGAAATAATGTGAACAGTGAGAGATTACTGGGCTAATATATGAAAAACATGGATTAAGATCTTTTTCCTCCCAAATCGATGATAGCATTTCATGGGCACGGCAGAGCTACAGTCCTGATTTGAAGGAAGAGTAGTGCCATCTGGTGATGCCTGGGAAAGGCTTTTCTGTGCCTAATGCTGCAGGATCATAATGCCCTGTATGAAAAGTTCTGCTCAGTCGTACCATGGCTGTTACCTGAGGCACCCTCTCCCGAGGCACTGACTCACTTGGAGTGATCACCTGGCACTAGGAGTCCTAGGTGGTGTGCTCATTTATGGAAGTATTTGTGCTCTAGCCTGGAACAGGTGTTCAAACTAGGTCTTCTGTAATTTTCTTGCTCCCCTCCCCTTTTCCCGGTCTGACTTTCACTTGTGCAGCTGGATGTCCTCATATCTGTGCTGCCTGACCCTGTCTCCTGCCCTTTCACCTTTTGCTGTGCTGCTGACCCCATGAGACACTGGTGGGCAGGCAGTAACCCTTAGAGAGAGGAGTGACATTTTGGGCTTCCTTGGTCCATCCCCTGGGAGCTCCCAGTCTGCCTGGCTTGGTTTCTAAGTGAGGCTGTGGCTCGGTTCCAGCACAAGACCTGCTCTCTGATCTCCTCTCTCGTTATGTTCTCATCAGTAACGAAGGGCTGGCGTGCAGATCATCACCAGTGCTGCTGCTGCCCAAGGGGAAACAGAGTTCAGCCTGCTGCTCCGGAGCCACCCGGGGTTTTCCATGGCTGTCAGTTTGGTGCAGGGAGAAAAGTCTGTGTTATGTTAAAGGTGGATTCATAAATTGTTTATACAGAGCTAAATGAACATCATTTTACAAGCAGAAATAGTTACTGTGTGTGGTTAGAAGTCTGCCAATGGAGAGGTTTTATTTAAAATAATTTATTCTGTGCACTTGGTGAAGCATCCTTTGGCTGGTTTGCATTTAGGCTGGTCACATAAGCCAGGCCTTAAAGCGGACCCTAAATTTTATGTAGGGTCAGAACATGGTTTTATCTTTTTTGACTGGTTACAAAGTACACCCAAACCCACACAAATCAGGTTTCAGAGTTAAATGTGGAGTTCTATTTGTAACTTGTCTGTTTGTTTGTAGCTGGCACAGGCTTATATGGTTGTCTTTATACACAAAAGATTAAATAGTCTTTAGAGACAGTTTTTAATTTGCATTTTCTTCTCTGTTTTAAAAAAAGGCCAACTAAATGTTAATTCTTTTCTTTCCAATTAATTCCTCTTCCCTTATTTAAACTGAGCTATTAACATGTGTGTGAGGTATAGTACTGTGCCTCTGTACAAATTAGATAATTATATAGTTAGTTATGACTTAGAGGCATATTTATACCATGCCAGAAAAATGCCATCCTAATTGAAGGCATCTTTCCTAAAAAGCAGAACAAAGTGGGACCTCATCACGTTGCCTTCTTCTGCCACCTTGATTTTATTGACAGGAAATCAAATATGTTTCTTTGATCTGTCAGTGAAGAATAAAAGAGCAAGTGGATAAAAGTGTTGTGCATATTTAATTTGGTTGGGTATTTCATTTTGCTGTAGCATCATACAGAGTGCTTCAGCTTTACCCTCCACAGTAGTTGTAGCTTGCGTTAAAAGAAGAAGTGGATACAAATAAATTTTTACTTAGATTTAGGGCAGTCTTCAGATTCCTGGCAAAACGCCAACCTGTTGCACAGTGGACAGCACTATTATTGATAGCATTACTGATAGGCATTTTCTGCTCTGTGTTAGCTAGGAATGACAGTAATTAAAAGAACAAAACATTTAAGTGAAGTGATTTTTCTTTCTAGAGAAGGTTGTTTGCTAATGTTGCCAAAAATCTCTCAAATGCATTCAGAGAAGAAGGAGGGTGTACAGAGAGAATTAATCAGCGTTTTGTGTATTTATTTATTTTACGTTAATGGGATAAATAGGATGTCTGGGGCCACTTGAAACACTCAGATGGAAGCAGTCAGGAAGATAATAAAGAATTAGGAAGACAGAATCCATATGCTTCATCAGCTGATCAGTCAGAGCACCGTATGGCAAACAATTTAGCTTGTGGTCTGTTTCAGTTTGTTAACAAATATGTTCATATAAAGCATTTCAATGAGAGATGTGCGTGGCTGTTCACCAAGGTCAGGGGTATGAAGTCAAGTGTTTTCTTGTGATTAAACTTGTCTTTTATCTTTGTTGTTCTGAGCTTAACCCCTCAAAGTTAAGCTGACTTCGGGGAGAGATCTTTTGCTTCAATACCCTGCCTTAGGTCACCAGTGTTAACAAACCTGAATATTGAAGTCATCTCTGGAGTCTAATCCGTTATGGATCCCATTTAATTCAGCAATGAGCCTCTGACCACAAGAGACACACTATGCCAGTGCAGAAGTCTAATGCAGAAAACAATGCAAATATGGGAACCAGGCAGTTCTTCACAAAGAGATGCCATAATCTTTTTGAAAAAAATGACCGAGGAACTTCATTTCATCATTTTCAAATTAAAGATTTAAGTTTTGAGAAGTTGACGTGATTTCTTGTTCCTATTTTTTAATAAAACTGCTCTAGAATTGCTGAAGCAAAGCCAAAATAAGCCCTTTTCATTGCCAGAAATTCCAAAACCAATAATTTTTCTGTCAGTGCAAAATATTTTCTGTGTTTCTTGTTTGTGAGGACACCACACTGTTCTCTATGTAAGAGAGCTCTGTGGCAGAATCATGTGATTGTCTCATCAGCAAATAGCTCAATCCTGTGCACCAATTAATAGGATTAGTTCTGAGCTAAAATATCAAGGCTCTGTATTGATGTATCTTCCAAAGTCTTTGATTTTAGATGGTAAAACAGATATTTATGTTGACACTTCTTTCATGCCTTCTAAAAATTAAATTAAAAAAAAAATTAAAAATTTAAAAATTAAATTTAAAAACCTCCTTTTAAAAATTCAGTTAAGCCTTTTAACCTGTCTACCAGGACCTATTCAGCCTACCTACTCAGTAGTAGTAGGTGCTTCTATTGCACTTGCTGTTGCATCATCACTGATTTCTTACTGGAGTAGATTCAGATGAACCACTGAAGTTCAGCTTCACAAGGACATTTAACATTTAAAAAAACACATGTGCAACCCACAGTTGATTTTTTTTTCTTAGCATCCACATCCAAGCAGAAAACATAACTCACTGTAGAGATAGAAATCATTGTCTAGTGTGGTTGCCAGCATAAGCACCAGTGCTCCATGATCTGTGTCTGTTTTTTGGTCTCTATGGTTCTGTTGCCTTTTGTAAATGAGAAGCTGGTGCTGTTATATTTAGATGTGAATTTGAATCCAAGCTTTCCAAAAACACAGAAGTGTTTGGCCCTCATAAAGTAGTGCAGACCCTGAGCCAGACAGTCAAAGTTCAGTATGGTGAGATATTAATGATGCAGAAGTACAGATTGGGTCTATCTCTAATTGGAATTGAGAAGTAGCCAGGGTGTCATAATTAGGAAATACATGCGTTTTACTTTTTCCTTTTTCTAAAGTGCAAGTCAAGGACTGCTCACAACCTAAAAGACACAAGTTGAAAGACTTTTCTTAGATTAAAACTGTGCACAAGACAAATCAGTCACCAGTTACATGGAAGAAATTAGAGACTGCTGAGATTACTTAGAAAATCCTAGAGCCTTTAGCATCCAGTGTGTATATTAAAGGCCAGAACAGCAGTGGCTGAAAATGGCCATCTGATGCAGGCATTGATCTGTGGTGACCAGCTGTGTACCTTGTATCTCAGCAGGCAATTTTTTTTTTTCTTCATTCGTGAT
Organism: Eulacestoma nigropectus; assembly: GCA_013397775.1. Taxonomy (NCBI): domain Eukaryota; kingdom Metazoa; phylum Chordata; class Aves; order Passeriformes; genus Eulacestoma; species Eulacestoma nigropectus. The sequence goes on from VZTE01007282.1 coordinate 1,892,486, forward strand.
AGCAAAGGCAAAATAAGCCCACAGTATAAACTAAACTAGTGTGTCTTTAAGTTGGTCCTTGCAGGTCAAGGATGAAGTAGGTTGAAAGCAGTCCTCAGGGCTTGCCGGTCTGTCAGTTTATATCCGTGATAAGTGAAAAATATTATTTTAATATCATAGGAGGCATGTAGAGCACAGTGTTTTATTTTTCTTGTATATGAATTACTGTTTCTCTCTGTTCTGATCTTCATTGAAGAGTCTGCTTACAAATAATCTAGGAGAGGTGGGGGATTTTCGCATCTAGTGCATACTTAGTGTGTCTTTTGCAGGTCATGGCTTTAGATGTTAGTAGCTTTTAGTTCAGAGAAATAATAGCTCTGCAGCAGCTATGATGAAGGATTTGGGGGCTTTAAGTCCCTAGGGCTACAGTTGTTTTTCTTGAATGAGTCATAATATAAGAATCCAGAGCCAAGTGTTACAGAAAAATGATTAATTCTTTTCACAGAGGAGTTCATTACTGACATAAAGTCATGAGAAAGACAAGGAGGCATCTGTAGCACTCAATGGCTATTAACTGGTATTAGTGTGAGTGCTTAAAATCAGGAGAACTGAAATAATGCAAACCACAAGGTCTGATGGAGAAGAAAAAAATGTTACAATTTGACCAATTTGTTATGAATCTCTCCCTGGAGTTTGATGTGCAGAGGATTTATCCTTTCCAAAAGGTGCAGAATATCTCTGCCTGCCTTTGGCTTGAGGGAAAGCCCATTCTTAAAAATGGACCACTAAATATCATTAGTGTTCATGGTCACTGGAGAATTTCATGGGACCTTTCTGCTCTGTTGCTTGCTGTGGCATATGGAAAACATGGCCCAAGATATACATCTGGCTCGTGCTGTCATTCCCAAATCCCTGTTGTAACTCCAGTAAGAACAGACTGAACATTAAAGGCTCTTTATCTACAGCTTCACTGATGATTACTTCCTAGTTTCTAATTTTTTCTTATTCTGGTTTTTAACACTCATTTTTAAAACCTTACCAAGTTTTTTTCTTTTTTTCAGTTCATTCTCCTATGGCAATTCCTTTTTAGCAATTGAAAATATATTTGACACCCTGTGTAGCAACTCTTCACTCCATCCCCCCAATCTTTTGTCTTCATTTAGAGGCTGCATTTTTTTGCATTACGTTTTTAATGATGTTTGGTAATGCTCTTCTTAATAGTGTTCAACAGTTCTTAGTGAAGGGCTGAGGTGGATGTGAATCTTTAGCTGGGTTTTTTTCATACATATTTCTGCAATTTGCTGCTAATTGTGATGTCGCTTCTCAAGCTGCATCTCAAAAGAGCCTGAAATACTTTGAAAGGGAGAAAATATGGCAGTACGTGACTCCTTTGGCTTTGCTCTGGTGTAACTGAGACTGTCAAGTTGAAAATGTGGGAGGATTAGTTAGTACGCAGAAGCCAGAACGGTGATTATTGCTTTCAATGGATCTTTTTTTAACTCATGCTGTGTATTTGGCTGCTCTGTTTTAGTTCACTGTAGAATTAAAATAGCTTTCCATGCTAAGCAGGCAGTTGGGATGTTGGAGCTGTAAACTCAAATGGCTAAGATCACCAGGTATTAATAGATGGCTTATCCTCCACTGTGTGTGCACCCAGCATCCCACTCCTGCTGGGTCCCAGCTTGTGTTACTGCAGCTCAAGTTGAGGCTGAAGACAGTTGTCACTGTTTTCTTTGTATGAACACAAACTATCAGCTTCAAGCTACCAATTTGTGACCATCTGATGTACAAATTGGAGAACAATAATGTAAGACAATTGAGGACAGCCTCTGAAGTACAGAATTGTTTTCCTCAGTCTGTGTTATTCAAAGCAGATTTGAGCCCCATTTAGAATTTAATTTTTCCCATCTGCTGTGCTTTAATTAAAAGCAATAATTTTTAAAGTTCCTAGTTTATTTGGAGTGGTGTCTACATTTTAAATAATCAACCTGACTGTGACTGACTCTGTGATCTGCTTTACATCATCAAGTAGTTCTTTGGGCTGGATAGTCATGATAGTTTAATGTTTTTAGGCAGCCAAATAGCACGGAAAGTCCCTTGGAATTGGGTGACTGAGTCCCCAAGGCTCTGCTGAGAACATCAAACATCAGCGTCAGAGTTTCCACAAGGTTTGCAAGCTGTGACCAGCGGCTCTTAGCCAGGAAGTTCAGCTTGTGCTCTCGCCTCCTTCCAGGAGCTGCTTTCCCTGGATCCTCCTCATGGCGTGCCTTATGCAGAAGGTCATCCCAACTGTCTGAGTGTCTTCACTTGAACTGGGATTTCCCAGGGAGCCCAAGACAGAGCACATGGCTGGTTGCAGCTTGCCCCTTGCCATTCTGTGCCACCCAGCACACTCTCTGAGGACAACCCTCTGCCCCTTTTCCCTATGCCTTCCAGGGTTTTCCAGCTGTGCTCTACTGTGGCAGGAGGGAATGTGGAAAATTAAGTACTACTTTATGTCAGTACCAGTGGAGTTAGTTCATTTGAGGTCCTTTCTGTCAGATATAAATGACAGGGATTTAATGATGTTGCATTGGGTTGCGTCCAGTACTTGCATCCACACGGGTTCAAACTTTCCTGGTCTGTAGGTCTTGAATCTTAAATCCAGTCCTCCCACTCCTTGAGATTATTTCTGCATCTATGTTTTTATTGTTGCTTGGTTGCTAGTGACCACGAGGATATTTCCTTTCGGTGTGTGTAACAAATCTGGAAATGCTAGGTGACCTGAAAGCAAGGACTGATAGCTTCCCTTGAAAGTTACAGATGGCACCAAAACTGCATAGAACTCAAATTTGTTCTCTGTTTCTTAAATGTGATCCTTTTCCCCTTGGAATGTTGTTCACAGTGCACAAGGACATGGGTGCAGTGTGTGGAGGCGAGCACACTTAGGGCAGTTTGTTGGTGGGTTTCTGACAACTCGTAGAGGTCATGCAGGGCTAGCTTTGGTTTCGTTTTTTTCCCAGGGACTTCACAACCAAATCTGGACATATCAGGGCAGGGAAAGCAAAAGGCCTTACTGCACCTTCAGTGCCTGGTGCAGATTAAGTGGTATCAGTTTACGAAGAGTTTTTAGCATGGATAAAAGACTCCAACAGTCTTCTTGTAAATGTCTGAGCAATTTTTCTCAAACCCTGAAGTAATTCACCCCAGACAAATACCTGGCAGTATATGTTTCAGGCTGAGCTCTTTGGCTGACAAAGCTGTCACGAACTGAAAGATCCTGTAATGGAAGAAAGTTAGTCAGCTGTAACTCTGAGCTTTGTGAGTGGTGTCACCTAAGGCAGAGGTGCAGGATTGTGGGGATGGCAGCTGCCTCCCCAGACAAAGTGTGCTACAGACAGTGATACATTCCACAGGTTTTATAAGAAGGGGGAAAAAGCATTTCCTTCTCAAAGCAGTGCATCTTTCTTAAAGAATGATGGTGTTGTCATCCTGGTTTGCTAAAGAAAATAGTCTTACGTGGTCATGCTACTCTGTGACAGTTCCAAACAAATGTGGCAGATGGGAGGAAGTTTCAGACATGATTATCTTCCTAGAAATTTTATGTTAGCCAATGGTGGGATACCAGAGGAAGGTCCAAATCAGTGGCCTTGCTTGGTAGTAGAAGACTGGTAGTTTAATATACTGTGAGATTACAGAGCCAGCCTGTTGAGGCTGCTCAACAACATGCACACCTAGCCCCAGGCAGGGCTGCCTCCTGCTGACTGTGGCCCCAGGTCTTTTGCTGATGAAAGGGGTCATTGCAATACCATGAGGGGACAAAAATAGTGAGACCCATTTTGTTAGATCCTGTGTTTGCAGAACTACTTTGAAAGACTTCCTCTGGCTGCTCTGTAATCCTTGGATTCTGGCATCTTTCTGGCATGTGCTCGGGCTATACACACACTTCATGTGGCAGTCATGACATTTTCTGCGCTGCAGATCAGAGTTCAGTGTAATTGTTATCAGGTAGGTCTGCTTTGCTGTGGTGGTGCCATCTCAAGCATCTTAGAACCAGGATTAAAATTAAAATCGTTATGGCTCAAGCAAGATTTAAGTTTCCTTCATTGTGGGCTCATCTTTTGTGCTTCAGTGTCTGGTTTGTGGTTATGTGGCTCTGAGTGCTTTAAAGACTCAATAGTAAAGTTGGTGACTACATAGATGCCTTGGAAAGGTTTTCTTTGATCAATGTGGTGAGACAAGAGGAAAATGCTATTTTCAGCCCTACCAAAGAGTGTGCCTTACAGAGCCTGTGGCCGGTTCACTTCCAGAGAGCAATGGGAATGCTCTGCTTCATTAAGCTGGAGAAAAGATTCTCATAAACATCTTGTTTGCTCATCAGAGAATAGAAAATCTGAAATCTTGTGTTAGTACAAAGTAAGAGAGAAATAAAAATAAAAATACTCCAGTTCTAGAGCTTTAAATAGAGAAAAGTGAAATGTGAAAGAATTGCATGCACGCTTTTTTTCCTTAGTCATTCAGTGGAAGGTGGAGTAGTTAAGTCTGTGGCGCCTTTAAAATGATTCATTATTTCCATAGAAGCCAATTGATGTTTATCCTTCAAATTGCTCTGTGGACATTAAAATAATGGAGAATTATATTTGCTTTTAATTTTGTTTCCAGACAGCTTGGCCTGAACATTTATGATGTGACTTGGAAACCATATCAAATTGTGATTTACAGTTGCTCGTAATTGTGTGAAGATTGAAGATACGCTGGATGCTGCTTTCCTTTTCTTTTTTCTTCCTCGCCTCCCTCATTCTTTTGCTTACAGAGTGTTCTTGAGTGTAACGTGGTGAAAGGCCAACATCTCTGCCTTCATTGCTTTTCCTTGTACAAACCACAGCAAATGAAGATTTTATTTTTTTCCTAACATGAAGCTGTGTGAAATGAATTGTGGTTTGTATTTGATAATTGGTTTGGGTTTTTTTTCCTTGCTTAAATTTTGACTGGTTTTGTGTTGTCATGATAATCACCCTTTTTGTAGGTTGGAGAGAGAGGTGTTTTTTAGTTAAGCTAGATAAGAATCATGTGCAAAACATGAATGGGGAGGGGGAAGACTTTTCTTTGTGGTAAGGCATCTGTTAATGCTCCACAGGTGAGCCAACAGGAATAGTTCATACCTAAATTTATCTATCAAGTCTTATGGTTAAAGGAATTTGTTATTCCTATTTTCCTAAATTCATTTTTCCTGCACAGTTTTATCTGGTTTTTGCTCCTATTGAGTAAAAAGCTATTCTTAGAGTTTTGTGCATAATATAATTTAGCAGAAGAAAAGAAATGGGATTTTGTGGACTGTAATAGAAAAGCCCAATGAAGGTTATGCAAATTTTGAAAACTTTTCCAGTCATGTTGCAGACTCCAAAACAGACGAGTCAAACCTAAAAATTCTAAATTATTATTAAAATTTTCCAGAATACTGTTTTTATATTGAATATAAGAGTGTTCCCTACAGTTGTTTCCTGCCTTGACAAAAATCATCTGTGTGATACTGGGACATGCTACTTTTGTGGTTTGGTTCTGCACATGCAGCAGTATGTTTTGGGGTTGGTTTTTTTTTATTTCTGTACATAAAAGGAAGCCTCAAAACATGCAGCAAGTGCATTTAGGCCCAGTTAGTAATTCCAGATGGCACCATGGCCTAAACCAGCTGGTTTTCAGCATTGTAAGGGATTAATTTTTCTTCTTATCTTAGTTAAAAATGATCTTGTTTAGTTTTGCTTTTGTTCCCAGGCTGTTTGCTTTCTCATTCTCATGCCCTAGAGCATTTCAGTTTTAGTCACTGCATGACATTGCTGAAATCAGGGCTGGAATGAAGTCACAAAGTGAACAGCAAGCCAGTTTTATCCAAAATTCATGGGAGGGAACTGCTTTCACAATTATTGGCATAGATGAGTAAATGAACACTGACCATTGTGAAATTAAATTCACCTTAGCTTAGCTCTTCATTGTTTTGTTTTGTTTTATCAAATTAGTTGTTTGTTAGTGTTGATTGCAAACGTTGTTCATGCCATTATTCCCAAGTATCTGGCCTTGGAGCTTCAATGAGTAAAGTGGTTTGGAAAGAATCCAAATCAGTTCATGCAAAAGCTATGCACTTTAGTAGAAAACAACTTACAAAGACAGAGCATGGATTTTGTATGCACTTTTACCCTAAAAAAAGACTCTATGCACATATATCTGTGTGCACGTGTGTATATGTTCACATTTGCAATACATATGCACATATGCAATTACATTAATCTAAAATTTTCACCAGTTTACTCTCTTGCCTTCACATCATCAAAGTGATGTACACTAAATTCCAGGTTTCCTTGCCCTTTAGAGAAACACATTATCATTTACTTTCTGAATAATGGTCTGCAAAGCATACACAGTTCTTTACTGTGTTATAGTAGAGAATCTGAAAAGTAAAATATTTTAAAATGTTCTCATGCATTCATTTTTTAGAAAATAATAACTTACAAACTTGTAATTTTATCTAGTCAGACTAGTCTGATCGTGCTCTAAATCGACCCTGAGATGGATGAAACTTTCATATTTCATGACTCACATAACTCATCACAGCCCAGCATTTGACTGGGACAAACCTGCTGAGTCTCAGAGTTAAGGCAAGGGTCACCAACCCACATGACAATAGAGGGAGCTGGAGGCCCTATGGCAGAAATCTACTGTTGAGAAGAGAAGGGCTCTCCCTCCCCACTTGGTGCTAATCATGGAGAACAGTGCTGGCTGCTTTGCAAAATATTAGTACTGCTGTACAGAATCTCTGCTTATAGCCCGCTGAGTCAGACTTGTTTACTTCACAGAAGTATTAATCTCTGTCTCTGATTGGCGGTCAACAACTCCAGGCTCCAGGCTTAATAGAATTTCAAACTGTAGATGACACAGTTTTGCTGAAAATATGAGGCTTCCATTGCATTTTGAGTGATGTATTCTGCCTCACTCCCCCTTGGTCCATTTGTCATGGCTGAGGTTAAGATAGATAATTAATTACTCCCATCCCAAGCCTTGTCTTTTAATTTGAGAATTTTCTTTATCATCTGCCAGAATCTTCTGCATGCACTCCTGAGATGTTAAGCAATGAAAAGCCATTAAGTTAAATTCAGGCATTAATTTTTTTCTCTAGGATGAAATAGCACTCCGGTAGATCGAGCAGTTTCTGGTTTGTGTTATTTCATAGCATGGCAGAGAAATGTGGGAGAAGGCTGGTTTTCTGGCTGCAGGAGAGGATGGTGAGTGAGGAAGCCTATCTTCTGGTCCTGTGGCTTACCTCTGTCTTAGCAAGAAGTAGGACACGAGGAAGGGATCAGTGGAGTGAAGCATCTATTTGCCAAGGGCCTGAAGTCCACGTTATGCACCTGGGAAGACAGAGGGAAGAGGTTTAGCTGTACTTAACTAATATATCACTTTCCTCAGAAATACTTTTTTATTGCCTGTAAAGCCTTTTCTGAGAACGAAGCAGTGTCAAGTTGTGTTAACTCTGTTCTTTGTGTTTTGAAGTCCATGAACGCTGTCACTGATGAGTCATTCCCGGCTGGGGCTTTAATCCCTCTCCTTCTAAGCCTGACCAATTCTCCATGCTCTTTGCTTGCCACTCCAAGTAACTCATATGCTCTTTTCACAGACATAACTTCCCCATTAGCAAACTGTGTATTTTAGCTTTTTCTAAGAAATACATGAAAGCAAATGAGTACAAAATCTGCTACAATGGTCTCTCCGGGAAACGGCACGTACACCTACTAAGTCCCAAACAGTAGCAGCAGGATTGAGCTTATGTGTCAGAGATACAACAAAGGGAAAATGGTCACTCTTGGAGTGCCTTGAATTAGCAATTCCATGCAGAATTTATGATGGGTTTTAGTGCACCAGCTAGTGAGGCTGAAATGCATTGAAATTCCACATGCCTCCTGCCTTTTTAGGTGTTCTACTTCTGTGTGCATCCAAGACTGTTGTTTATTAGAGTTTAAAGATCCTCAGTCCTTTGCAATTGTATTATATAGCTGTCAATTCACAGGCTTAACAACTTTAAGGTTTAAAAAATCCACTTTTTACTCCATCTCAGTTTTGGTATAGCTGCCCGATATGCAATTGCTTGGAGAAGAATGTTGTTGCTACCATACCAGAGTACTATCATTTAGCTGCACAGAGATATTTTTAAAATCTCAGTATATGCTTGGGATTCATTTCATTCATCCAGGCATAAGCACTGAACATTAGTTGTTCTAGATATCTCTGTGGTTAATATGCAGGCATCTCTCAAGAGAGACTCCTTCCACCCTAAGCCATGTCTCCAAACTTATTTGTGCAAATAAGCTCTGGCTATTGACCACGTTTCCATAGGGAGCCTGAACAATTCATTCAGATGGGTTAAGTTAGCTGCAGATGGTGAAAGCTGTGAAATCAGATATGATGGAATTACAAAGTCTTTACAGAGTGTTGATTGATCTATTCAGCATTGTTCTCTATATTTAAAGAATTATTTCATGTTATTATTTTTCCATCTGTAACCGATTTATCAGAAGCTGTGAAGAGAGTTCACCACAGCTTGAGGTAATACTCAGCAGGTTGTTCACCTCTGTTGTCTTACATGTATCATTTCTCTCTTCTTTAGTCTTCTGGTACCAGTATCACCGTGGATATTGCTGTCATGGGAGAAGCACACGGGCTCATCACAGACCTTCTGGCCGATCCTTCGCTGCCCCCCAACGTGTGCACGTCGCTGAGAACAGTGAGCAACCTGCTCAATACACAGTTAACCTTCCAGGCCATCCACAAGCCAAGGGTAAATCCCTTGGTGTCCTTCAGTGAGAACTACACCTGCTCTGACTCAGAGGAATGTCCAGAGAAAGGAGAGAAACTAGCTATTCCCAAGGTGAGTGCTCTAGCCTGGCTCTCCCTAAAGGGACATCACTGGACTATCAGATGTCATTGGGCTTTCTGTATGAATTGCCATCTCTTCTTCCTTCCCTTAACCAGAAGGATGAAACCTACAGAAGTCAATGAAAAAGTCTCTATTGATGACCTTTAGGTGCTTTGGATCAAGTCTAAACTGTTGTATACCCCACAAACTAACAAAAATATCACCACAATCGTTAATGTGACAAATACTGTGAGCTCATGGAAGTTGTCTTGAGAAGAACAAGACAGAACCAGAAATATATATAATACTGCCTTGAAAAATGGCTTAGTGAATGCTCAAGGATCAGACAGGAAATAACCAGTGTTAACCGTCCACACTTAGCAAGTGAACAGCTAGAAAGAGCACATCAGATTTAAAGCAGTTTGAGTTGTAGGTTTGCTGCTAATTAGCTGTCCTGCAAGGCTTACATTTAATTTCTGAAACTAAACCAAAATGCTTTTGTACTGCAGCCTCCCTTGTACAATTAAATATAGGCAGAGTATGTTGCACAGGCGAATGCTTTTATGTTTTTACTGTTTAAATGGCACAGCCAGTATTCATTCCAGCATTTCCAGGCATCTGAATTGCAATGCTCATGATTCTTTTTTTATTATAGTTCCGTGTGATGATAATTACCACCCTATTTGCCTATTTAGCAGCTGTATATATGAAATGGATGTTCACAGGTTTTTAACCACATTTTCCAGTTTATTTCAGTGACCATATCTGCTCTAGGGTCTGAGGGGAAGAGTTAAGTGGAAGAGCACTGCTGTCACATGAGCAAACTGAACAGATACCAGTTTGCTGTTGCATAATACCTTATGAGGAGAAGAGAAATGAAGGATGAAGAAATGAGTTAATGCTACAGAGAACTAATTTGACTGAAGAATTCACTGACCTAAATGTATTATGGTTCATAAAACAAATAGTTTGCAGGTCTTTATTTAAGTGTCTAAAAGCAGATTTAGGGTCTTCACCTTAAGCATCTGACACTGAGCATTTAGTGTAAGGAGATAATGTGTTAACATATTTATCTGCAACTTGGAGCTTCAGAACCACAGATGTCTTCCATCTCGTATTACTTAACCCTCTGGCAAAGTCCAAGCTCTCCATTGCAAATATATTTATTTTAGTTCTTAAATATAAACACTTCACGAGAACTTCACAAGAGAAACAACTAACAAAATTATAGGATCTTCAAGAGCAAATCTGGATCAAAAAAAGATCCTTTATTATCTTTGCCTTCAAAAATTAAAAAAAAAAAAGTGAATCCTGTTCATTGGAGAAATGGAAGAGTCAGGTGAAAGAAAACTGCAGGGTGGTCAAGAAAAATCTGCTGTAAACAGTGATGCTTTCTCTAAGCTTTTTGAGGCATCATATCCCAGAGCATGAAAGTTTTATTTCAGTGTGTCATCTTTGGGTTGGGTAGATACGGCAGGGGAAGAAGTTGGAGCTCCCCTGCCTTATTTTTCTTACAGCATTTCTTGCCTTGAATCTCTGATTCTGAGGATTCATGACAGTTTAAATCATGGAGTAATTGAGGTTGAAAGTGCATCTGGAAATTGTCTAGTCCAGTCCTATCCCTCAGTTCATTGAGGAGAAAGTTTCTCTAGGCTCAGCCTAGATCAGGTTGCTCAGGAGGATATCCAGTTGGGTTTTAAGTATCTCCATAAATGTAGACTTCACAGCTTCTTCAGGCAACTTCTCTGTGTTCAGTCCTCCTCACAGTAAAAAATATTTTCCTACGTTTTAATTCAATTTCTTGTATTTCAATTATTGCTCTACTGCCTCTTACCTTGTCACTGGGCACCCCTGGAAAGAGCCTTCTTCTCTGCACCCTCCCTTTAGGTGTTTGGATACACTGGTAAGAACTAGCCTGAGCCATCTCTTCTTCAGGCTGAGCAATTCCAACTCCCTCAGCCTTTCCTTTTATAACAGATGCTTCAGTCACCTTTGTGGCCCTGATAACTTGTTTAAGTACCTTTGGCTGCATCAGGTGTTGGACATCTGTGGCTATGGGGCTGTGAACGTATATCTTTTTTTAAACTTGAGATAGAATGGTCCAGACTCTCCAAGCATTTAAAGCATTGGCTGTGTTTGAAATGAATAATAGCTGGGATAGTCCAGATTTAAAGTACCTCACTAGGTGTTGTCAGACAGAATTAAGCAAATGGAAATGGCTTTATTTCTGCATGTGTAGAGGCTTTGTAAGCCTGTATAAACTGTAAGGAGCTGATTTCTCCGCAGCGCTTACGGAGAAGTTTGCCTCCAGGACTGCTGAGACGAGTGTCCTCAACCTGGACCACAACAACATCAGCCACAGGATTACCCACACTGGAGCCAGCCCCAGTGAGAAGAGATCGCAGTGCCAGCATCAAACCTCACGAATCATCTTCATCCAGGTTACAAATTGCCTCCTCTCACTTCTGTGTTTTTCTTTGGGCACATTTCTTTGGTTCTGTGTGATGATGTCCAACATTCAAAAACGCTGGCTGTGAACTACTGTGTTTAAATTACTTCTTCATGTTTCTCTAAATTGATTTGCTAAAGAAGCAGCATTCCCATTTTTTGTCAGATTATGCCAAAATCTTTCACATTATTGGGCAGAAAAATAAATTGTAAAAAATCTATTTATGCTAATGAAGTGCAGAACTTCCCAGTAAAACTGGAAGAAAGGCAAAATACCTTCTTGACATGCAGGGGTTGCCTATGTGGTTATTGCCCAGCCAAGCAAAAATGGTAACAATTAACCCAGCCATTTCTAAGAACACACCTAATCATGTGGTCCTGTCATTAAACCAGTTCATGAAGCACTTCTCCATCTTCCATTCTTCTCAGGGTCTGATCCCTGAGCCAGTATCATAAAACACATGGTCCTCCCATGAAATGGAGAGAGAGTTGTGTCTGCTCAGCTGCTTATAGCCAGCAGCCAACTTGTTTGGGGAATTTGCAGAGATTTAGCCTAATAAAGGTTGTAATAAAAGTTGTAATAGCTACGCATCATGTCACTACAACAGGATTTCCTCCTTCCTGGCTCCATGAACACTTACCTGTTCTAGTCAGAAAGGAGCAGAGCCTTCAAAGGAAGGGTGGAAAGTAGCGAGTTGTGGTACCACCCTGTGAGAATAAAGTTCAGGTCCCCTCCCCACCTCAGCAAGGGCTATCATCTTGGAGCTGGTGGATGAAGAAAGAATATGGAGTGTGGAGACATGCTTTGCCCTGGAGAAAGGAAGATCAGAATGAAAGCACCAAATTCAAGAAGAGAATTCAGAGCCATGACATCAGAAGACTCACATGCTTTTCTGAAATTCAAAATTTGGTGCTGGTAGTGGAGAAAAAGATAGGACTCGGGAAGGCCCAACATCACCAGTGTTGGCTGTTGGGTAGCTGGGGTGAATGCAGCCCCAAAGAGCTGCTTTATTCCAAGGCTGGCCTTCCTTCAGATACCTAAACCTTTCCCATGGGTGAGACTCTCATACAGGGTATGGAGCTGCTCAAGGCAGCCTGCAGAGTACCCTGAAAGTCTCGTGCAAGAAAAACACGTGCTTTGTCCAAGTTCCCTTTGTGAGAAGTCCCATCTGTCTCAGTAAAAGTAAATATAAGGGAAGCTGTAACCAAATGCAAATGTTCTTCACTCACAGACCTGTGGTTCCTGGGGTGCATGTGATTTATACTGTTGATCCCACTCTCACGTAGTGTGGAAGTGTCCCAAGATGGGAATCAGAGGGAGAAGGAGAGCAATTAAATATTATTGTTGGGCCTTTCCTGCGGTTGTTATATAACTCTGCATGAGGAGCCAGCTAAGCAGGCTATCAATTCTTCCTATGTTTAATGTCGCCAGTTGTATAATTATAGCTCTCTCAGGCCTCCCAGCCTACTGTTTGCACTACTTCTTTTACAGTAGGAGAAACAATGTGTATTCCAGAAAGGAGGAAAATGAATCCTGTAAGTCTAGCTTTAAAAATTTTGGCAGACCAAGAGAGATCTGCTTTCAAGGAGAAGAATTTTGAACGGAAGAGAAAAAAATATATCTTGGTTATCTGACTCTTCCCCTGTACCAAATTCAAGCACTCCACTGGTCACAGAGAAAGAAATATTTCATAAGTGGAAGGATAGGAGAGAGGCTGACACTGGAATTGCCTCGTGGCAGATTCTGTAGTTAAAAAACATGCAACTTGTTCCTCACAATGTGGGACATCACTTCTGGATTTCTGTAGTCACGTATTTGCAAAAATCCCCCTTAACTCTCAGTTTGAGATTAGTAATCCTGTATTCTTCCAACTCCGTGTCATTGAAATGGGTAGACATTATACTGGAAAAATAATAGAGCTCCCATATTCTTTCCCTCACTCACTTTTATATCTACTGATTCTCTCATAGGAAATCAAAGAACGTGGTTCAGAGATTTTTGGTTTGGTTTGGTTTGGTTCATTGGGGTTGTTTTACTATACAGTGGGCCCGTGTGTTACATTCTTCCTGTCAATTAAAAAACAAAGCAAAACCATAAAACAAAACAAACAATTTAAAAAAAAAATCTGTGTTCTTTCTTTGCCTCACTTCATCACAGATTTTAAGAATTTGGGCCCATGAAGACAACCAGAAAATATTTTTTAGGTAGTACTTTACTATTCCAAAACAATATGTTTGTAGAGGTAACACAGTGTCACATGCTTTTTTCTTTCAGAATGCTTTTTTTTTTTCTTTCAAGTTTATTTTTTTCAAGCTCAGCTGGAGCTATGCTATTTTAAAAGTCTGTCTTCTGCCTTGAGTGTCACCTCATCACTTGGATGTGAGGCTGTGAGGAGAAATGGGGAGCCTGAGATGCCTGGCAGACCTGTCCGGGGAGCTTACAGACCTTGATAAGAACCAGTGTTGCATCTCTGCAAGAAGCTGACATTTGATGGGTGTCATTCAGGAAAATGATTATAAATAGAGTTTTCTGGCTGTACAGAAGATTTTGGCCTCTTCTGGCATACAATTACAGCCCAAAGACTAAAAGCATGAACCCATGCTGCTGTAGGGGACTAACATTTGTTCCCCACACACATGGACACATGCACCCAGATTCCTTCAGCGCGGTTCTCTTGGACCAGTGTCTCCAGGGTCTGTCAGTGGGATTTTTTTGGGGATGCAGCAGTCATTTCACCTGGTTAGGGCATGAAGGGGCACACCACTAACCATGGCCATGCAAGATGCTTCCAGTCCTCCCCAGTCTCCTGAGGAGTTCCTCCAGTGCCCTAAGGGTTGTTGGGTTATCTGCTGTGGCACCAGCAGCAGAGGAGACTGGGTTTCCAGTTCTGCTGAGAATTTGTGTCACTTCTGGCTCCTTTAAGGAGGTGTTTAAAAAGAGCATAAATTTAAATTATTTCAAGTCAACTTTTGAGCTTCTTTGTACTGTCAAAACAATACAATGGAAGTGTCTCTGGATAAATAAGACAAATAGGCCTCAGCATTCAGGGAAGTCCAGCTTTGGACTGCCTGTGTTGTAAATATTTTTGCTGAACACGGTACTGAGTGCCTCACAAACATCAGTTCAGCCAACCCATAGATACCATTTTCCTCATCAGATTTTGTGTTATCTCAGTATCACATACTTCTTGCTGCAGCTTCTAACTTCTTAAGATCTGCCACTGAGGCTTTTTCCCCGTGTTGAATGTTGCTTGTTTGTGCTCTGGTTTAGCAGCTCTGACTCCTGGAACAGCTCCATTCTAATGACAATCACAAAGAGCAGGTCCTTCTCCACCTCCTACGCCGTGTCTTCTACCAACCACCTGAATGCCAAAAGGCAGAGCCGGCAAGGTGAGTGGGCATCCCAAGCTCTGTCAGCCTTGCTTAACTGCTCCCTATGATGAGCTGGTGCATCTGCTTTTGTTCTCTGTCCAACCTACTGCTTTTCTTATTTTTCCATAAGTATAATATAGTTTTTTTTTTATTAAAAAAAAAAACCACACAGTGGCTTAAAAGACTATAGCTTGTAGTCATGCCCTTTGTAAATGTGTTAACTCTTTGATTTATAGAAGTTAGTCATGACATGATGCAGCAAATGCAATACTAAATTGTGGTTTATATCTTTGTTATTCCCTTGACTATAGCAGGGCTGGGAACAGGGTGTTTTGCATAACATTTGTGACATTAGCTCTCTGTGCATATTGCTTGACTGAGATTTCCTAAAGCACAACCTACATAAATCCATTTTGAGCTGGAAGCAACAATTGACTTGTCTTATGCAAACATATCTGAGACAAAACCTTTGTAACTCAGAGGTCTATCTTTATATTGACTATTGAGAAAGTACAGGTCATTCTTACTGATTTTTAGAGATGAGAAATATGGGGTTTTCCACTCAGCTTTTTGAGCCTTTAAAAAAAACATTACTCCTGTATTTCTTTCCTGAAAGAAATTCAGAAGGTGACTTTGGAATTGATAGTGAAATGTGTAATATGACAGCCATGAAGCAGCCTTAATCCACAATAATGTGGTTCTCCTCTCTCTACAAATGCAGTATAACATGCTGTTTACCTGTGCTTCAACTCACAATTCAAAATTATCACAAGGCCTTCCTTTTTCATACCAGCCCGCTTTTCATTCAAACAAAAACATTGTTGAGATAATATTACTCAGAGATCCTGGCAACCCAGCTATCAGATAGAAATTGATAGATGCCTGAGGCCTGACACTGGAAAAGTGAGAGAATCCCAACTTAGAGATGAATTTGAAGATATGGCTGCACAATTATTTTGCATTTCTAGTGCTGTCACATTGCATCACCTTTTCAAACTGAAGAGAACCATACAAAAGATCTTCTCTTGTACAAAGCTGCTTTGTTTTACCACAGTGAAGATTAAGTAGCACAATATTATCTTAAAAGGTAATAGGCACATAGGCAAATGAATAAAATTTAGCAGGAAAATAATGGAGACATAGTACCAAGGATCTAGGAATTTACTTTAGAACAAAATAAACATTTGACTTGTGATTTTCAGAGATTGTCTCAGTAAACTGAAAGGGAGAGGAGTGGGTGTATGATATCTTGTCCTTGGAAAATAACACTTACCAAGCCCATCAGTCAGTTTTACATTTAGCAACTTCTGCTATCAGAAAGTGCTAATAGTCATCTCTGTTGTCCAAATACATGAGCTACCCCATGATGAAGGGAGATCTCCATTCCATCACAAGCAATTCCTAGGGATGCTGATGGAGAGGCGTAAAAATTTTGTATCAGTGTTTTATGTAGAAAATTGATATTACAATATTTTAGACTGTTTATAATCATGCCTTTTTAGTTATGATTTGTTTTCATGTTCCAACTAAATAGTTGTTTCAGTTTGCACTACTTAATACAATTTAGACTTTTATGTCTTAGCTCCATTGGCACTATACAATTATTATTAGTAGAAATTGATCTAGCTAAATCTGTAAATATGTTAATTTATAAAATGCGTCTTTAATTATGCACGAAAACATTCACATTTTTAAATACCGCTAGTTCTGCCTATTTTGGCAAAAACTCAAGTGTTTTCATGTGTAATTTCACATCACATTGAAGTCACTGTTTTATATCTTCAACACTGCACATTTGAAGAAGTTCTGGAGGACCTAAGTGCATGGATGTACTTAAAAAATTCTCTTTGTATTTTTATTCTTCTCTTCTCTTGATTGTTAAAAAAATCCTTGCTGTAGCAAGAAACATTTTCTCTCACTTTTGCCAGTAAATTGTTGAATGTTGGATTATTGAAAATAAGTTTGCTTTTTTCTGGTAAATTTATTTATTTGTAGTTACCTTCCCTGGTAAATTACCCTCTTAAAAAAATAAAAAAAAAAAAAAAACACACAAAAAAAACAACACACAACGAGAAGTATTTCAAGAGACTGGAGCCCCACTAGCGGTAAAAAGACTGCTGTGATTAGAGACATTATTGTGAAAAGTGCTGTTTAAATTCTCAAGACATGTTTCAAATTGTTGAAAGATGACCGCATGTATTGCATCCTCTAAGATTTACGAATATTACTTGGTAACATATAACTCAAAGATAGATAATAATCCAACTCAATCCCCTGTGCAAGGAACAGACTGTGAAATGTTTTTAAAGACATATTTTTGTTGGATGGAAAGCACATATCTCAATAAATTTATAAATGTGAAACAGAGGTTTTCTGTATTTTAAAGCAATTTCCCTGTGTCATGGCCATCTGATAACATTTTAATTGCTCTGGAGGCTGTAGTGTTCTGATCTCAAGACTAGCATTAAATCCTACTTGCAATCATTGAATTAAGACACTAAATACATACCACGTTTGCTGAAGAAATATCCTTAATCAAAACTGAGATGCTGGATATCTCCAAATTACAGCACAGTAACTATCAGAATTTTTTTTTTTAACTCTTAGATTGTCAACAGTAAATCGCATTTTAGTCTCCTATCACAGTAAATTGCTATCAGGGAAAAAAACACTGGAACTGTACACGTATATCCTGCAAGGTTAATATTATATAAACTTAGATCAACATATTGCCTTATTTTAAGATAATTTTTGTGTCTGGAATGCATTTACATAGAGGGCACAATTCAAAAATAAAACTGGTTCAAGTTCCTAAGGCCTTGATATCCTTTGGCTTTGAAGATGAATGTGGTAAATTAACTGGGGCTGAGTTCCTACAAACTTCAGAACAGGAGGTAACTCAATTTCCGTGCATTTCCTTTTAAGATAGATTAAGTTTGCTCCTCTGCACTTCGAGTGGGATCATTTTGTCTGAGACTAGGAATTGTAAAGTGGATTCCAAGAGAAGGCAGCACTTTGTTTAAACACCGGACGGGCTGATGCATTTCGTCTTGGCAGTGGTGCTTAGGTGGAATAAGGGACAGAGAGAACTACATCTTGCAAGGGTTGCACATGTGGATATTGGCAGTTTCTGTACTCTAGCTCAGGTGTACAGTACCATGTGCTGCAGGTAATGGTTGCAAGTCTCCCTTAGTGAGCAACAGATAATGAAAAATAAATTCAAGCTGAAGATCAAGGCCAAAATCTATGAGGAATGCAGAAATGGCACCAGAAGCGCAGTATTTTGAATAATGTATGGCTACTAAAAATTGCTCTTTTTGGTTTATTGCTAGTCTTCAAACATGGAGAAATCCAAATTTTCTGGGAATGTGTGTAAGCCTTCCTTGTTCCTGCTTTACAGCTGGTGACAGAGAAGCTGCAGAAAGGTCTGGGAACTGCCTGTTTGGGGCTGTGTGTCTCTGTCACTAGAACATGTTGGTACCAACAGTCATGCCACAAACTTGTCTTTCACTTCATGCCTGTCCAGTTAGTGCATCCTGCTCAACAGGGAAAATATGCTTTGTGTTTCAAGCCAGATCTTCAGCAGGTAAAAGTGACTGATAGTAATGGAAGTTCGTCACTCTGCAACAGCCCTGGGCTTGACTCAGAGTGGAGAAGGGTATTCTGTTATTTATTTTGGTTTTGGAGACTATGCTGGTGCATCTCAAGAGGAGTATGTCTGCACGGTGAACTAGTACAACAATGTGCCACTTCTGTTAATTGACAAGACTCTTCTTGTCCTTGGCCAGGTATCCCACCAAATATTTCACCTCTCACCTCCCCGTGCCATTCACCAATTCAGGGGACCCCTGCCACAAGTCCTACTGGAAAAACATCTTCTGTGTCATTTCCAGAGTCTACAGATACTGACACCAAGCAGGGCTTAAAGCCACACAAAGTCTTAACTTCTACTCAGAGTGCACCTAGCCTGTCAGACTCTGTTATCAGCCCCTCCATCATCTGCAGCAGGTAAGATAGTAATTTGACATGACTTGGAATCATTTCTCATTGTTCTCATGAACATTTTCTGTTGGCCCACATACAAGTTTTTGTGATTTACTGCAGTGTTTGTATTGATATTTCAAGTTTATAGTAGTTGAGTAAATGTGTAGATCAATGCTACAAAATGTTTTTAAATTGGAAGACTGTTGGCTATGTTTATTGCTTTTACTCCTGTCAGATGGACAGCCTGATTCATAAATAAATTCTTTATCAATAACCTGCAGATCCCAAAGGTGGATTTCATGTTTACAGCTTGTGTTTCTCAAGCCATGCTCTTGACATGAGCAGTCACCTTTAGGTCACAGGCCAATTCTTCCACAGCAGGCACCTGATGCTGGACAGAAAAATCTCAGTGCTAGGGTTTAAAAGCTTCTGGCCTGTAGGCTTCTGACAAAGGTGGGCCAACAATGCCTGGAGACTCCATAGTTTTGAGCCTTCTGTCAGGAGGAGTGGGTCCTGTCTTCCCTAGGCAGAGTCAGATTACATACTGTGGGGATTTTTTTTTTTTCCAGAAATCAACTGCAGATGAGCTCTTTCTACTGCTAAGAGCTCCACTAACACAGTTTAATTCATATTTTAAAGTAGCCCTTTACTAGGTAACACAGACCAGACCTGCTTTGCAAAATTAGCTTTTTTGGAAAGAAAGTTTTTCTGCTTATCTTCTCAGAAAGGATTTAGTTGCTAAATTGAATTACTGGAGTTTGCAATATGTGTCCAGTTCAGAATCGTGGAAAACGCTGGTATTCCCAAGCCTGTTCCAGTGCAGTTCCAAGGTTGCTTTACTCACCGGATGTTACTTTTGGTAATAGCCTGAGTGGCCAGCCAGCAGAGAGCACGGCTGTTATCAAGTTTGACCATCTTTGGAAATAGTTTCTCATTTCTGACTTCAATCACATGACTTTGGGTGTGTCTTAGTGTGCTGTGTGCAAGGCTAGGAAGTGGCTGTGAGAAAGTCAAAATTGAGATTACAAGTGTGCTCAAGGGAGTCATCCTCACTGGAGTTTGGGGTAGGATCCAACAAGGCTTTTTTGATGGATTTAGATGGCTAAATAGAAACTTAAGTGCTTTTAAGAGTTTTCTAAAGGTATACCAAAATTGGGATTTGTGCAGATTCATTTGAAATTAAAACTATATTAAACAACAGAAATACAGCATAAAAGTGCTACAGTCTTATTAAGCTGTGCCTTTATTACCACTTCAAAAAAATACTGTTATTTCACAAGTGGCAATCATCTCTGGAAGCCTTCTATTGAAGAGAACAGTTAACAGTTGCATTAAAAATGTCAAAAAAAATATCAGTGTAAGGCTGTTGTAGATAGTAATGAAATATATTTTCTTGATATGTGCAGACTTTGATTTCATTATTATTACTAGTAAAATGCCCATTAACTTGTGACTGCTGTCTTATTGGATCTATGTAAGTTGTATAGAATATGTAGGTTTTCAATTTACTTGTTTTCAAATGCTTAGACTGTGTAAGCATTGCAAATAGGTACATTGCTGACACAGGCTTTGTTGCTGATTATTTGAAACAAACATATTATTTAAAATATTTTGGTGTAATGATTGCTAATAGAATTGGCATCCACTAGTGCTTATAGTCACTGTTCCTTTAACATCCATTGAAAAATCATAAGCACTATCACATTTCTAGCCATTAGTATATAAAGGTGTCAAATCCAGAGAGAGAAGCTGAATACATAAATAATGTACACATGTAATGTAGGCACAATTGAAAGGCAAAATCAAAACAAAAAAAAAAATTCCAAATGCCAAAGAAATTCAATGGCTGCAACAAGTTGTGAGAGTTAAATTAACAAACACTAAGAATAAATTTTTGAATGTTTGAGCTTTCACATGGTAGATTGCTGGTCTTCATGGTATGCAATCCCCTAAATTCCCTGCCACAACACCTGCCTTGTAGAGGAGTAATATGAACTCAGCAAACCTCTGCCACGAACAAACTGATCCCACCCCTACAACAACAAAAGAGAAAACGAACTGTTGATGAGTTCAGTCCTTTAAGTCAGATCAGGCAGTGGTATCAAGACGGCAGTTTTACTGTAGTTCTTTTTCACTCACAAAGTGAAACGTGGTAAGACAGCAGAGTTTGAAAAGCACATTAAGAAAGAACATATATCAGGAAAAGCTGTTAAAATAACTCATAAGTAATCATTTTCAATTCTGCTGAGTGGATGAGGCAGAAATCCTGTACAAAAAATATCAAACAATCCTGAAGTTAAGGAGTGTATTATAATGCCTGTGCATGAAGGGACTGAGTTAAAGTTGCATGGGCACGTTTACTTCCGACACACAGCAGATTTCAAGGGTTCTACTGGGCAGCTCAGTAATCTCTTTTTTAATACAGTGCTTTGTGGACCATACACATTAAAGCAGTGTGAGTTTGCATATGTTCAGGAAATAAAGAGGTGCACTCATACTGATGCAAAAGCCTTGTAGCATTACAACCAATCAAAGGCTATCACCGACCTTACAGAAACCATAAGGAATATGGGAGAGAAAAATTAATACTTTTTTCCCTCTTGTTTATAAACCTAAGTGATAAAAGATTTGTTTGCTTGGCTATGCACTGCAGGTATCATTGAATACAGATGAGCATTTTTATTTGAAAGTCTTTCAGGAACTCACTATGTTTGCAGGGCATTCCAAGCTCCAGGATATGTTTGGATGACCCAGTCAAAAGCTAGCTGGCACAGGATTTAAGCCATTTTTATATGTTGAACTTAAAATAGTGCAAAGTTTCTAGCACAAAATTTGACCAATCCAAATAATTCTGTAATAGTTGTTTTGCGAAGACTGTTATGTATAAGATATGCCACAAAATGCTGACTGAAACCAGAGAAAATGTTAAAATTTCAGGTCCTAATTAGGGTTTAAAGAGAATTATACACAAGGAGTAAAGCTTTTTAATGGAAGAGAAGAGCCAGTCATTTTAAAAGGTCATACTATTGTGATCCCTCCCAAAATGTGTTTCTGTTCTGGAAATGATGAAGCAAATTCTGCCCTCTTGGTTCTTATGTACTTGGTATGCTGTTACTGAAGTAATGATAAAATATCATCTTCCTCCTTAAGAGGAATATACTCAAGTTTTAAGCAAGAAGATCATGAAGCCTGATCATGACTGTGTTCAAACTGAATTCTGTAAGATTGTATGGGACTCTGGCACATTTTCATAATTTTAATTCATCTTTATAGGGCAGCTGTAGTATAGAACTAGGAGATTTATTTTGTACTGGTATACTTTGAGAATAAAGTAAAATCATTTAAAGAAATCACATGGTACAGGTTTACTGTTGAAAACACAAATTTGATGGTGGTGGCCAGTTAATCCAAGGTCTTTTTGTATTTTTGTCCCGAGATCCAATAAAACTTCAGCACTCTCTTATGATTTTGTCTGGATAATGTACCCTAGACCATGGCTTATACTGTATGACATAATCTCACACTGCCAGCAGGAAATCATTTTGCATAAGACTGTCTAAAGCACGTGGTTCTTTATGTTGTGCATGTTTCTTGATGTATTTCAGCTGCGGCAGACCCTACAACCAAATAGAAGCTGGTGATGGGACACTAAATAGAAATGATGCTACTACACACACCCTGAACAGAACAGGTAATTCTTTGTCAAAAACACCTCGTTCTCTCAAATTCAGTAATCATCCACTAAAAGGGCAGATGAGCTTGTCTGTCATAAAAGGAGAACATACAGAGGTACATCCATACAAATAGTCTTTGAGGCTCCTTCCCTTTTTGTATGTACATGTACAAATTACTTATGGAGTTAAAATAGAAAGGATATACTGTTTCCCTCAATTTACTTAAATAATGGTCCTCAGACTTTTTTATCTCTTCATTCCCTGATGCCATTTTTTACACTCTGCAGGGCATATCTTTAATGCCCTTGGACAGATTGTCTGACTTCAGAGCCAGCCAAGCAGCACATATGTATTATGAGTCAGAGATCCTGTTGCTGTTATTCAGAAGGTCACAGGATGACTTCCATGAAATCCTTGCTGTTCACACCACAAGCTTTGTGATTTGTGTTTGTAGATGATCCTGCTCAAGCCACTTCTGACTACGAGACAAACAACAGCGACAGCAGCGACATCGTACAAAACGATGACGACACAGATTGCTCCAAGGAGCAGCCACAGAAGGGATCTGGCTGTAGGTCCTACGTGCCCGAGACCATCATCCTGCATCCCTTGATACCACCCGAGGTAGCTCCTCTAAGTTCCCCCAGCACAAGAGACTTAGTGTATGCTGACACTGAGGGGGAAAAAAAAGCAAAACAAAAACCAAACTAACCAAAAACTGAGATCCCCAAAAGAAATCTGGTCTAAGGTCTATCTAATAATATCTGCAAGATATTATTGTTGGTGTATGTCTTAAACAACAAATGTTGCGGTGTGGTGAACAAGTGATGATTGTGTCAGCATTCAGCTGTGAGCTTGGTTGAGATGCAGAGGGAAAGCTTTGTTTAGTTAAGTTTTCCACAGTCTGTTGTACAACTGAATTAATAATTTGAAGTTGGCAGGAGCTCTTGAAAAATTTATTGTAATCTGTTGGAGTTGGACATGCTGAGAGAAGGCATTTTGCTTGAAATGTTCTGTCATTTACTCATCTCCAGTTTCTAAGTAAAATGAAATTCTCGGGAGTATACAGGGAGAAATGTGAAAAGAGGGGCACAACCCGTCTTTTATTTGCAGACCTTGAAAAACAGGCAGGTTTCAGTTAAAGGAGTACAAGTCTTCACTTGGACTGAGCTCTGTTAGCCATGTTAGGGTGTAATGAATGGGTCCTGAGGCAAAAGCAGAAACTGAGAGCTTTTCCCTCTGTACCACAGTGAATTTCACAATGAAGGCAGACTCCCTTGGAAATGAATGAATGATTCCCATGAGTGAATGAGTGAATGAGTGAGTCTCAGTGTTAAGTGCAGACACTGCTGTTTCATAAACAGAATTTGCTATCCATTCAAGTGAAACACATTACAAAGGAGAGTGAGTAGCTGCAGGGCTGGACATCTATGCTGAGCCAAGTACCACTGACTTACACATGGTGCTAATGCGACTTTAGTTTTTAAGAGCATAAATTTTTGCTTGAGATGCTTCACTGAACTAAAAATCCTCTTTATTCTGATTTCTGGCACAGGACAAGCCTGTACTGGCTCCTGAGCCTCTGGTTATGGACAACTTGGATCCCCTGATGGAGCAGCTAAATAGTTGGAACTTCCCAATCTTTGATTTGGTGGAAAAAATTGGGAAGAAATGCGGTCGGATTCTCAGTCAGGTGAGGGGTGTACCTTGTCTGCAGTGTCTGGGTAGAATGTTGACAGATTTAGACACAGATGTGTTAAAAGACATTGTCCTTACAAGCTGATCATCCAACGAACTGTGATCCCTGACACCTAATTCAAAGCTGACAGTATGAACTCTGTCTCATTATATTCCTTACATTTGAATGTCTTTATTTTTAAATTTAAAAATGCAAAAGGAAAAACCATGCACCTATTTTGTCTTCTGCTCTGTGTTTTTCTGAATATTCTCTTGAGATGCTTCCATCCCTTACGGAGTTCTTTAGGAAAGGATTTCTCATGGGGTTTAGCATGGGAGCGCTAAACAGTAAATATATTCAGTGGATGCAAGATATCCAGAGTTTTGGTCCTCTTTTATGCTGAAAATTTCAGTATAAGATCTGAGAAATAAAAGATTTCAGATTCCAGGCTAGACAAGAAAGCAAGCTTTGAGGAAGTAGGTGTAGAAAGAATCCTTGCTATATTCCCTCATTTTGAAATAATCGGAACTTTGAGAGAAAATTCATATTATTACATAGGGAAGACTAATTTGCTATGAGTCGGGATGGGAGAGCTTACTAGTCTTTCTTTTAGCTCTCAGTTTTTTATTCCTTCTGGAGGGTTTAATTCAGTTACTGACACAGCCTATCTCTACCCAGCATGATTAGTGTCACTTTCCATAATCACTTTCTTGGCTGAACTTTCTACTCTGTTATGCCCCTTTTCCTGGCACACTGACAAATTAGTCATTTTTTTCTTATAAAAGTATTGAAGATTATTAAACAGGAAAAGCAAGTAATTATTTTTATTATTATTTAGGGATGAAAGGGAAAAAAGCCCAAGAGAATCGGACTGAACGAGTATCACTTTACAAGGCATTATGTAGTGATGAGTGCTGGAAAGAAGAGATAAAGTTAATTGGTACAATGGGGTACAATTATCATCCCCCCCTAGAAACACAGAGGTTAGTGTGTCAGGCAGATTTCAGTGTAACAAGCTCCAGAGAATGCTGGATCAAATCTCAGTCCTTTGGTGGTTGCCTATTCAGCTGGATTCAGTTATCTGGTGGTCAACAAGGAAAACCATGGCATGAATTCAGATTTATTCTGTGGTCTGCCTTTTAGTGTTCCATAGCTTGGCAAGCAACATCTGTGTTTGACCAGCCTGCCGAGTCTCTAGGTTCATTTTAGAGAAATAGGCAAACTGTGGATATTGGATATATTTATTGGATAAATCCAGTGTTGCTCATTGAGGCACTTTTGCACTAGACAGTGAGTGTGTGATTGAAATGCTCTTCTAGATCATGCTGCTCATTTTTCTAATAGCATGGAATGATAATAGAACGATGAATGAAACATAAGAAAAACCAGAACTTTCTTTTAATGGCATAACCAATGGTTTGGATGAGCCAAAATTAGTTCTGGTTTGACATGGGTACCTCTGTAGGCTTTAAGCACTTTACCGAGCTGCATGGGGTTCTGTACCTCTGGACATAAGTCCTCTGTGCCTCCCTCAAATTGCACTAAATCTCCTCACCCTATTTCCCAACATCTGTTTTTTGCACAGGTTCTCAACATGTTATCTACTTCACAGTTCCACAAAATGAGGCCTGTGAAATAAAAGAGAAGCTTTAATATTTGTGAAGAAAATTCAACATTTTCTGTAACTGTTGATAATAACTCCCTCTCCATAACAGCCGAATGTAGCAAGTTCAGCCTTGTTTGCAAAATATAGCTCCTTATTTCCGCCACCTACTCAGATGTTGCTAATGAAATTATTTTCAGAAGTCAGGAAACTAAAATAAATATATCTTTTTCTCCAGCCAAAAGCACTATTTTTTTCTAGTTTGATTTTTAAATCCTGGGATATTATTAACAAAGGAAAACAAAAGCTCTAATGATTTATTCTCTGTATTTTGCTATTAAATGGACTAACCCATTAAAAAAAAAAGTAAATTAAAAAGCTGAATTAACTATGTTTGCCTTGCTAGGTTAAATTTATGAGATGGAACAAAGCAAAGTTGACACATGCCTCTAGGGAAGCATTCAGTTTAGAAAGCAAATGCTGGCTTAGTATCTTTGACGCTGCTTGAGATGTCTGTTCCTTCTTTGTGGAATGTTAAATTGATTTAGATATATAAAAAGACCCCAGACCAGTCAGGAACCATGAAAGCATCTGTGCAAACTGGAGTGGCAAGCACAGTAAATGTGGCAGTAACAAATAAGCATAACAGCATTTAGAGAGGAACATGCAATTCAGTCTCATTTCAGAAACGAAGAGCCAAGGTCTCAGAACTGAGCTGTGGCTTCCTAACAGGCCATAAAGTTCAATAATATCTTCAGTCACACTTAACATTTTTCTTACAGCTCCTATAAGATTAAAACCTGTAGTTTAGCTTTTATTACTGGGCCCATAGAGAGGAGAAGTGGAGGTGCTGCTATGCTGGCAGTACAGGAGCAGTGTCAGAGGCAGGGTGGCATCACTGCAGGTCTCTGAGTTGGTCCCTGCATGATGACAAGAGGATTGGTTGGTCCTCTCATCATCACGCGTGGGGAATGGGATATTCCTGGGATCATCACACCCGCGTTGTGAGGAGTTTGTCAGAGCCAGAGACTGGGTGCCAGCAATTTCAAAGAAAGACATATCTGAAGAAAGCAGATACACGAGACATAAAAACGAGTGCGAGAGGGTTGCCTGCAAACACTGAGAAGGGAACTGCTAATCTAAACTTTGCACATGTCCACCAAGGAGAGCCATTCCTGTGTGCCTGCAACACCCAGGAGAGGAACTATGTGTGAGTAACAATGCCCAGTTGCAAAACAGCTTCCATCAGGAATCATGCAGAAGTGCTTGTCCTTCATCAGGCAGTGCCACCAGAAGTCTCTGAGTTATAAATGATTCACTCAAGCATCAGCCATCATAAGAGGCAGGCAGGAAAGGGAGGCTGGAGGAGGTGAAGCACCCTCTGCCAAGCACCTGGCAGCCACCGGAGTGTCTCTGGGCTTGTCCCTGGCAGCAGTGGCCACACCTCAGCTGCAAGTGCTCAGCCCACGTGATTCCAGCTCTCAGGGAGCTCCTGAAACAGCATGTGGGTTGGGAAAAAAGTATTTTGAAAGACAGAAGAAGCACATTAAAATATTTAATCAAGAGCAAGGAATAAAAAAGCTGCACAGTTGTTGTTTTTTGGGTTTTTTTTTTAAATGAAAGAATTTGGCTAGTTGACTTTGGGGAAGACATCAGTGCCTGTTTTTCATCTTTCTGACCTGCCTTTACACCTGCTTCCTCCCTATTTGCTGAGAGAGAGAGAGAGAGAGAAAGAAAGAGAGAAAGAGAGAGAGAACAAAAGAAAGGAAGGATTAAAATGGCCAAATTATTTGCTTGGCTGTTTATGCTTTCTAATGACCACAGAGAATAATGCCATTTTGCTCCAAGTCAGAGGGAAAAGCTGTCATTCCTACACATCACAGCCAACTTTGCTTCTTTTCAACTGTGGGATTTCCCACCCCCTAAAATCCAAGGGGAGGAAAACCATGCCTTTTTGACTTGCTTTATTTAAGATACCTGCCCAGTACTGCTAGTGTAAACCAGTAAGATTTGGTCCTGCAGAATATTATTTTTGTTATGATTCCTCTTTTTATACAGAGATGTTTTGCTGGAAATAAGTGGCTTACATTTCACTGGCCTAAAACTAGAATGTAAGACTCCTCATCTCTCTAGAGAAATATTAGATCCCAGCTGATACAGTTAAACAATGATTCTAGAGAGATAAAAGGGTTCTATGTCTAATCCAAATTATGCGTAAGGTCATTCTATTCACTCTGCCTCAATACAGGGGGATCCCATGGGGTTTTCAGAGAGTAATTTTTTTGCCTTTTACAGGCCCTACCTTTTATTCTAAGCTCTTGTCTTCCAGAGCACAAGAGTTCAGTAGTTCAGTTACGGTGGGAACAGAAGTAAGAGCTGGGGCGACCAGCAGAAGCCCCACTGTCAGATATAGGTCACTAGAGGGTCATCCTGGGTGGGGTTAGACACCGCACTCAACCTTGTCTCTGCACCATCACTGCCTGTTGTAATGCTTTGCCAGAATTAGTTCACAGGCAGGTTTTTCCTAGTAGGGAATGACCGTGAGGGAAGGCAGGAGGAAGATCATTAATGCTGTAAATTCATATCCTTTTTTGTTACTCTTACTGTAAAAATCCACAGTGGCAGGACATTTGGAGTTGATGTTCATTAAACTTTAGGTGCAGCTCACAGGCCCCAATTTATGTATACAATATACCGAAATAAACAGGTGTGGATAGATGTTTGATTTGCACTCAGGTGTAAAACACCAAGTGTAATTTGTAACCATTTCTTGCTGTATAGCACTGATCAGTCCAAATGTACTTCAAGTTGCTTAGCTCTAGGCCAGTCATTACCAGGCAGATGGCATCAAAAGGACAGAATTTAGCTAACAGCAGTAAATAAATAGAGTCTGCAAGGCTTTAGGGTCCAATTTGTGAAAGAAGTGAAAAGATCAGGCAGTGATTTTACTGTGTCCCATTGTTTTGTCTGTCAAGATCAAACTTGTCTTCAGACGTGCCCATTTTGCATCAGCTGCTGTCTACATTTCTGAGCATTCATCTTTCCTGAACACCTCCTCACTCATCTGTCACATTCTCCTTCCCAATACATCCTCTCCTGGATGTTTACAATGCAGGAACACTTAGAGCAGCTCTGCATCCTAAACTATTTTCTGCCTCTGATATCCTGTTGAAGTCTTTTTTATCATTTCGCATCCAAAATTGGAGAGAAAGCAAGGACACCAATGCATAGGATCCACGTGGTTCCCCCTTCTCTCAGTCCTTTGCTTGTTCCTCCTTTTCTGGGAATTGATTTGACTCGAGGATGCTCCTTGGATAAGTTTGCAGAGAATTTTTTCCAAAGGCACTGAAGACCTCTGGACATCTTTATGTATTTAGGTTTCTGACGTGTTTGCAAAATTTGAGGGATCCATATGCCTGAAAGAAAGAGAAGAACATCTGGAAGGTCGTAATGAAGGAATGAGGGAGACTGTTAGGCACTCATATCTTGACTGTGTAGCCACATCCCTATAGAAATGCAAATAGCTGCAGCTACAACTGGATCAGATGAATTTGAGAAAATACTACCAGGAAAGCAGATTTTCATGGGGTAATTCAACCTAAGGAGTTTTATATCTAATTTTTAATGTTTTTCTCATCTGCATAGCAGCATGGGTTTTTTGTTGTTTTTTTCTTCCAGGTATCATACAGGCTTTTTGAAGACATGGGGCTGTTTGAAACCTTTAAAATACCAGTGAGGGAATTTATGAACTACTTTCATGCCTTGGAGTGTGGATACCGAGAGATCCCTTGTAAGTAAAAATTCCTGGCAGATAATGATGCTTCTTTAAAGTTTTGGAGATTTTCCACACGCTTTTGTATTGAAGCCTTTCTTCTCACATTATAACAGCTACTTTTTTCTTCTAGTACATCATGACCAAATGGATGGCTAGGCAGAGGCTGGTGCTGAACCACAGCCTCTCACTTTTTTCCTTTGTATTTCGTGTTTCACATTGTTTCATGATAATTCATGGCAAAATCTGCACAAGCCAGAAATCATATAAAGCTATTATAAGTAAAGACTGTTTCCTGATAATGCAAGTGCATAAAAACCCCAGTGCCCCAGTTGGGAGGTTCTTGAAACATTTAACCCCCTAAAGGCAACTTGGACTTTTACACAGTAGCAGTGCTATGCTACCAAAGGAGATGAGCTTTGTAAGCAGAAAAAATACGCCAAATACATGAGTGAACCCTGTTCTATAACTACAGCTCAGCTAATGTTTTTCAGTGGGAAGCATTTATTCACTTTATGAAAAAGCTTTTTTCAGTCATCTCCAAAGTATTTACTAATTCAAATCAAATTTATCAAACTGCTTCAGCTGCGAAAGACCGTTGTTTTCCCAAGAGGAAAGAGTTATTACTCCCTTTAGCTGGCAGATAAACCCAGCACTGAGGAACATGTTTTCTCTACACTCCCAGAAAAAATGTAGGAGACATTATTATAAGAAGTCATATAGTCTCTCTGTCAAAATATTAAATACCAAGTGGAGCAGCTACAGTGGGAAGGATTTAAGGAAAGCTACCTCAAAATGCCTTCAGCCAGGTGGTTGGGACTCTGTTCCGGAAAAGTGAGAGACCCAGTTTCAATCCTTTCCTTGTGTTTGAACTGTATCAGGGATCTAAAGCAGCAGATGACAGCCTGAGGAGGTTAGAGATGGAAGTCCCACAGTCTGTTCTACTGAAGCCATTCCTTTCGGTTTAAAACATTTAACTATTCATAGAGTCTCTGGGATTTTGAACCTAGCACTTTATTTCCTTGTTTTTTTTCTTAAGTATGCTTTGTTTTAGTAAAGAGGAATATCTTGTCTAATACAAAATTAATTTATCTTTCTTTTTTTTTTATTTCTGTGAAAAAGGTAAAAACAATTCTGATGCTCCAGATAATATTGGTTTTGTCTCTGCTGGATTGACTGCCACACGGTACCCACTAGATGGTGCTGATATCCCTCTGTCAGAAATATCCTGATGTTTTATAGCTGGGTGGTTTTTCTTTCCATCACAGATCACAACCGAATCCATGCCACTGATGTTCTACATGCAGTGTGGTACCTTACAACTCAGCCCATCCCAGGACTCCCAACTGTGATTAATGACCACGGGTCAGCAAGTGATTCAGGTATATTTAAATGTTGTATTCTTAAAGTTTCTCTCATGAAATTTGCTATAAGAAAGCCAGCAACTGATGGTTGCATGCAGAACTTGTTGCAATCTGTAGCACTGTGTTGTTCAGTAGCACAATGGATGTTGAAGATGTTCAGATGTGTGTGACTTTGAAGGGAATGGAATTGTTCCTCCAAAACCTAATACTTAACATTTAATGATGTGTGAATGCAAGCCTTTGTGGTCACCTATAATGACAGATCTTTGTTACCATTTGATTTTTGTGATAGGTTTTTTCCTAGGAAAACTGTATTAATAGTGCTTTTCAATGCTGCATCAGAAGCAGCATAGACTTAAATCCTTAAACCCTTCATTGTTTTGATATTCTAAAATTTCTGGAGCATGCAGGTAGTGCCGTGCACTTGCCACTGCTTGGCTGTCATGAAGTGTTCTTTGCTTTTCCTCACTGTCTCCAAAGAAAGAGACTTGTTACCATCTGACAACTAATTTACAGGACCACTCTTCTGCTGTTTTATGATTGCTCACTACAAGAAGCTGTTCTTCTTGCATTTTTATATTAACTTCTCCATGTTCAGCTGTGGCAACTAGAGGACCTGTCTGTGTTTTGTGGGAGTTCTCAGAGAGTCGCTGGAAAAGCAGTTGTTCCATTTCTGCTTGCTTTTCTTTTTTTTTTTTTTTAATTGGCATTAAATGGTTTTATTCTTGGAGAAGTTTATTAGCAAGGGATTTTGGTGGCTTTGTAGGCGAGGTGGAATGAAAGGGGGTTAAATTCTGGGTGTTTTTGATGTTTGTTATCTGAAAGACATTGTTCAGCTGCATGCAAGATCCATTCGAGGTCATTCAGATTAAATTAGCAAAGCATCCCAGTATCTGTCTCTGACAGGTATGCTCAAGATGCTTCAAGAAGGGGATGATAAGAGGATTATCAGCAAAGATCCAAAGTCTAGACAGTTGTATTGGAAAACGTGCACTGTAATTTAATTAATACATTCTAGTCCATTGCTTTAAGAACTATCAGTGTCTCATAGACTTCTGTACATGATGAAAGAAATTAGAGGAAGGAGTGGGAAGATCAGGTTTCCCCACAAAGCTCTGGCGTGGCTGTGCATCCATGTCTTACTGCCTGTAACTTACATAGTTTGAAAATAGGTTTTGCTGGATGGCTGGAAGATCCTCGGTGGGACCAGAATTTGTTCCTTTCCAATTGTTTGCCTTATTGTACTGGATCTTAGGCACAGAAAGCATTGAGGTCAGGCTGCATTTACTCTTCTGCTATGTTTTGTAAATTTGCTCCTTCTCTCCCTGCTTTATTGCTGCTGTTACAGTAGGTGAATGAAAAAATGGCGTTGGATTTTTTACTGTTTTCATTTATTTATTTCTGCTCAGATTCTGACAGTGGAATCACTCACGGCCATATGGGTTATGTGTTTTCAAAGACATACACACCTACAGATGACAGCTACGGATGCCTGGCTGGCAACATCCCTGCCCTGGAGCTGATGGCTCTTTATGTAGCTGCAGCCATGCATGATTATGATCACCCAGGAAGGACCAATGCCTTCTTGGTAGCAACGAGTGCTCCTCAGGTAAATAAATCTCCGTCAGTGTTGCTGTACAGTTTGGAAGGTCTTGATGACGGCTTTTCCTTGCTAGTGGTGCCTGTGGCTTCCATTAAGCACAAGGCTGCCAAATATTTTGAAACGGCTTGTCAAAGTGACAGAAATAATCGCTTCACTTGGGGATTGCTGGTAAGAGTCTTGCTACACACCCTCAATTAGAGCTGTTAAGAAAGGTACTGATAAACTGTATCAGTGAAGGAGAAGGTAAAGCTCTGCTTAGTGATAGAGAATCTGTAACTGTGAAAGAATGGAAGAATTATTCTACCAAGTAAGGTGTGGAAAGATTAAAATAAAATAAAAAATCCCACTTGTGTAGTTGACTGTGCTTTGCAAATTAATTGTGCATGATCATAACACATTTTCTGTTGTTTCTATAGAATATGAGCAGCTGCGGTCTTTTTATGAAAGTGTTTGGAGGCAAGCAGTGGAAAATAATCTCAGTTTTATAAATGTAGAATTGAGGCCTGCCTAATGTTACACAGGAGTTACTGCCAGTCCTGAGAGATGACTTCAGCAATTCTGAGTCACTCCTTATTGGCTTAATTATGTGATAATCTTTCCTTACTTTACATAGCTGACCCACCTGGCTTCAGCACACTGTGCTGAAAAATACTTCTATGGATGAGGAAATAAAAAAAGATATCTTAATGGTGGCAAGTCAGGTAGGGATGCAGAAATTCTAAATTTAATCCCCAACTTGCAACCAAACTTCCTCTGTCACCAAAAGCAATTCACCTGACCTTGCTCTGGTATCAGTTTTTGTCTATAAATTGATAGTAACCCTTCTCATCCTTGCAATGCATTTCTGTGATCAAGAACTTTGATACTCTGGCCAGGTAAATAGATTGGGAGAAGACATGTGCTGTCTTTAAATCTAATTGTAAGAAACAAGTGCTATACCTCTGTGGTTGTAAAAATCAGAAAAGGAAGTTAGATGATTAGCCTTTATGTATTGCCTCTAGTTTGAAAATAAATTAATAGGAAAAAATAATTTTCTTGTTATTTTCTGAATGGAATTACCATCACTATAAGAGTTACGCATCTTGTTTTGGTAAAGATTTCACCAGTTTTGGATTTTAGCGTTGAGATATCTGTCAGGATGAGTATGGGTTTTCAGGTTGCAAACTGGAATTTCACTTGTTTCTGTGTTTGGAATCAGTCCTACATGGACACAACTGCCTGGTGCAGTTACTAGAGATAGTAATCCATTAAGTGAGGTTAATTCTGAGAATGAGGGAAGCACACACCTGTGTTCTATTTAGCCATTAACCTGTGGCCTGAAACAGAATAATCTGTTGCTGTGGTTTTGCTAAGATGTTCCTCAGCGTCCCCCTGCCCGCGTTGCTTCCACAGGCGGTGCTGTACAACGACCGCTCCGTGCTGGAGAACCACCACGCTGCTGCTGCCTGGAACCTCTTCATGTCCAGGCCAGAGTACAACTTCCTGGTCAACCTGGACCACGTGGAGTTCAAACATTTCCGCTTCCTCGTCATTGAGGCGATTTTGGCTACTGACCTGAAGAAACACTTTGATTTTGTTGCCAAATTCAATGCCAAGGTGAGATTAGTTTGGGTTTCTGGGGGATGGTCAGAAAAGATTGTGGGCCTTGGTAGCATCCAGCAAAAAGGGTTTCTCTTTCCTCTGAATGTCCTTTTGGCTGCTGTAAAATGTTGAATAATAATCTGGCCTCTCTGTTGGGTTTTACTCATTTAAAGTAAGAGGCACAGCTTCTCTTCTTATACATATTTACTCTTTCCAGCTTCTCTTCTTACACATATTTACTCTTCAGTGGTTTAAGGCTAAAAATATTACGGACTATTTTTACATTCTACTTTTCAGCATTGCTTTCTTGTTCACTGGCACTTTAGACCTATTAGCAAAGCACTCGGAGGGAAAAAATCGAAGGTGTTAAGACCATGTTTCCATAATGGCTACTTTAAGTGAATTTTTACTGATTTAGTCATACTGTTGTATTATCAAAGCACAGAAATCGCAACAGTTTTGACATTCTAATTTCAAATGCAGTGAAAGCATGGTCTTCCTTTTCTTTATCCAGAGAAAGGTCACTAAAGATCTTTCCTGCATGCTCCATTTGGTGAGCATAAAATCACAGCCCCGAGAAACTATTCTTAAAAACTGTTTACAGTTTCAACCTAACTTATTGGAAATCACCTCCTATTAAGAGGTTTATTTTAATAAACTCCATCACCCATCAAAGCTGTTGGCATGTTACCTGGATACCTGCCTTTGGAGCTGGTACTGCCTTCTTATTCTTTGTGAGAAACCCCCAAGAACTGTGTGTTTTGTATCTAGGACCTCCTAGCTGTTTTGGTGACACAAATAAAAGGTTTTCCTGTGGTGCTACTTAGGATGGATCTGTATGCTGACACTTTGAAGCCTCCAGGTGTACAACTGGTTTTGTTTTCCATTTCCCTGTAACACCTCTCTTTGTTGGGCTTTAAGAAGCTGTAAAGAAAGGCCTTAAATATGGTCCAGGGTATGATCTGTAGATCCATAAAAGTTTGATCTCCTTCTGCACCCCTGCTAGTCATGTCCCTTCCGACCTTACCTTTCTGCTTTTATTTTAGAGCAATTGATAATATGTATCACTTTTTCATGTGGGAGGCATGGGAAAAATAGAGAAAAGGAAAAAGGGAGGAAATAGTTTCAGCCATACTTAGATCAAACAGGGAAATAAGCTCATTACACACATCTTCACGCTGCAATTAAACCAGCATGGTAGTTTATGGTAATTTATATTTATACACCAATAGGTATTAACTTATTGAAAAATGTCATGGAAAGATTGCATTTGTTGGTTTCCTAGTAAGTGCTTTCAAAGAGGTGCATAATGTGTTAAATATTTATTTCTCATTATTCATCTCAATGTTCTTTGGTTTTCATTTATTTTTCTTTTTCCATATTGTTAATTCCAGCCTGGGGTTAGCTCACCTGCTTATGCTAGTGATTTTGTTAAATAGCTAAATATATTGTACAATATCCCAGGTCAGAACTTCCCCTGTGGATGCATCCTTTTGTCCAGGATTACTGTCATGGTTTCCTTTTTCCTGTCTCCTAGGTGAACGATGATGTTGGAATTGACTGGACCAATGAGAACGACCGCTTGCTGGTTTGTCAGATGTGCATCAAGCTGGCTGACATCAATGGGCCTGCAAAATGCAAAGACTTGCATCTGCAGTGGACAGAAGGCATCGTCAATGAGTTTTATGAACAGGTAAATGCATTCCAAAGTTGCATGACTGGTGTTAAGCAGTCCTGAAGCATGATAGTGCTAGTGATGAAAATCACAGAGAATAGGGGTGAAGAGGTTGGCTAGAGTTGCATTAATCCATTCTTTTGCTGGACCAGTGAAAGTCCATTTGTCACTGAAGTTTCTGATGTGTCCTCAGAGACTGCTGCTGCTGATGTTTCTATAGGCTGAACTGTTCAAGTCTGGCACTGTGGAAAAGCACTGGCATGGTGAACAAGTGTTCCTTTCCTCTTTTTTTTTCCTGTTATCAGTCATCACGGCTGTCATTTCACTCTTCTTTAACGCAAACCGTATTTTCATCCTTCGGTGTTCTTTCAAGACATCAGCTGGTTCTAATGGCTCTCCTCTGCAGTCTCACACTTTATTGACATGTAGTCTCCAAAAGTGGACACAAGATCCTTGTTCAGATGATCTAAACAGAGCAATGGGATTATTTTAGCTTCTCTGCAGGCCACATCTCGGTTCACACAACCAGAACCTCTACGTGCTGAGCAGTACTGTAACACTGGCTTTCAGTTCATCACAGGCCAACCACATCTGCTCCTTACACATTGATCCTGACCCATACTTTATTTTTTAAGACAACACTTCCAGCTCTCAGAGGTTTGTCAGTACAACTGCACTAATTATGCAAGGCCATGCTGGTGGCACAAGGAAGGAGGACAGCCACAGATTGATTTACAAAGACCTGGGAATACAGCCAGGCACTGGTCCTCTCTTTCTAGGTGTAAGGGAGCCCTTAACTGAACCTTTTCTCATTATAACCTATTTAGCCCTGCTGAGTGCAAGGGTCAGGGCTGTTCCCACACTATTCCTCTGTTTCCTGAGTAGGAGCATTTTGAGTGTTCTGGTTAGATTAAACTCCACATCCTGTCTTTTCCAGATGAAGCAAACAGGCTAAATCACTGGACCAGACAACCCACAGACTTCTCTGGGAGGCTGTGCAGTAACTTGGAGTCACAGACTAATCCCTTTTAAAGCCTTTTTAACTTCCTTTAAATTTACTGCACTTACAGTTTGGAAAAAAAATCCAACCAGGATTTGCTGCTGCCTTCTGGAGTATGTAAAGAGACAAGAAAATGGAAAAAATTCAGACATTGACCTGAAGCTTCTTTATTTCTTTCAAATCTCCCAGGAAAAAGGAAGTACAATGAGCCTTACATATATTATTAATATAGCTGGTTCCATTTTTGTTTTCATTTTTTTTCTTAAACAAAGAGTTTGTCCCAAAGCAACCTTTGTGTGCCAAATTTTCTTTCAGGAAATGCTTTTCTTCTTCATTACTACTGTCCCAACAAACTGTACTTCAGAATTCTGGTGATGATCATAGCTTATGTGGGTGACTAGTGCATGCAGACAAAAGCTGTTAATCAGATCTCTTATATGACTTTCCTTTGTTCCAATATAAGTTATATCAGAAGGAAGTGCCCCAATACATTAACACCATCAAAGTGTTGGACATTGAATCAAGCTTGTGAGGATACAGATGTGAGAAGATACTGTGTTGTCTGTTCCACAGCAGGAATCTGTGTTATATTCCATCAGTCCGAAATTGGATTCAAAACAGAGAACATTTTCTTTCTTGGACTTTTGGCTTTAAGCTAGATTCTCAATTTATTTTACATCTATTAAAATCTGGTTTTCTTTGATGTAATATGCTACAAGAGGTGTATCAAACCATGTTCACCATGCTTTTGAGCATTAGATTTTTTCTGTGACTGGAAAAGTCTTCATATTCTCATTTCTAAAAAGGAGACTTTTATGGGAAGTTTTAATTTCTCTGGAAGGATTATCAAAAAGCACATATGTGAATTCAACATATGCTGTGAAAATCATGAAATATCTTTGTTACAATAAACAACAATTCCTTTGAAGAATTTCACTCCCATAAAAATAAAAACTGCTTATTAAAAATATGTTGTATAGAAACATTCAAACCCTTGTCCTATTGTTGCAGGATGTTTCCTTCTCACATGCCCAGCATAATTATTTGAAGACAGGTTAGACGTATTAGAATAAAAAAAACACACTGCAAAATGTTTCATGTAATAAATCATGTTTTAACAGAACAATAAAAAAGAATTTGTAAACATTTCACCAGTAAGCATTTTTCTCAGCTCAAAACTAGGAAATCTCAGATGTGTTTCTGTAAAGAAGAGCAAGCTGTCACCTCTTAATTTGCTTGCTATTTCAAAAATGGATGGCATGTTTCAGTGTTTTGTCAAGACAAATATTTTGTTTTTAATGGTTGAATATAACATTTCAGGGTTGGTTATTATAAAAGTAACAAACAAAACACAAGGAAATGAGATATTTGCTCCAAAATTTAGCTCTCATTTTTTGGCCTTCACCAAACACAGATACAGACAGAGTGTTGGTCAGATATGAAGAACATTACTTTTGAAAAATTTACATTACAAGGAGATAAATATGAGCAATTTATAATATAATGGAAACTGAAAATGATTCTCCAAATTCTAATCCGTATACTTAAATAGAACTCTGTATTGTGTTACAGCATTCATTTACATATCAGGCTTGATTAGGGAGGTTAGATATTTTGGGGGGGGGGAGATGGCATCTGGTCTTGTCATGTCTGTTCAGCTGAAAGCGCACTGATATCACCAGAAGCTTTGCTGTGATGGCGAATTGAGTATATCAGATTTGGATCTGCAATAAAGTTTTACTTTATTTTACATCATGAGGAGAGAAAAAACTCTTCTTATACCTCCCTCTCTCCCAAAAACAAGCTAATAAAAAGCTTCATGGGAATGATTTACTGCTTTTGAGCAATGCCTGCTTTCATTGGGATCATTCTAATAGTCTCAGGAAACAAATATTTATGACCAAAAGCCAAGAGGGCATCTCCAGGTTATTTTTAATAAGGACAAAATTAATAAGAAAACTAGTTTGGTGAGATAGCCCTGTCTTGTAGAAGTTGTCTTGTTCCCTGTAAACAAGGTTGTTGTGAACTAACAGTCTCACAGTCAGAAGGGATTTTTTTGAAATAATGTGAAGAAAGAAATGAAAGAACAATTTTTAAGTTTTCACACAGTGTAAAGTTCAGGACAAGGGCTAGGGGAATCCTTCTGCAGAGTCATTAACATCCTTGTTAAATTCGTGTAATCATTAGTGGGTTGGTATCAGCTCCTACAAGAAAAGAGCTGTAACTTTGACCATTTGACACGATGGCACTGTAGCAATGTCATGCTGGAAGTGCCACTGTGGTTTAGTTCTTGTTCTTTCAGTGTTTTTAATTGGTTGGATGTGCTTTACTCCTTTTTGTGACATAGTTTTGTTTCATTTAGTTGAGAGAAATTACAGCTATTTTTCATCTCCAGGGTGATGAAGAGGCCAGCCTGGGCCTGCCAATCAGCCCTTTCATGGACCGCTCTGCTCCTCAGCTGGCACACCTTCAGGAATCCTTCATCACTCACATCGTGGGACCACTGTGTAACTCCTATGACTCAGCGGGGCTGATGCCAGGAAAATGGATAGAAGATAGTGATGAATCAGGAGACACTGATGAGCAAGAAGAGGAAGAAACAGCAGAAATGGAAACTTGTGAAAATGCCGAATCCAGTAAGTTATTGACACTTGTATTTTCCAACAAAACAAGTTCCATGTTGTGACCAAAACTCTAAGCAGAGGCTGTGAGCTGGCCAGGTTCAACATGGGCCTCCTCCAGAGTGACAGTGAGTCAGTGCTGTCCTTGGTGAAGCTGTTGCCACTTTCATTGTTAATGGAGATGCTCCATGGTTTCAGGACCAACGCGGTTCATATCTACCACTTATTTCTACCATAGTTGAGGTTTTTGGTGGTGGATCACCTGTCTGTGCATGAGGGCTTTTCTAGACTCTTTCAGGATTGGTGTTAATAGACTGCAAGAATTTCAGTTGAAAAAAGGATGTTTGGGAGAAGATTTTCCAAGGAAAACACTCATCATTTCCACGAGTTAGTATGATATACAGGAATAATAGAATGAAGGTCTGAAATGCTGATGCAATGAAAGAGTTTTTAACAATGGAATCATTTTAATGCAAATCTCTTCAAGGTAACGTGGAGAAGAGTGGGAAGAGAACTGGCACTGAGCATTGCAGTGTTGTATGCTGGGAGCCACATCACTTGGCTAATCTGTAACTACAGCTCATATTCTCCTGCCTCTCCTCTAGAAAGGCAACATTGCTAATATTTGCTGTACTGAGATGAAAGCTTTTTACCTTGAAAGGAGATTTCAGGGACTTGTGGGAAGTGATTTTTAAGAGAAAATACTGCAACTGTAGACTTCTTTCTTTTATCAGTTTAATCCTGCATGTTTTACCTTTTTCTTTCTTTCATGTTCTTTCTCCCTCTGAATTTTCTACTACTGTTCTCTTAATTTCCTCCTGAGCCATCTTTCTCTCTCTCCCCTATATCTAGAACTTTTAGGAAACACCAGCCTTAAGTGCACTCATGAAATACCAATATATAGCTTTCATGCCGTACCTGGGTATCATCCCTGTTTTCTGCTGGGAAAGCTGAGAAAGATTTGATGAGTGCAGTAAGTCACATATGGATGTGGAACTAAAATCTGTGTCTCCTGATATGCAGAATTAACCTTTTATCTCTAGTAAGATCCAGAGGTAATCTTTTAACAGTTTGTGTTTAAGAAATCATTGCTCTTGTTCACACACACACACACACACACACACTTGCACGTGTTTTAAGTTTAGCACGTTCAGATGCACAAGAAATGATGAACGGTAAACATCAAGTAATGTAACACACATGGGTTAATTTAGCACCTCATGATCTATCAGCTCTGTAATAGGCAGAGCCAGATGTTTGTGGCAGAGTGGCCTTTATGGAAGTGCCTGCTAGGAGGAAGTGTATGCAATTGCTAATTAACATAGACCCCAAAGCCTGGAACTGATACTGCTGTATAAAAAAAAGATGAAGGATGTTCTCATATATCCATGCAGTGTCTAACCTTACTCTGAAATCCTTGGTTTCCTTTCATCTTGTATCTCTATTCACTTGTCTTCTGTTTCACCATTAGTAGAGTCAAAAAATGCTGTTTTGAGGTTAAAAGGATCATTAGTAACCCTTTTCACATTGCAAACAGACCGATTTAGTAGTCTTCTGTTTTCTTTTTCACATTCTACCCTGTTATAGTGCCTTACTATTCAGCCTGGTGGTTTTAGACTGTGGTTTTCAAAACTTTGAAGATTAATGAATCAGAAGTTTTGAAATATCCAACAAATTCTTTCTACTTCCTTCGTACCAAATGGAGCATGTTCATCTTCTCGATTATACCTATGTGTGGCAAATTGTTTTCTTCAGGTTCCCTAAATTCTCTGTGACTGTGTGGATCCTAATCAGGAATCTGTGACACCTTTTGTGTCAATATAGGGGCCTCATAGTTCCTTAGAAATGTATACCCGTGATCAACACAATTTTAGATGTTCTAAACTTTCTCAATGAAACAATAAAAGGTTGAGATGTCAGATGCACAGATTTTAAGACCTGTATAGATGTTTGTAAAGATCTTTTTCTTGATGAAAATGCCTTTAGAGCAGATAGAAATATAACTTATATGAATGTAGAAATTGCTTCACCTAGCTCCTGATATTTCACTGAAGCAGTTGAGATAAATTTAAGAGTTATAAACCTTAAAGTATAATTTTTTTACTATACAGGAGCGTGTACTTTCCCTGAAGGTCTTACGCAAGTATAAGAATTAAACGGACTTGGTCTTTAGTGATTCAGACAAATTTTAACACCACAGCAAGTGTCTGTAGAGAGCAACAAGATGTGGGGTCACCTGGGAAACCCAGAAGAGAATGTCCTGCCGTGGCATTGGCAGGGTAGGGGCTTCCTATTAGTGCTAAACCTGAGGGTTTCCTACAAGGAACCAAGGGCTTTCTAATGGAGGATTGAATTGGATTTGGTCTATGCTCAGTGAAAAGCTCTTTGTTCCCAGTTCAAAAGCTTCAAGGGCTAAACGTTTTGGATCCTGACACAGACATACTTTGGGCAACCTGCAAATACTAATCTACGCAAATGTATTTGGTACAAAACATTCCTCTACGTCACCTTCTTTAAAGAAAAATCAGCAGTTGTCTTTGGAGGGGTTATTATTTCAGTTCTGTGACTGCCATTGTCACTGTTAATGACCAGGAAAATTTTTCAAACTTCGTACTGTTAAGGAGTTAAAAGTCTGTGTTGGACAGACTGTACTGACAGGAAAAAAACCACCCTTCAGACAGCAAAACACTTGTAGTGCAGCTGTGTCAGGAGCCATGAGAACCACCAGAGACAAAAACACTTTATAGGCTAAGGGAAGGGGACTGGTGCTTCAAAACCAAAGAGAAGCAAGCTGCCAGATATTATTTGGCTATATGAGCCCTTCTTTAGTGCTCAGACTGGTACCAAAGCAAAGTTATGCTAAAGCTTTAAGGTCACCTCCACTGCGATGGTGGAGCGATAGATGACTTTGAAAATGGGATATAGGAATGGATTCCCTCCTTTGATTACTAATGCTTCATTAGTAATCATTCATTATCCTTCTACAGCTCTTCTGAGATGTAAAATGTGGAGGAAAAAAATCAGGATTTGTTTTCCTAGGACAATCAGCAGGGACCTATTGGGGGTGGGGAAGGCACAGAATTTAATGTGTGTTGATCAGAGTCTTTAAGAACTTGATATCAAATGAGCAGAAACAGCTCAACAACATGTTTTTATGCATAATGATTCAAAGACTAGATGCTGCTGTGAGCAGCCGAATCAGGCACAATGTGCAGCCTTGGGACAGGATGAAGCTGGGGCTCAAACTGTGCAGGAAACCAGTTTGCTTTCCCCAAGGTCGGGAGAGACACAGCTTTCTGAATTTTAACACTGTTTAAATTTGTGGGTTTAAAAATCTGTCACAGTACACTCTGTCTGCTTCCTATACCTTCACTCCCTTTTCCTTCCCCAATAGAAAGCAGTACATTAATGTCACATGGTGTTTTACAGGAAAGAAGAAGTTCAAGAGGAGAAAAATCTACTGTCAGATCACTCAGCACCTGCTTCAGAACCATAAGATGTGGCAGAAAGTGATTGAGGATGAGGAGAGGTTAGCTGGGTCAGAGAAGCAAGGCACGGAGCAATCCACACTACACCAATCTTCAGAACAAATCCAGGCCATCAGGGAAGAGGAGGAGGAGAAAGGGAAGGCCAAGAAGGATGAAGAGGAGAACACAACTGTAGAACCAAACCAATGACAATATTTACAGCAGTATTTTAAGAGAAATTGACTCGTGCACAGACTCTTTCTCAAGCCAGCACAGCATTTAGACACAACACTGTAGAAGTATGGGATAATGCGCCTACAGCTGTTTAATTTGTTTCTCTTTCCTTTTTATGGTGAGGTACATTGTTTAAACTCCTGTGCTCAAGGAAGCTTTCACACTGCAACACCGGCTTTACAGACTTTCTTTGAAGAGATTTTGGGGGTGGGTGGAATTATATAAATATATATATATATATAGCCAGGGTTATTGGCTGCACACTTCAGCAAAATACATTTAATGATATATTATGGTCACTGTGATATTTACAGAAGAAAGTTATGTAAGGAAATGCTGCTTCTGAAGCACATTTGCAGTTAACAGTAAGGTACCAGTTAAGTAGCTTTTGCTCTTAATGCTGAGGGATAAAAGTTCCAAAGCTTTATATAAATTCTGATATATCCTGCCAACACATATGTGTGAGTGAGGAGGTGTTTGCAAGTGTGAGTGCATGTGAGGAAATACAGCATAGTCTGAGTTCTTATCACACTAGCTGTAGCACGTCCCAGTATACCACAACAAACAGAAGGCCAGAATTTTAGAGAATTTGTGCCTGCAAGGGAACAATTTTGAGGATTTGCTTTCCCATAGCCCTCCAATCCCAGTTTGCACTCCAGCTGCAAGCAGCAGCCATTCAGCAGTGGCCCAGGCTGCTGCTCTGGCCCTACCCAGCTGTGCTGGCACCACTGCCTCCTCCTTCTCCTCCTCCTCCTCCTCCTGCTTCTCCTCGGCACTTCCCGGACTGCTGGCGAAAGGGATGTGCCAGGAGGGCTGTTTCCAAGGGGGGAACTGCGTGGCACAGCAGTCTGTTCCCCTGGAGATGACCTGTCCCTCCCTGTACTGCTGCACGCATGAGCGGCTGCGTGGGGTCAGCACGAGTGTTTGGGCAGGACCAAATGGGGAGCAGATGCGTGCTTGGAAGCTGCAGGCGCACCATCCTCTTCTGCCCTCGCCCTCTGCCTCCGGGCATCCATGACCAAATGTATCATTTAAGAACAAAGCTAAACTGTTGTGAGGGGAAAGAAGGGGAGCGTGGGGGCCTTGGCCTTGCCCAGAAGAATGCAAAGGGTGCGTTCGGAGCTGCATGGGGGACAGGTGCCAGTCCTGCGTGGGCCGGACAC
This sequence comes from Eulacestoma nigropectus, assembly GCA_013397775.1. NCBI lineage: Eukaryota > Metazoa > Chordata > Aves > Passeriformes > Eulacestoma > Eulacestoma nigropectus. The sequence continues at coordinate 1,936,585 of VZTE01007282.1, forward strand.
TGGGGTCTCCCAGCAACCACTCACATGAGCTTTGGAAAACTTGGGTTTTCAGTGTAAGGTGCTGGATGGGAGCAGTTTGTTGCTGGCATTTTGCTTAGAAGCAGCATGTTTGATCCCACCAATATACTTTTTTTCTTCTTTCTTTTTTTTTTTTTTTTTTAGAGAAAGAGAAAGATCAGGCCTGTAAGAACAGCAGATCTTTTTTGTTGTTGTTGTTCTGTTCATTTGTTTTCTCTGTTGTTTATGCTGTGAGCCAAATGTCTATTTAAAAGGTTGGATATTCACTTTCAATATTTTATTTCACGATATATTTGTCAATGATTAGCTATCTAGATGTAAATATGGAAAAATTTTTATGGGTTCCTGTAGATAATGATATCTTTAAGAAAAAAAAAAAAAAGAAAAAGGAAAAAAGGGAAAAGCTGTTTTGTAAAGATAATTTTTTAAAAAATAAATAACAAAAACATTTTTATACAGTGTAGCCATTTCCAAACCCAACAAATAAAGTCTTGAGTAATTTCTATAGACCCTTCTGGGAAGCCAGTGGTCTACAAGATCAAGACTTTAAAATATTAATGCTCTTGGAGACTGGCAGCACCAACCAGTACCACACAATTTAAAGATGTGTTCCCACAGAAAGAATTACATATATAAACATACGTATCTCTCAAAAATCGTTTGACTATGTATGCTTTTTCTACTTTGATTCTGCAGCCCATTACCAAGAAGAGGGTTGCTTGTGAGAGTAAGATTCCTTGTGAAAGGCAGAGTTTGTAGAAGTCCTTTCTGTATTAAGTTTCTGACATTACACCCATCACTTTTTGCTATTATTGCACATTCACCAAATTTCATGATCCTGTTGACACCTCCCCAAAATGTTGGAAAACATTCTCTAACAAAGCCAATCACATTTGTGTTATCACTTCAGAGTTCCTTCTTGCTTTGCATTTCAGAATGAGGTTTTGCTCAAAAGAGTATTTTGGGGTTTTACTGGTTGCATTTGCCTGATATTGTCCTGTCCTACCCTTACCAGTAGAGAATGTGTTTGCCTTTCAGCAGAGTGACTGGAGCACGGTTCTGAATGCTCTTATCAGCAGGAATATTTAGGAAGTGTTTTCCAATGAAATCAGGAAAGCAAAGATCCAAATCGCACTGGTATTTAAAAGGGAAAGGACTTAGCAGAATTCATTCAAAAGAAAAAAGTTGTCTCCAAGATCTCAACAAGTCTTCACCAATTCCCGCTTGCATTGTTTTCACATCCCTTCAGTCACTTTGATCATTTTATTTGAGTTTTTCTTGTACAAGTGATATGCATACCTTATAGTACGAGAAGGATTTATTATGCCTCATTCTGTCCTTTAAAAATTAAACTTACAGAGATGTTTTAAAATGTCACATCTCCAAGGACTTTTTTCTCAATTTTCAGTACATAATCACTGCAACTGGATTTTAATACTGGGTTTTATATTACCTGGAAGATGAAAAAATTCTATTGCAGCAGGTGTTAGTGGGTTCTCAGTTGGTAAAATTACAAAGAGGCATTCAAGAATGAGGCAGAATCCTGTAAACAGAGTTTCGCATATTCCTCTAAACTGGCAAATACAGGGTTGAACTAAGAAAAGTTATCTAAAAATGTGCTGAAATGGAACCATTATATTTTTCTAGTCATCATTTTGGTTGCCGTTAAGTAAAACTAGTGTCAGCTTCTAATTTGTTTTTCGACATAGCCAATGCAGCTGTTAGAAATTGATATACCATTGCTACCCAAGCCCGTTTGTGGGAATAGTCATTAAATTGGATCTTTACGGTGAAGAAATTGCTGGCAGGCTTAAAATCAGAATGATTGTTGTTTTTATCTAAACTAGAAAAAAATTCCAGTGAAGAAGCTGAAGTAGCTGCGAGTGCTCAGCTTGGTATGAGGTGACTTTTTTTTCCCACTCTGAATAGTTAGTAATCAAATCCAATTTCTGCAGGTGGCCACTCCTTATGAATCTAATTCTCAGTCTTTGAAGTGCATGTCTGGCAGGCAATGATCAGGAAATCTCCTGGTTGGCTTAGATAAAACACAAAAGAAAACACCAGAGAGATGTTATGTCAAGAATGTGAGTGTCTTTTTTTTTTGTGTTTTGGAGTTCATAGATAATGAAGCAGGTAATTTAGGGGGCTTTATAATATTTTCTAGTCCGAAGGAGGCAGAAATTTTCACCTGCAGTTACAGCAGCCTTTTGGAGGCTACATCTTGAAGGTTTTCCACTTTGCATAGTCCTTTGGTGTTGCAGGCACCAAATAAACCACAGCCTATGAAATATTTAGGAAGAAAAAATAAATAAAAGAAAACTAATTGAATCCAATCAACAAAATGCTCATGTTTTAGGTGGGATGTTTACAATGTTGATATGAATTTCTGGTACATACCATATGTAAAGCAATGTGTTAGATACTAGAGAAAGCAACCTGCATTTAAACAGTGTTTTGCAGTGACAAAAAAACCCCAAAGTGTATTAGTTTTCTGTTCTTTAAAAACAGGAAGAGAAAGACTAGATGATTTTTTCCATTTGGATATTTTGTTTTTCCCCACTTTAATGTCACTTGGTGCTGATCCTGTTCTCTTCTAGTCTAGAAGTTTGCTGTTGCCTGAATTACGAGGCTTTTACAGTCCTTGCAGCTCCCAGTGCAGTGACAAAAGCACTGTCACATAGTAATCACATGTAAACACTTTTGTCCCTATATTGACACTTTCCTTGATAGCCACATGCTGTTGACCATGGAATATAACTTTTCTCATTACACTTGTGTTGCATATGGAACACGTGGAAGTAGAGAGTGTGAAAGCACCAAACTATTAATTTACCTTTTCTTTTAGGAGGAGTGCAAGACATTAGCTTCTGAGAAACCAAAAATGCTGTGTCTAAGAACATTAGTTTCCACCATGTTCAAAGGGCCATAGTTTACTATGCTCTATAGTTATGTTTTAATTCTAGATTCTAAAATCTTGGTTTGTTTTTAGCTAATCTGCAGAGCATTTTGACACTCATCTCTGAAAATCATCTACCTCCTCCAGTAGGAAGATGGTGTTTGATGAGATGTTGCAAGCTGTGCATCAGAAGTGAGTTGAAACAATCTAGGGAAAAGGGATTTTATTGTGTTCTTGGCAGGATTTTGGATGGCCTGCATCTGTGAATGAAATCTTTTACACAAAGCTGTGTGTCACCAAAGGCCTCCCCTGGGACCTTGTGCAGGGTGCTGGTTCTCATAGCAAACATGGTCATATTATAGCAGGGTAGATGGAATTTGAGAATGCTTTTGTTACTAATGCAAGGATAGTTTTCAGCGGTTTTTATCCTGACATCATGTGTGAACTTCTCTCTGCACCATCATCAGCCTAAAATACAAGATGCATTTGGGTCTTTTACCATTAGTGCACCACTGTTAGAATTTCTTAAGATCCTGGTGGTCTGAATCTGGAAGGAAGTTAAGGCTGTAGAGGTTTAAATAGATGCTTTTAAAAGTACCATTTGGCATCTAAGCAAATTCCACTCTCAAGTCCCTTTCTATGCATTCCATGCCGGACATTAAGTTCCTTTGTTTTCTTTAAAACTTCTAAATTTCTGTCTGCTTTTTTGCTGGAATTTTTTTTTTCATTCTGAAATTCTGGCCCATCTTTCTTCAGAAGTGCCCTGGAAAGTAGAATGCAGTGTGAAGAAGCCAAGGATCTTGCCAAATTGAGCATCCGTCAGTGGTAGGGCCTATAAGGACTCTCTGTGGGCATTCAGTGCTGTGCCCATGCTGCTGATCTGTGAGCTGAGTAGGTGTGGGGTAGCTGTCAGCAACCTGAGCCTAGCTGGACTCAGAATCCTAGAGAATTTTGTCAGTTTTCAAAATGAACCCTAAGCATTTTTGAAAACTTAGCCATAAGTCTAATGCAGCAAAAGGTTTGTGGTTGGTCCTGGTTGTTACTGAAGTACTTGTGCAAAGTCTCTGAATTATCCTGCTCAGTCTGTGGTGTGATCCTGTGAGGACTTTGCTGTTGATGAAGATGGGTACAGGTCTGAGTCCACCCTCTCACCAACCTTCAATATGCAGCCAGATGTGCCAGTCAGTGTGAGCCCGGGAGCCCAGCAAACCCAGCTGTGCTGGCACTGGGATCCAGGGAAGACAGTGTCTTCAAATATCCCAGGCAGGGCACCCGATGATTCAACTGTGGGAGAGGCAATGCAGATGCACTGTGGCCCATGCTAGGGCTGATCCATCTCACACACATCGTGCTCATTGGGAAGGCAGGACAACAGCCACAGTCTGTGGCTTTTCCTTCTCTGAAGAAGAGGCTTTTGACTGTTGGAAAGCCTGCATAAAAACAACATGTAATATTTGCTATTACTTATGCGAGTCCTGTCATGATTGAGGTGTTCCAACATCACATGTTTCAGGAAGGAAGGTTTCAGTTGAAGGATGAGTATGAGAAGTTGCTGAGCATCCCAAGGCCTCATGAGCAGAAGATTAGACCAGAAGCACGTTCCCAGAGTGAAGAAAGCACCTCTCTGCAGGCACAAAGGGTTGCCTGCTCTTCCCAGCCTCAGCCCTGGACATTGGTCTTGGGTATTCCTCAGCTGAGAGATCAGAGCTGGTGTAATCAGTCCTCGAGTTGATGGGGTTGTACATATGCAGGAAGGAAGTCAAACTGGCATTTTGTGGGAAGGAGAAAAGGAAATTGTAGTCCAGTATTAAACAGATTTTATAGAACGAAATTTATTTTCATTTTCTTTCAAAATCAAATGTAATCCTGCTGAAATGGAGTAAACATAAATTTTCTGGGAGTTTAATTGCTGTTTGATGTTCCAGTAATAGTCAAAATGATGGCAGTGTTAAAGAGAAAATAATTATTCCCATTAATTAGAGTGAGGGACTCTTTTTTTTCCCCTATTTTTCTGTGAATCAACAAATAAGAATGTCCAGGGATCTTGGAGAAAAATACATGTTACATGATTTTGAACAGATGAAAGAATAATTGAAAATAGATGACAACTGTCTTAAGAAACATTGGAAGAGCTTGCAAAATTATTGATTATTGGAGTCAAACTTTGATTTAGAGCAAAATAGCACCAGTACTTTTGAGAGCAATTTAGTATGATAAATCTTTCTTTGAAATTCATCACTTTCTTTTAGCAAAACAACGTTCCTCTGCAGTTAAATCAAAGCAGGGTTTAGCCTCTGCAGTGGTAGTTATTGAGTCCCAGTGTTGGAGGGAACAGTGTGAGAATTATTCTCCATTTAGAACCTAATTATGATTTATTCAGAGGCCACTAGTGGGATTTTCCTGGCAGGCAGGTGTTCTTTTGATGAAAAATGCATCACACCACCTCAGTAGGATGCAGATGTCACCTGAGTGAGCACCTGCCTGAGCTCTTGGGACGACACAAGCTCCTCAGGAGCTTGGGGGCAGAACAGTGCTGGTGTATTTCTGGGGAGTTCATTTTCACAATCACAAATAGGGGCAAAAGCTCGAGCTAGTTGACAACTCTTCTTTGATAAAACTGAAACAATAAGCATTGTGCAGTCTGAAACCTTGCCAATGTCACTTGAGGTGTATGCAGACATTCCCCCGAGTGCTTGCTCGTGTAAAACTGCTGATGAGTTCAGGTAAAACCAGCTGGACTTGGCTGTGGTCTGTCAAGCTGAAAGATGTAGTAAATCAAGAAGAATTTTTGGCTGAAGTTGTTTAATTCTTCTTCATTAAGGAAAACTTTGTTTGATGCAAGAGGAGGAAAAAAAAAAAAAAGGAATATTTCATTTGAGCTTTTCAGGTCGCTGATCTGTGCCAGGGGTTTCTTACTTCCAAAGCCATGTGTGTAGTATGTCCGAGGCATGGGAATGAGGCAACAGATGAGAATTGTTGTGCCCTGGATGCCATATGGAATCTGTGTGCTCCAGGGAGCACCACTGAAATCTGCAGGTGTGGAAAGGGATGTATCCCAGCAGTGAATTAGTTGGAGAAACCCAAATATTTCTGTGTGGAAGCATAAGAGCAGGTATACAGGACTTTGCCACAGCTGCAGGCCATGTGTCCTTTTATTCCCTTGTCCTGAGGCAAAACCATAGAAACCAGATCAAATAATAGCTTCAGTTTTCAATGCTGTCTTCCTTTACTGCAGCGAACGCTTAGAAACAATTGATGTGCATTAGCAATTGCTCTTTGCTTTAAAGTATTTATTCAGAGAAGTTGGGAGGTTTTGGTGGTGGGTTTTTTATCTTCCTCTGACCCTAGTCATGTTTCCCCCATGCTTTCCTAAAAAAAAAAATAAATAAAAAAATCTCTGTGATCTGGTCAGAGAGAAAACAGTGAGGGACTTGCCATGTGTGTACATACTGCTTTAGGTAGAAAGCCTGCTAAAGTCTGTTAAAGCTGACTTTCCTTTTCAAAATTCCTGCCTGATCCTGACACACAACGAAAACCTGTATTTGAATGCAAAATGTTGATTTGTAGGTGTTTGTAAACCTTGATACAGTACTGCAGATGGTGTCCCAAAAGATCAAAGACAACGTTAATAACTGCTGTGTGATGTTGACGATATCTTTAATATTTCAACCCTGTCAGCGTACTTTTGGTCATTACTTTTCTAAAGTTACATCTTCTTTTCTTGAGTAATCAATATAAGATGTTTGCATGATGGAAAGTAATTTAAGTTCACTTTTAAAAAAGCAGTGTGATTCATACTGTGGGTTACGTTTGTTTAATAGATTAACATTTTCACTGATGGGTGGCAGTTTTTTTTTCTTTTTAGTACTTTTGATAGAAGAACATCTAGGATATTTTCCAACAAAAACACATTTTTTCACCTTTGCCTCCAGTTGTGGAAGAAATACCTTCCAAAAATAATTCTTTTCCAATACAGTTTGGCCTCTCTGGGTAACAATATGCAAGTATGTATATCACGTAGAAGATGTGATTAAAAAAATTAAAAATCCCATTTTGGTAAAGTAATCAAGAAATTAACCTAACAAGATCACAACCCTTTCTGAATTAAAATCTTGGGTGTGCCAATATAATTGAAGCACTTGACCCCCACCGGATTTTAGGGCCAAATTATACAAATTTTATATCTTAAAATTGACAACAGGCCAGACAAAGTTTTTTTACTTCAGGAAACACTGAGGAATTTGGTCATCTTACATCCTATCCTGTGAGGTTTGACTCCTGGCCTGGGACCTCGGGGCAAAATTATTTTAATGATGCTTATTCAGACTCAGCTATAGTAGCAAGTTTCCACAAATCACTCATGTACTACAAATTTAATCCCTCCTTGATTTTTTTCGCTTCAAAAGGTGAGAAAAAGGTGGGGGGAGTGTACTTTTATACGGCTCTATTTGAAAAGGGTTTTGTGTACCTTTATAATTCTTTTGAAGCAATATTTTAAAAAACAACTGCCAGCCAAAGTGGCAATGCAGAAAAGTGCCATCTTGTTTAGGATTTGTACACGCCAGTTTTTAACACAGTGTTCTTTTCACTAAGTACTACATACGTTAATTTATATTTATATATTGTCAATATTGTTGTAACCAAGCTTCTCCTTTCTAAACACTTCAGGAACAAGGCCTTGTATTTTTAGGTGATTTTCATAAACAGAATAATTCTTTTCCTTTCACTAGTATCTTGCACTCAATACATGTAGCAATACTTAATATATTCTCTTCACAAGTATTTGTTAAGTGATTTAGTTAATGGCAGATAAATGTTTTGTACAAAATAGATTCTGTACAGGAAAAAAAATCTTTTAGATAAACATTATTTATTTTTACTGTTTTGTAAGTTAGACACTATAATGAAGCTCCTTTTTGCCAGAATTACTGGAAGTGCCTCTTGGTAAAATGTATTATACAGTAAATATGTATTCAAAATTATTAGAAATACTTGTCACAAAATGAACAATGTGGATGTTGCAATGTGAAGACAAATGTACAACATAAATACAATTCTGTGGTATCCTGTTGGCTGTTTTTCTTTTTCCTTTACTGAACGAATTTGCTTTCAGTGCCCAGCTTTCAGTTTAAGTGTCAGGCTACAAATGACTTCTACCCTCTTCAGACTCTAATTCAAATCCAGTAATAGCTTGTATATATTGAATTACCATTTTAGCTGCCAACCCTGCTTGGTATTTGTTAATGACCCAAGCTCATGTTTATTGGTATCCAATTTCCTGAGACTTTCACCTGCAGAATTCTGCACTTTGGTTCAGATTACTAATAAATCCCATGTTAAATACTTTGTGGCTCAGCCAATCTGTGGAAAGCCTCATTATAACCATTCTTCTTTACTGATGACAAATATTTCAGCATCCATCATCTGTGTACTACTCAATCCAATTAATATGGACCATATGGATTGAATGTGGTCAGTATTACATAGTAGCATTCAGCCATAGCAATGCAGAGTGACTAATGCTTCCAGAGAAAATTAAATGTGTTACCTTAACAGTTTCCCATATTAATCATAGAAGTAATCTGGTAAAGTGGGACATCAGTGAGTGAAATCAATTTTCTTGCCATTATATTGGTAAGTATGCTGTCATTTTTTAGTGAAAAATTTTACTAGTCTTTTATGTGGGCTAGAACTGACATCTAGCTACTGTCTTTGCTCACTGTTTATAATTTCAAAAAAGTATCTCACAGCTGTCAAAAATTTTACCCATTTTTAAAGTTTTATTACCTACTTTCGTCAAAGACCTGGAGAGCTCTTCAGCTAATTGATTTGCAATGGCTGCATAAAAATTATCTAGATCAACCATGTGTTCAAAGCCTCTTTTCCTATAACTGAAAAATTAACAGATTTCAAAATCCCCAGGAGTATCAGCCACATATCTGGCTGTCAGTTTTCAAATCCCCCCAGTTATTCGTCCTCGGGCTAAAATTCTGAATGGAAAAAATTTAAGGAAATCTGCACCAGGCAGTGATTAGGAAGATAGAAGTCGGGATCATTGCGAGTAGGAAAATAAAATATGTTTATACCTATTCCAAGGGAACTGATTCTAAGCCAGCAGCTGGTCTGTCCCAAACACTTAATAATTCAATAGCATGTAATTATTTAATTCTAAAATTCACAGAAGAGGAATGCAACTGGAGTAGCAAAGAAAAACTTTTCCCTCACTACTTCTCACCACAAAGAGTAGCAGCTACCAAAGTAAAGAATACACTTGTCTGAAAATCATCAAACTCTCTCTGGAGCTCTTCAAACAACAAGAGGTTCCCATGGGAAGAGATGAGCAATAAAACACAGGGCAGAAGCAGTGAATCTGCTAATGAGACCACACATGAGCCTGCCTCTCCTGGGGTTCTGGTGAAACATAAAGGAGGCCATGACGCACAGTCCGTAGCAGCTCAATTAAATGTTGCATTTTCCAGGTGTTCAAATTACTCTCAATTGCTTGGACAAATCCACTTGCCTAAAAGCACTTGAAGTGTTCCACTAAAAATGTAATTCTTAAAGAACTCTTGGCGCTTTGTTTAGAAATGCTTTCTTTTAATGTGTCTTCAATTCAACACAAACATCCTGTGGAAATCAATGTCATGCCACCATGGACTTCTGGGATATTGTCAGTGATTAATGTAGGGATGGAAGAGCAAACAACTTTGACAGGTGAGTAACTTGCAGGTGCTACCCTGGCTGATGGGGTCTGTAGCTCTGGGGTTGCCATCTCACACCATCCGAGGGGTTTGTAACCACTCCACTCTGGATTCCTAAAGACCTGGCATGCTGCGGTGGAAGTTGTCAAAACTAACTACTTTGTTGAACACCTTCACTGCCAAGAGGTGATGCCAACCTTGCATTAATTCGTGAGAAAACATGCAAGTTTCAAGTTTAACTGAAGGTTTCAATGGCTTGTGTCACACCCAACGTGGATTGCTAGTTATAACCACTAAACAACCTGGGATAGACACAGGCATAATGGTTTATAAGTCTGATACAGATAAAAGGTTGCTGCAGCACCTACTTGTCTTCAGCCAGGAAATAGAAAGCAGAAGGTTCCTGTTTGATCTGCAAAATGGCTTCATTTAATGTGCCTTTTGTTGTTGTTGTTGTTGTTGTTGTTGTTGTTGTTGCTGATAAATTACTTCCCTTCACAATCCTTTGCACATGGTGATTCTTTATTACTGTTCTTGCCGAAGGCATCATATTCTACAAATTCAATGCCTTCTGTGTAATCAGCTCTTCTGCTCAATTCTTTGCACCTTCTCTTTCCACAGTTCTAGCCAAAATCTTTGGGTTTAAACCTACTTCAAAGAACTTATCTTCATTAAGTAAAAGTGCTACAGGACTTTTTTTAAGATTAATGGTATTAATCTCTAGTGGCTGGACAAGTTCCAGTTTCACTTATTACATCTTTATACACAGAAATTCTTCCCAAAGCTCCAGCGGGTGCAAATGCTTCCTGCCCTGAAGAATGTCACATCACTGGATTTCTCATCCATCCTATCTCTTATACGCCCTCAGAAACAGGTTTCACAGGGCCCTCTGGGATCTTTGCAAAGTGTAGTGCGGTACAAAAATACATAGTACTTCTTTTCAAAATTCTTGTTAAAACCTGTCTGACTGTCATTTGAGCTGGGGCAGGTGAGGGAGGGGAGAGGTTGGTTGAGTTTTTTTGTTTGTTTGTTTGTTTTTTTTACTAATCATTCAAGAAGGAAAACCTCTGAGCCATTTTACCTGATCAGTCACCTTCTGCAAGTGCTTTCAAGGTAGTGTACAGCCATTGACCACACTCCTAAACATTGCCTCAGGGACCCAGCATAGAGAGCATACACAGAAGAGGTGAAACTGTTCCGTGGTCAGGGTACAGTACCACTCCTATTTTTGAAAATTTTTATTCCTTATGTCTCATGCAAGGGGCTGGAAATGTAAATATCAGGAATAAGTTGATGAGCACCTCAGAGTGAAGGGACTATTCAGTAAGACCTTTGCATATCCTAATAACAAGAAGTTAGGCAGGTCCAAAATATAATTAGAACCGTTTTCTATTGCTTTGCTGTCCTTTGGTAAGAAAACTGTTCTTTGAGGATAGATTTGAAAGTCCTTAGTTGGACAAGAAAGTCCCCAAGGCTAAAATTCTCACAGCAATCCCCAAGAGCTTCCAACAACCAAAATGTATTATTTGTCTCTGGTTCTTTGATGTGGAATGGGTACCCAAGGTTTGTTCTGGCAGTGAGTTTCCTACTTATTTATGTTCTTACCAAGCCTGTTCCTAGAACTGGCAACAGAAAGAAGAGGAAAATTAATGTCAAGAAATGAATAATCCATAGCAGAAGAGTAGCATAGCTAAAGCAATTAAAATTTTATAGGCAGTGAAACTGGGATGCCTTATTAGTTAACTGCAGATGTTTCCCTCTTTCTACCTGGCATTGAGTGCAAGTTACACATTTACAGTAGTTGCTGCCGTGACTGGCTCTCCTCTGAGTCAGTCCAGGCACCAAGTGACCCAAGGTTGGAGTGTTTACGTTGGCGTAAATAAAATATTAAAGGAGCATTTGGCCAAGTCTCAGTGAGAGTAGTTGAGGACTCATTCCACCAAGAGTTTTTAAGTAACTTTGCTTTGCAGCACTATATTAAGGGTTGCAAATGTATTCTCTGTTGGACTATAAGAATCATTTAAATTCAGATTTTAAGGTGATGTGGTAAATCCTAATCCTATTTATACGTTTTTGTTTGCTTTTTTAAACAGTATTTTCCTTTTAGCAGATGAAAATGCATTCTGTTTTTAAAAATTTCTTTAAAATTCATTTTTTAAAAAGTCCATTCCCAAAGGAAAATATTTCATGCTTCTAAACACGGGGGGAGGGGTGGTGGGTGTTTTTATGGGGTTTTGGGCAGCTTTGGGTTTTTTTGAGACTTGACAAGGTTAGCATTTGCTCATGAAATGTGCCTGAAGAAGCAGCAGCAGCTGGCTTCCTGGAGCTGCACTTCAGAGATCTGTGGTTGTTGGACGGTTTAAAGACTGGCCCACAAACCTGCTGTGTTGTCAGTGTAAAGGTGGGTCTGTGAATGAAGATTACTCTTGTCACAGCTATTCACTCTGGCTAGACAAGGCTTTGTAAGTGTAATTAATTTAACCTGTGCTTTAGAAATGAAGGTGGTCTGGCTTCTAATTTCCTATAACTAATACAAAGTAGGAATGTAAAGACAACATACCTCAAGGAACAAGCTTCAGTCTGGTTCTTTGTCCTGCAGCTGCTTTAAAGGCTTTGTTTCAATTATAGAATAAGTAGGTAATTTCTTTTAGGACCGTAGGAAAGCAAAACCTTTCTTGTCTGGTTGATTGTCTAGCAAGCCTACAATGGGTTTTGTGTCATGATGCTGTGGGAGGCACTGAAAAGTGACAAGCAAGAGGTGTCATGTCCTGTACTGGAATTGGTAGTGATTTGTTTCTCATGTATCAGTTCTTGGCAGTGAACTGTGGTAGGTGATGTACTGCTTTGCCTTTCCATATGATATCCATGGCCTGCAAGGCCTCGGAGAATACGAAATTCCTAACTGGATGAGACTTCCTTTTCTGTCAGATTAACTTACTGAATTCTGGAGAGGATCTGGTATTCATTTACTCTGAGCATCTTGAAAAGTGTTGTAGAGGACATAAGTATGATCATTTCTGAGGAACTACTATAATTCATTCATAAAGGAATGGTGACACTCTTCTGGAGGTGTATGAAAACTTTCCATAATGGAAAATACCTCCCCCAGGGTGGTTTGGGGGAAGTTCTGGTTAAGATATCAATACCTACGAAGAAGTCAGAGAAGGCTCTATAATGAAATTTCTGTAAAAACCCAACTGTGGTAAAAAACTGATACTGAGGTTTTACAATGAACCAAAAATCCAGGAAAGACGAGAAGATTGCGCAAAATCCTGTGGTCCTTATTCTTCAGAGCACTGCTATTTTCTAAGCTACATAAAACCAATCCATAGGTATTTTTCTGTAAGTGTGAAGGACAATGCTCTGGTGGTCATCAATACAATTTGTAGGATAATGGGGTCTTGGAGGATTACAGGATTGAGGGATTTTTTTAACAAATTTATGGATCTGATCATGAAACTTCACTTATTTTAAAGGACAGTGCGGTAAAGGTTACCAGTGGCTGAATAACTGGAATCTGTGTCAGAAATCTTTGAAAGCAACAAGGTCAGCAATGAAGATTAAAGGTCATGCAAAACTAGTACAGATCCCGTATTGTGTAAACTCAGTTTTCCTAATAATTGAAGGAAATGGCCTGGAAGCTGTTCTCTTAAAGAGGCTGAAAGAGCTCATAATCACTAAGTCTCCTAATCACTAATTACTATGTACTATTAGGCACCCTGATAGCTCTTAGAAAAGGGGAAAATAGATTTCCAAGTTTCCAAACCAAAGAAGGATATAAGACACTTTAGAGTACAGAATGTGAATTACGTGTAGTGTAATAAAATTCCAGCCACATTAAGAGCCCAAAATGGAGAAATAACGAAGGAAAGACTAATTTGTATTAAATCTAGGAAAGCAGAAGCCTTCTCTGTGTTTGGCTTTGTGAGTGAGGGTTTAGCTGCCATGGGAACCTGCGGTACTGCAGAGGGTGGGAGAGAACAATAAGGGAAAAGGAAGAAGAATTTCTAACTTTAATACCTTTTCTGTTTATATAATCAAAGCCTATAGGGCGGCAGAAGATGGTATTTACAGCCTCTCTCCTCAAGAAACTACAAGGGGAACTAGTCACATTCTTCACCTTTACCCAAACTTGCAAATAAATGTTTCAGTAGCTGTGACCTTGTGGCAGGAAAAAGTCAGGGTGGGAATGAAGTCTGCAAAATTTTCCTTTCCTTACCTTATGGCAAAGGACTTGACTGACTCTCCCATGCAATTCTGTCCTCCCCCTTAATGGATTTTTCACTCTGATTTTGCATCATGCTGATAGGGACTTTGCCCTGCTGATTTTGGGGAGCAGAGCATATTGGGCATAAAGACCAGGCACTGGATAAGAAGTCTTTGTGAATCACCCGTTCACCCTCTAGTCTGTCTTCTTTCACGCACTCTCCATTTTCTTTTTTTTTTTAAGTCCATTCCCCCTTGAAGCCTTTTGTTTCCTGGGATTGAGCAATTAAGAAGATCAGAGTTTTGGTTTTTTCCTCTCCACAAAGCTTTGTCACGTGCCTCATCAAACTTACAGCAACTTGCAAAGAAAAATACCCCCTGGGAGCTGTTTAGATGCTCTTCATGATTCTCATCTAGGGCACCCGGCATCTTTGCTTTGCTGGTGTGCCCAGTGTCCTGGAATTGATAGGAGGGGACAGAGGAAGAAAAACCTGAGGAGGTGGGGGAGGAGGATGGGGGGCAGACAAATAGCAAATGCTCAGGAAAAACAAGAGACAAAACAAGTTCCCCCACCCCTATTCTTTTTTTTTCCTCTACCTCCAGTATAAGATGTACATCCCCAGACAGGGTAATTTCTAAGAGGAGGTTTTCGCCTCCAATTTTTTCCCCCTTCTAATCTGGGACCGGTGCCTGTGCATGCAAGTGGGGGTATGCATAAGCAGTAGAAGAAGCTTACCTATGAAAACTAGTAGGAACCATCTCTGGGGATTCCTGCTGCCAGGTAAGATTTGGCTTTTCTTCTTCTCTTTGTTGCTTCACTTTTCAGAGAGGATGTCCTTTAGCTGGATTCATGGGTGAACGTCCTTTGTGTCCACCCAGTCCAGCAAGCGCAGCTCCTGTGCCTGTGGGCTGACACACGGCAAAGGCATGTCTAAGGAGGCTTACTGCGGAGTGGAGGAGTTTCCAGAGGGGCGAAGGAGGTTTTTTCATTGCCTGGAGTTTGGATGAGTAAAGGGGCATTTTGAGAACTGCCTGGAGGTGTCTTAGCCTGCTGAATGCATGCTCAGGGACGGATCCTGTCCCTGGGCTTGCCCATCAGGCACAGGTCTGCATGCCAGCCCTGGGGAGGGTGAGTGCCACTGCCACCCGAGCTGTGTCACAGGTGAGCTACCGCAGCATGCTTTTGGTGGGATGGAAAGCAGAGCCACTGGAGAGGGCTCCCACACCCTAGGCAGCTGGAGCCATGGATGGAAGGAGGGGTCTGAGCTCCAGCTGTGAGCCCAGGGGGCAGTCAGGGACAAGGTGTGAGCAGCTGTCCTTCAGGCATAGTGTCACCCACCTGGACTTACTCAGTGTTATAGGTGTGATGAAGCACAACTGGAGTGCTGCAATGGATGATCATAAACTCTTCAGAAGGGACAGGCACAGAGGGAGAGGCAGAGAGGTATTCCTTTACATTAGGGAGTATTTTGATTTCTAGAGCTTTATGACAGTGAGGGACAACTGTTTATGGGTAGGAGTCAGTGGGAAGGCCAGCAAGGCAGATGTCATGGTGGGAGTCTGCTAGAAATATAGCACAACAGAGGGGAAGTGAGGTCTAGGAGGTCCACACAATCTAGGAGGTTCCTGCAGTGTGTGGAAGAAAACTGCCTGACACAGCTGGTGACAGAGCCAATGAGGGCAGGTGTCCCACTGGACCTGTTTGTGAACTGAGAAGGACTGGCAGGTGATGTGGCATGTGCAGGCTGTCTAGGGCACAGTTATCATGAAATGAAAGAGATTTAATCCTTGGAGAAATAAGGAGGGGAGCTCAGCAAACTGCCACTTTGGCCTGTTTAGGAAACTGGTTGACAGAGTTCCTTGGGAGGCAGTTCTGAGGGAAAAGGAGTCAAAGAAGGCTGGACACAATTCAAGAAAGAAATCTTAAAGGTGCAGGAGCAGGCCAATGGCATCATGGCCTGTATCAGCAATAGTGTGACCAGCAGCACCAAGGCAGTTATTGGCCCCTTGTAGTAAGCACTGGTGAAGCCACACCTCAAATCCTATGTTCAATTCCGGGCCCCTCACTGCAAGGACATTGAGGTGTTGGAGTGAGTCCAGAGAAGGGCAATGGAGCTGGGGAAGGGTCTGGAGCACAAGTCCTGTGAGGAGCAGCTGAGGGAGCTGGAGGTGTTTACCATGGAGAAAAAGAGGCTCAGGGGGGACCCTGAAAGGAGGCTGTAGCGAGGAGGGTCAGGCTCTTCTCCTGAGTAACAAGCAGTAGGACAAGGGAGAACAGGTTCAAGTTGCACCAGGGAGGTTTAGATTGGATACCAGGAAAATCTTCCCTGAAAGGGTTGTCAAACACTGGAATGGGCTGCCCAGTTGAAGTGGTTGAGTCCTTGGAGGTGTTTAAAAGATGGGTGGATGTGTCACAGAGTTTAGTGGTGGACCTCTCAGTCCTGGGTCTACAATTGGACTCAATGACCTTAGAGGTCTTTTCCAACCAAAATAATTCTATGATTCTATGATTACATTTTTCTCACATTCTTGCCATGTTTAGAAAGGAAATGCTTACACAGTCTGTGTCCTCACTTTCTGTGTCACTAGAGAAATATGACATCCCAGATATGGTAAAAACCTGAGGCTATCACTGTACTCAACTCAGTAAGAGACCATCCTTACCAGCCAGATATTTCTTTGGGTAAAACCAGAGATGTCCCTCCCCTTCCACCAGAATTGACAGTATATTAGGAATACTCCCAGTATAACACTGATGGTGCCAAAAGTGTTTGAGTGGAAAATTTGTGATTACAGTGAAACAGCCCTGTGTATTCTGGTTTCACTAAAGAGGAAGGATCAAAACTAATAGTGCAGTTGGCTGCGGTTCCACAGGGTACATTTCTCTGCACTCTATCTTGTGTTAAAAGTTTCCATCAGAGGCATTGTCAGGGCAACCAAACTGATGCTCTGAGATACATGGTTGCAGGTGGATCTGAAAACTTACCAGCCTCCTTAAAGGCATGCCACAAGAGCAGCTGGGGATATACTAAAGCCTGTAGAACCTGTATCAATATCAGACTTTCTTTGCACTCTTCAATTTGACATCCAGAGTCAGAGGATAAATGTTAATAATTTTTATACTGTAATAATTTGTATAGTGCTGAGCATAAGTTTTGCTTAAGCTCTGCTGTCCATTTGAGATTTGTACCAACTCACTGGGACACAAACTTGCATGCTGCTGTCAAGCATCAGTGCATCATATTCAACTCCCATACCACCACAGCAGGTTTTTTTTTTTTTTGTTCTTACCAATCCTGCATATGGGTGCAGTGGAGGAGACCCTCTACACCTCTGCCAGACCTTCTCTAGCTGGATATTGCTTTGCTCAGAGATAAGGACAATTCATTTAGCTGTGGTGCAAGTTTTCCTTTTCAGGGTTTTGGGGTTTTTTTTTTATTCCAAAATTGCCGTAAATATGGAGAGCATTTCAAACCCTATGGTAGAGGCTAGTTGGTATTCTTACATGGCAGCACACCTTATGTGATTGTCATAAAAGAATTTATCCTCATGCAAGTGCTGTGAGGTACATGCTGTCTTTCCCCATTGTACAGGTTCAGAAGTGGAGTAGAGAGAGACAGTGTGACCTTTCCCAAGACATCAAGAAAGTCAGAAGCAGAACAGGAATGGGTGCAATAAGTGTTTAGCAAGCGCACAAAAAAAATTATTTTTTTATTGCAAAAAAGTCTCTATACTCCTTAATGTTGATAAGGAAATACATTCGAGTTCCTGTTGGGACAGTGTTAGATGCAAATATTTCTCTTACATGTAGTCATAGCTCTTATTTTAAATGATGGCGAGATCTCTGTGAAAATTTTGGTACCACAATCAAAGTCCTTTTGTCTTGTTCATATATGAACAGAGCCTATGAGCAAATCTTAGCCTCTAAAGACATACTTTTGTCATTTTTGCTTGTATTTCTGGTAAAACAAGTGCCTATTTGGGAAGCCATGAACACACATGTGTCCAGAGGTATATACATATACATAAAACCATACATATTTTTAACTTACGTAAGTTCTGTGTCTTCAGACAAACATAAAAGAACAGGAACTTTTCCTATTCATATTTTCAGGCAGCAGTTCTGTAAAACATAAGACTGCCTAAAAGTGAACACAGAAGCTGATTTCATAAATATTTTCAGATCTGATTTAGAGATTGAAATTAAGAACAAAGTACTGCAGTATGTAACTAGAGATTTAAGAATTACTGATATCTTTTGTTTTCAAAGTGCAGTATTTAGATTTTCTTTACTTCTTTGTATTTACCTGCAAAGAAGCAAATTCACATTTTTCCCGAAACAATTGACCACTGAGCCCTAAGACTCTATGTAAAATGGTAAAGGGAACTAAACCTCTTTATTCTTGTGTAACTCATTAGCTAAAATCAGATGATTAGAGCTAATGTTTCCATCTAAAACAATTCAAGTGCCTCATTAACGGGCATAGATTTCTTTTGATCTAATTACTTAATGTCCCAGCTATATGGGAAACTCAGAGATCAGCGCTGAGAGCTCTGCAGACCTGGTCACATCTAGAAACGTGAATTTACATGTAGATTTCAGAAATGTTGTTTGAAATGATAATGAGCCGTGTTTAGTCTGCTGGCAATGCTTGGTCAAATGTTTAATGAAATCACATTGATGATAGCTAGAGAATGAAGATGATGGCTGTTTGCTGAGTATGATTTAATCTCCATTATTATAGGCAAGTGGATTGCAAATTTCCATAATTAAACATCCAGTGCACTGGTCAGATTCTGTTGTAAAGTCTGGTAATTGCTGTTGTTGGGAAAACAGTCCAGCGGGGTGTTGCTGTCACATGATGAGCTTTTGAGGCTGAGCTAATAGGATGCCCTTTTAAAATGTTCTCCATATTTCTGCTTTAGAGGCATAGGATACCATCATGGAGATTTCATCAAAAGAAAATACTCACTTTTTCTCAAACGACACAATCTTGCCTATGGACCGATCTTCATTCAAATCCGAATCATCCGCATCCAAGGAAAAACAGTCGTGTTGTGGAGGTATAAAGGTAGAGTAAGAGTTTTTGAATATTCCAGTAGGGACTTAGAAAATCTCTTTTTTTTTTTTTTTTTTTAATGAATGATCCGTTTTTAAGTTCTGATTATGTCTTGCTGAGTCAGTATGAAATTATTAGAGATATTTCTNGGGACTTAGAAAATCTTTTTTTTTTTTTTTTTTTTTTTTTAATGAGTGATCCGTTTTTAAGTTCTGATTATGTCTTGCTGAGTCAGTATGAAATTATTAGAGATATTTCTAAGTCACAAGAAAATCTTTTTCAGATCTGTATTGCCTAACGTTTGGCAGCCATCAAATATAATTTGTTGGTTGAGGCTTGCATATTATGAGATCTACAAGAGCCATCCTGAAAAGTCCCTCTATCTTCCTTATTGCACCACCTGAAGTTAAGAACAGAGCAGACAGATACCACAGGCAGCTGTCGGTACAGATTGCTTTTTTAAGACTGGAGCCGTGGTAGTCTGCTGGGCTCTCCAAAGTAATATTTGTATTATGGTCTGTGTGTTTCGAGTGCTGTATTATTAAAGTATTATTGGAATATTCCTTATTCAAGAGAACTCTGCATGAGGTGACTTTGAAATGAAACTGCAGAAGTACCACCACTGTATCTACATTTCTCTCACCCACAAGCAGTTTTTCCTGGAGGTAATGGGAGGTCCCTGCTTTGAGTCTCACAATGTAGCTGTGCCTACCTGCTGGTGGGAGCTGCATCTCAGAGGAGCATTGCTCCCTGCTCAGGACATGGGGCCACAGCAGGCAGCACAAAGCTTTGCCTACTGCCTCTACCTGATTTCCAAAATGCTGACACTCTCTTGGATGAGGTCTCAAAAATCACCATACTATGGTGAGATGATTTGAGTTACACGGAAAATGAGTTTTCAGCCTTGCCCCATTCTTTTCATCATGCACAGTCTTTATTTCTGGGCTTTTTTTCCCTCACTCACACACACATCTACTTTCAGATATTAATCCAGCTCCCAGTACATCCAATAACATCAGCAAAAGTTGCCCTGAAGTCTATAAATTTTGAATTTTTTTGTTTTGAAATAGAGGATGAGTTGTATTAATTAAATTTTGTACCATAATCTAATTCTATCATTGCTCCTCCATTTGCTACAAAAATAAACCAATCCTCTCAATGAATAAAATGTCAGTCACAGATTAGCCTGTCAGGAATCAGCTTATTAGCTCCAGAAATAGAAAATCAATAATATTTCAGCTCAATTTCTTTCTCTTTGAAGAAGTTGTATCTTCTGGGAACCCAAACCGATATAACTAATGTATTCCTGTAGGAACTTAGAAAACCTCTCTTTTTCTGTGAACTAACCATTTTTGAGTTCTGATTAGGTCTTTCTGAGTCAGAATGAAATTATTAAAAATATCTCTAAGTCATGAAAAAGTCTGCTTCAGGTTTTGTGCAATGTGTTAAGAAAACAATATGTAGATTCAACAGGTTGTTTTTACCAATTATCAACCTTCATTATCAACCTTCCTGTGTCTTAAAATTGCCTTTATTAACCAGAAAGATGTGGTGAAATATCTACTTACAAGCATTGACAAACCAGAGCAGAATGTGAAATCATGTTTACCTTTCTGTCCCAGCCCTAAATCGGGAGTGTCTTTCCACCACTGCACACCTGGGACAGTTGCAAACCCAGTAAAAAAACTTGTGCCAAAGACATACAGAAGCTTTTCAAGTTGTAGTTTACCTATACAACTTTCCTGTAAAAAAACATATGTGCTTTCACATTGCTATTTAAAATCCAAGGCCATAAACATAGAGAGAATGTAAAATATTGTAGCAATATTTGTACTAGAGAGCTCTTTGAGAGCTGCTGCTGTAGGAAAAAAGAACCAGAGAGGGGTTGTGTAAGTTTATTTACCCACAACACTTTCTGAAGGAGGGATAACCAGCACTGGATAAAGTGTATTGAACGTGACACAGAGATATATTTGAACCCAAAAATTTGCATTCAGCAGTGGTATTATTACCACTGTGCTTTGTCAGATGAGATGTTGTAAGGAGTTTTGCACTGGAGGTGAGTACATTGCTCAGAGCCCCTGCATACTGGGAGTGTGATTGTCAGAGAGGATTAAGGAGAAGCACAAGGTTCTACACCTCTATATATATGAAAGCTTACTCTGTCTTAATTTCTGGGACTGGGCTTTACAGAAAGCATCCATATTCATATCCATATTGAGTCAACACCACCTGTACCTGAAGATAGAAAACAATGTTGTGGTTTCCATGACCAACTGCACTGTGTGTAAGTACCCCTGGAGCTTATAAACTCTATAGGGCTGCATTCAGTGAGGGCAAATTTAGGCAATAGATCTGCAGGAGCAAACAGCTGGTGCTAAGGACCCTGCACTCCCACTAGATGTATATCAGACCAGCCCTCATCTTCGTTTAATTTTGTGTGAAAGGGGCTCAGTCTGCACCTTTGAAGTATATACCAAAACACTGTGAAGGGAGATGGAGTTTAATTTCCAAAGCCCACTCCAGATTCAGAAGAACATGCTAAAACAGATACAGTGATAACTAAGAGAAAACTATCTCTGCATAACAAAAGAATATGAGAAGATTGTCCCCAGCAAAATGCAGGGTGCACTCTAAGGAAAATGCATCTGTTAGAGATTGCAAGATTTTGTAGGGACAAGCCTAGAAGAGAATTGCCTGGCAGGTCACTGTTCATCTCACAGAGCATGTAACATTTCAAAATGTCCAAAAACTCACCTCCCCACCAAGCATTTACCCTCATGGTTACTGTGTAAGATGCTCCCTCCTTAGAAAATCACAAATTTCTGTCTTTGAAAAGAGCAGTAGTTTTGGCATCTACCTGAAATTAGCAGTGGTTGAGAGTCAATTCAGTTTCCATCAATATTGCTCATAAGAGATGAACAAATTAGCAATCTAGCATTTAATGAGATGTAGGAGAAATATTGATGTGGTTATTTGGCAAAAGAAGAGGTAGGAATGCAAAACTTGTTTAAAAATGATTCATAATATCTTCTGTACTGCCTGATTTTAATCACTGTCTTTTTTTTCACAGATATTTCTTGGTGCATTGTCTTTTGTTTATTTTGCTAAAGCACTGTCAGGAAGTTATCTAAAAAGTACTATCACACAAATAGAAAGAAGATTTGACATCCCTTCCTCTTTGGTCGGTGTTATTGATGGGAGTTTTGAAATTGGTATGTGCTGTAGAAACCCATTTTTATTTTAAAAAAAAAAGAATGATGCAATCTGTTGTGAAGAATGATTGTATGAATCTCCCTGAACCATAAAACTGAGCAAGATTCATCTAGTAAAAATAAGTGGTAATCACTATGATTACGTTTGATAAGATAGGGTTACTAATACAAGCAATTCAGCATAGACATAAAAAAATTGTGATTTGATAACCTTAGCATGTGGCTAATTCATACTAATAGAAATTTTGAGTGTTGAATGAGAATTTGCCTGCACAGATTTCTGCAGGCAGAAATCCACCTCCCCCACAAGTGATTTATTAAGCAGCAGGCGGACAAACCTCTAACTATAATCTACATTTCTTATCCGGTCCCTCTCCTTCCCTCTCACACTAAGGTTTCCAGCATGTCATTGTCTCTTACACTTTCAGATTACTGAATTTATCTCATGAGTGTTCAGTGGACTGTGGTACTCATAGGAATGAAATCATAGCCTAAGTGTATAAAACTGTTTGAGTCCCGCTTTTTCTGCTCTTCTGTTTACTTGCTCTCTTCAGCTGGAACAATCTTTCTCCTCTTTTCCAGCTGTTTATCCAAAGGGTTATGGTTTTCCTATCACAGAAGGCAATGGGCTCCTGTAGAATGCCTGGAAAGAAGGAGAAAGACTAACCCCATCAGCCCTCTCTCCCTGAAATTAGTGCCTATACTACATACTAGGAATGGTTATTTTAGGGGATCTCTTATCAACAAGCAGTAAAACTCAGTTTTCCTTTTGTACTCTCAAAGGGAACCTCCTAATCATAATTCTTGTGAGCTACTTTGGAGCAAAGCTTCACAGGCCAAGAATAATTGGAGCAGGCTGCTTAATTATGTCAGCTGGAACATTCCTAATTGCAATGCCCCAGTTCTTCATGGGACGGTAAGTGCAAAGTGATCAGCGTTTTCCAGCTGGGCTATGCACACTGAATGGCAGCTCACTAAAATACTTAAGCATTGATTATGAAGATAGAAATAGGCATGTGGGGATGCGGTTACTTAATTTAATTTTTTTTTTGTGAAGAGATTTATCACTGTAGAGCAAATAATTTAACTTGTATACTATTTTCAGTTGTAATCAACTTATTTTTTTATTAGTCTGTGATCTTGATTGGCCACATTTTGATATGGTTTAGGAATTGTTGAAATGGCAGTGAAGAAGTGATGACTAAACTCAGGAAGACAATCTGACTACCAATCACAAGCCGAAGGATACACCAGTGTCTGATAATCTCATAATCCAAATTCATGTATCACAGTAGAGCAAAGTGTCTGTTAAACTGAAATGAATCACTGACACAAAAAAAACCAACGGGACAATTGTCAAGTACTGCTGCAGTATAAATAGAGTTCTGTTTATCCCCTGTAAACTATCATTGGCAATGGATCCAGATGGATTCATATGGATGCAGATGAAATTTGCATTTAAGTGCTATAGGCCTATCTGGTAGTAACAGATCTGATTGCTTTTTCTTATCGGTACTTATGAATAAATACAACTGTGTTTTCTAAACAGATACAGGTACGAAAGATTCCCTTCCACCATCAATTCGACTGTCAGCATCTCTCCATGTCTGCAGGATAAAAGCCAAACTCCACTCTCAGCCTTGGAAAAATCTCAAGCAAAAATAAATGCAGGTGAGAATGATCTCTGTTAAATATTGGGGCTGGTAGTGCTCACTATCGTCAATGTTTCCCAAATCTTTCTGTCAGGAGATCCCAGTTTTGGTCAGAAGGAAGTGAAAGAGTTTTCTAAAAAGGGATGTGGTGACAAATGTATAAAACCAGCAAAATTGTAGTATCTTTGAGGCAGCTCATGCTAAAAGTTTGTCTACCTTAAGCTGTTTCACAGCTCTCCTGCTGTTTCTCCCACAACAGAAGTATCTTAGAAGCCCCGAGCTTTCAGTGTCAAACTGTCATTATAAACACATCGTTGTTGTCTCTTGTTATGTACACAGGATGTGAAAAGGAAGCAGGCTCTTCCATGTGGATCTATGTTTTACTCGGAAATCTTTTGCGTGGAATAGGTGAAACCCCTATCCAACCCCTGGGAATTACGTACATCGATGATTATGCTGTTGAAGAGAATGCTGCCTTATATATTGGTAAAATAAATACTGGTTTTCTTCCTAATGGATTTTTCCCCAGAGGAAACTGAGTCATTCTGAATAATGGAATGAATGTTATTGAATTAAGTTGCCCTGATTGTTTTGTTTGCATAATTTCCAATATTAAAGTTTATTTAACAATCATGTACACTCAAGGGACTAAGTTCCCATTTAATTATACCAGTACAGTTCCATTATCTTAATTTGGTGAAAGAATTTGACCTTAGGTTCCTGCTGTTACCCTAATCTTCCTAATTCTTCTGGATGTGGACTGCTGAGCCTCTGTGCACATTCAGTTCTCAGGAGAGTGATAAAAACATGCACTCTTTTAAGCCCTTAAAATAGAATTTCAGTGGGCGCTCAAAACATTCCCTCCAGATTCATGTAGAATTATTAACAATAGTGTTGAAACTTTAGAAAGTTGCTATCACTGTTTTCTTGTGTTCGTTGTCTGACCGCTGCACATTCACCTGAAATATTACCAAAAAGTCTTACCTGATCAGCATCTGCTCTTGACAAGTTTCCAGCCAGGCAAAAGGCAAAAAATCAGATTCTCTCTGTAAAAGATTCAGTCTTCCCAGATTTCCAGGTGAATTTTGCAAATTCAAAGTATTCAGAAAGTTTGGCTGAGGGTGTATTGAAACACATTAACATTGGAAACCAAAGCAAAGTGGTTTCTCAGCCTACCCAGGGCCTACCTCAACTTAAAGTGATCAGTTAACTTTAAAAAATGACATTTGCTTTCCAGTTACTTTAATCTTGTCAACTAAAGTGTTTCTAGCAACTATATATAGGTTGGTGTTGCTATTGAGTTTAGGCCATTCAGTTTCCTGACATTTTTCCTTAAGGTTGAATTTAGCTCTTTAATTAAATAACAATAAAAAGTGTCATTGTTGTGGGGAAATTTTTGTTGATGCCTTTTTTTCTTCTTGAAAATATTTCAGTTTGTGTAAGTATATCATCACTTGTTACCCATCACATGCCATAATCTGCTGTTAGATGCAGAAGAACCAGGGCCCTTTTTAGCTCAGAAGTGTAACAGTCCCCTGTTTTCTGTTCCAGGATGTGTACAGACAGTGGCAATTATAGGGCCAATATTTGGCTTTCTCCTGGGATCTCTGTGTGCCAAACTTTACGTTGACATTGGCTTTGTAGATCTGGGTAAGTCAGAACACTCAGGCTTTAAAAATCCAGTCAGGCTCCAAAATGCCTATTTTAGGCCAAGGACTATCTGGTTATCTTCTAGGCGTGAGGGGCTAGCAGGGGTAGAGTAGGCTCTTCATGAAATGAAAAAGTCCATGCAGAATAGGCTGACAAGAAGGATGGGTGTAGAGGAAGAAGGAGGTCTGACTCTTCCTCAACCCCAGCAGATCTGCAGCAGATGCCTCCAAGAGATGCTCTGGCGAGGAGGCTCTGGGGAGATAATGGGAGCCAGGAGGAAGCAGGACTGAGGCTCAGGATCCTGTGTGTGCTGTTTTAAATATCCTGTTGTTGCCTAGAAAAGTGGTTTGGCAGGGGGTACCGAGTCTCCTGTTTGCCCTCCTTCTGAGAAAACAGGAAGAAAAAATAACAGGAGGAAAACAATTTTTCCCTGGGGCTTTTGTGCAGAACAGCCTGACTGGGAGCAAGTGAGTGGCCACCAGGACTGCTCCATTTGCTGGTCCTTGCAGCATCTCTGGGCATGTGCAAGTGGCATGGCAGTGTCAGGGCTAGGCTGCTGTTGTGCCCCAGCAATCAGCAAGTCCTCACTGTGTCCCCACAGCTGCTCCTGTGAAACCCCCATAGTGACACACAGCACAGCTGCACCTGGCGAGGTGGGCATGGAAAGTCCCTCCAAAACCACCTTCCTTACTATCAGCAAATATTCTCAAGATGTATTTATTTGTTTCTTCTTTTCCACTTTCTCCAGACAGTGTCACAATAAGTCCCAAGGACGCGCAGTGGGTGGGAGCGTGGTGGCTGGGGTACCTGATAGCTGGGGTGATCAGCGTCCTGGCTGGCATCCCCTTCTGGTTCCTGCCCAAGCACCTCCCAAAACCTGAGAGCAGGAAGGACTCCAGCACCTCTTCTGAGCAGTCAAAGTTCATCATGGAGGAGAACAAGGACCGGTGCTCATCCTATCAGCAACAAGCGAAGCTTGCCGAGATGGCAAAAGGCAAATCACCGGAGTTTTCTTCCTGATTGTTGAGTTTTTCTCTCAAGGGCTTTTAGACTTAAAAATTTTATACTTTCTGAGGCCCTATTCTAATGGCCTCAGAATTATGATTTTTACCTCAGGTTTCACTCTCCAATGCATATAGTGACTGTTGCAGAAGTGGTGGTCAAAAAAAAACCAACCCTCAGTTTTTGCTATTTATTTTTCCTGTAAGTTCATGTAACATGAAAAACATGTACAATATCTGATCAGAATATAGACGGGCACAGACCAGCTACAGCACTAGAGGAGGCTGTTTGGATTCAGACAGGAGCTGGTTTGCACAATTGCATTTCCTTGGCCCTGCTTTGCCAAGAGCATTTTCCCTCGGTACTTGAATCGGTACCTCAATATGTTGTGCTTCCTGTCAGCTGTGCTGAGCACTCTTTGCCCCAAATTAAGCTAAAAGGTGCTGTGGCTGTTGAGGACACATAGAAACCAAATCATTCCTAGTTTATGATGGAAATAAGATATATAAAACAAGATATCTCTTCTGGGAAAGTGATGCTTAGAGTTTTGCTCCACTGTTTCCCCATCCAGAAATGAGGGAGCTGTTAGGAGCACCACAGATTCCCTCTGAAATGTTCTGCACTTTTGGGGTTTTTTGGAAGGTGCACGCATGTTACAAAGCATTTTACTCACAGCATTTATTCTCTCTCTGGCCTGCTTGTTATTTCTGATGTTTTGTCTTGCAGACTTCTTGCCATCACTGAAGAACCTCTTTGGGAATCCAGTTTACATTCTGTATTTGTGTGCAAGTACCATTCAGTTCAATTCTTTAATTGGCATGGTGACATATAAGCCAAAGTATATTGAACAACAGTATGGGCAGACATCTTCAAAAACTAACTTTGTTATAGGTAATGCTAGATCTTCTTCTTGATATCTTTAAAATGGACATTTTAGGAGTAGCATGTACATACATATAGGAAAAATAGTATTTTTTTTAGGGTATGTTTATTTCTTCTCCTTCCTTGTCTGACTTCAAGTAATAGCTTATGGAAGGTAAATTATTTCATTTTTGCTTCAGCACGAATTAACGCTGAGTTTATCTATGCAAGAGTCACTGTAAAAGTTTACATGATTCGATACCTTAATTCCCATTTAACTGGAAATTTGAAAATTAGTATATGTACAATGCAAGAAGATAACTAAGAAATCATTTTAAAATAGTTTACATAAATTTATCATGACTGATCTGCTGCCTTGATGGCTTCCCATTTGTTTCAACAAGATGAAGATCAGTTCAGTGAGTGCTAAAGGTGACTCTCTGAAGAGATTGGTGTTAAATAAAAGGAAGTCAAGTCATATCCCAAGCTGTCCCATACACTACAAGAGAGAGAAGCTGCTTCAGCCTTTGAGTACTGAGATGGACATTTTTGTAGCTGACTTCAGGAGGGTAGACTTGACTGCCCAGTTGCTGAACCTGCATGTGGGGTTCAGCTCCAGAGGTCCAGGGCTTCAATAGCATTAAACAGCAAAGAGGTTTACATCTACCCAACACTGAGGGAAGTGCCTTGTTTCAGAGCAGCATTAGTTGCACAGCAACAGAGGTATATATATGCAGAAAAGCTGTAATGATCCATTGTGCTATGTTAATTCCTTAAAGATAGAAGCTGGAATTTCCTGGCACGAAACTCCTCAAAGCAAGGAGAAATCTTCAAGTATAGTTGATGGCCAAATAAAGTCCAGAAAACAATCCCTACATTCAGTATAGTACTTCTCATTGTATTTAAAGATTTTCTGGAGCTAAGCTTTCAGGTATGTGCAAACTGAGTGAGGATTATGAACCATTTGATTTCTCTGAGTGTAGGGACTATATCCAACAGAGTGTGTGTGATGGCTTGGTTAGGGAAGGATCCTGCTGAGTGGCTATCCCTGCAATAAGGTGGTTTTTCTTCCTCCTTTTCCTTTCTCTCCAGATGCACCCTTCCTAAGAAACCTGAGAGCTGACTCAAACTCGCAGTGTTTATTTCTCTTTCACTACCTCTTTTACTCTTTCTTCTTCTTTTTTAGAAAACAGTTTCTATCACAATCTCTGATAGATATCAAAATCTTCAGAGCAATTTGAAGCACTAAAA
>VZTE01007282.1:1965142-2071932 GCA_013397775.1 Eulacestoma nigropectus
ACACCAAAAAACCCACCCAGCTCTGGCTCCAGCTTTCATAACATTAGATAAAAATAAATTACTCCACTGACAAACTAATTATGGAAAAAAAAAATCATCTGACTTAAGAAATTGGAAGAGCATTATCTAAACTTTATGCATAATCTCTCTGTCAAAGAACCAACAAAGAAGCATGTCCTTGGGAGTAAGTTTTTCAAAGCTGTCCCAGCACCTTTGTAACACTCCAAGGATCAGTGTAATTCTGGACAAAATAAAATGCCTTGACTGAAGATCTTTTATGTTTTATTCCTTCATCTCATTGCTGCAGCTGTTTTTGTGGCTGACAAGGTTAGTCTGTTGAGCTGGGGTTTTCACTAATACAGATTTTTCTGTTTGATTTCAGGTCTTATTAACATTCCTGCTGTGGCCTTTGGCATATTTTCTGGAGGACTGATCATGAAAAAATTCAGAATCGGTGTTTTAGGGGCTGCAAAACTTTCCTTGGGATCATCTTTCTTTGGTTACCTTTTGCTCCTCTCATTGTTTGCGATGGGCTGTGAGAACTCGGACGTGGCTGGACTGACTGTGTCGTACCATGGGTATGCTGGGAAGGCCATGCTTCAGCAGAAAGGGCTACTGCAAACCAAACTCCTTCCTCATTTTATTTCACAAAGTATATATTGTTGAAAAGAGAGTGACTGACCTGCATATGCTTCCCAGAAATTTGATTCAAATAGGTGGAAACCACTCCATCCCAGCAGACACTGTGTCATGACCCTCTCATGATTATGGCATAAACCAGAGGGGTTTATGTCACAAGTGTAGATTATTTTTCTGATTACTTTTTAATTATTATTGCCATGGGACCCATCCTTTGAGCCCAGTGCTTCCTGGAAATGTGAGGAGCTCAGTAGGAGGGCTGAGATTCAATTAATTGCTTCTTGCCTCTGTGTGCTGCTGAACAATGAATGGCATTTAATAGCCTTTGAACTCAAAACTTAAGGACTCATGGATTAACCATGATGTTAACCATGAGGGACACCTGAGGCTAGCATTTCTGCCCATGCTATTACTCTGTAAAACTAACTTTATGGGAGGAGTTTCCAGCACTGACTCACAGCAGCCCCAGTAGCTGCTCCACCGGTGTCTGATGACTGAATTTGGCAGAGCTGTCCTGCAAGGTATCAGACACTCAGTTTGGATGAATCCCATTCTGATAAGTTCCTCGCTAACTTCTACAGAGACCATTTCCCATGGGTAACTCAATCCCTTCTTTGCCACTTGCCTAGGTGTGTTAAAACTGCATCAAGTTTCAGATAACTAAAACCTTAGAAAATCTGAGAAAATGCATGAATATAAATTGTTAGTTGTCCCTCTTAGTAAAGTAAATACTATCTCACAGTAGCTGGTGTGCTATTGTGAAAACCTTTGGATAACAGAGAAATAAGGAATTACACTGCTGTCTGGATGTGAAGAGACAACCTTTAACAGGCTACAGGGGAAGGTCTGGCCCCGTGCACCTGGCAGAGAGCATAACCCATGAGGTGATCATGATTTCCTCCACATCTGCTAGACAACACCTTTGCGATTTCTCTTTTTCCACAGAACTAAACCAGTGACTGATTACGAGCAAGCCCTGTTTTCAGAGTGCAACTCAGGCTGCTCGTGTTCCAAGAACGACTGGGACCCCATCTGTGGGGAAAATGGAGTTACCTATGTTTCCGCCTGTCTCGCTGGCTGCCAGGCATCCAACAGCAGTGGGCAAAACACTGTAAGACAATTTTTCATTTCCATATGAGATGTGTGATAATTTTTTCTGATAAAACCAAGTCTGTCAGAGTAAGTGGGTTAAGATTGAGCATGGCACATCCTCTTCAGGCCTGAACTCCTTCAGGGTTTTTTAGCAATCTGCCACCTGCATGTAAAATTTTCTCACTTGCTGTTGCCAGCAGAAATCACAAGCAGAGAATGCTGGAGGCTTTTTTTCTTTTTTTTTTTTTTGAGCTGTTGGCTACCAAGGCTGTTGAAAAAACCTAATAACTACGTTCATCAACAGTGAGTGCTTTATAATTTTGCCCTTCACTGAATAAGCCTTTTCCTTTTGTAAAACATTTCCCCCTTTCAGCCACCCAGAAAAGTATGATGTGATATTCCTAAACATCCACTTCTCCACCGTTTATGTTATCATACGCTTTCGCCTTCTCTCTTCCAGGTATTTTTTAACTGCAGCTGCGTGGGAACCTTTGAATCTTCACAGAGCTCTTCAGCTGTAGTGGGACCATGTCAAAAAGGAAATGAGTGTCCCAAAATGTTTCTGTATTTTCTAGTAATATCAGTTATCACTTCATACACTTTGTCAGTAGGTGGCACACCCGGATACATACTGCTTCTAAGGTAAGAAATAATTTCTGCTAGCATTGCCAAATGTTTTCAAAGTGTTTTGACCTATGACTGGTACTCCCTCCCCTCCTGGTATTCCTACTATTTTTCTCCTTGTTTTAAAGATTGGTTTAACATAAGTTGGTTTTTTTTTTTCCTACTGTGATAATCACAGATTTGTTGAATGCTTATCCCAGTGCATATTTAACTGCTGGAACTATTTGTGCATCACTGACTGTAAGCTTTGAAGCTAATTTTAGAAAGTGCAAAAGGTATTTCATACTACCAGTGCTTAATCTGGATTTTTGTCAGCTTCTTGCAATTTTTGGATTCCAAGTCCTGTTCTGCTCTGTTTTGGAAAGCTTTCTTTCTCAGTTCCTTTTTCAAAATTATTTCCAGATGGGCACATTCTGCTTCTCAAACAAAACAACAATAAATCCAGTCTAACTAATCTTTAGTATTATAACTGTGTTTTCTGGCCCTCAAATTCTCTTTGTTTTTGAATTAAATTTTCTGACCTGTCTCACTGCTGGTATCTTTATACCACATGGACAATGCCAGTGTTAGAACTGGCTGAACATAGACCATATGGAAAAACCTAAATAAAGAAATGTGACTTCAGCTACCATTCCATCACAATCCTTGAACCAGAATAAATATTCATGCAGAGACTTTCAGAAATAGTTGAGGTGAGGATCCTTCTCCACTGCCCCGCACAAACACTGCCAGTGAGGTGTGTACAAGCTGCATAGCTTTCCTCACACACCTTGCGGGGTTACCACTGAGTGCTGGAAAACCATAGAGCATCTCTCTCTCCCCAAGGGCTCACTCCAAGAACAATGGTACTACAATCTATTTTAGACAACTTTTACTGAAGCTTCTGCACAACTAAACTTTTCCATGCACCAAGATGAGGATGATTCATGAGTGGAGAGCTTGCAGCAAAGCCTTCAGGATTTACACCAGGTTGCTCTCTGTGGTTGCTCCTGACATGTTGCATAAATATGGGCATAGAGCTATGCAGGGATGCAGTTCCCTTCCCCTTTCCCTTTCCGTAATGTCTTCCTTCTATCCATAGGATATATGGTGGAAAATGTACAGATCTGGTACCACACAGGGCCCCAAAACTGTGGTAGCCATGCTCAACCTCCTTGTTCTCTTCTTGTCTCCACTGCATAAAAAATGAAGTGTTCGGGAGGAGATGTTCATAGCTGAACACGTACAGGCTTAAATCACATGGAGTTGCCTGCCCTTCTCAGCCCTAAGCACTTGTGCTTGGGAGTCTTACTGCTAAATCGATTGAGTTAGAAAAGCTTAGAAAGGTTTTCAGTTACAATACTAAACCACTTTGTTATACGAAATCAGCAAAACATTTTTATTGGTTCTGCTCCAAAGATTTCACTGCTGTTGAAAATCATTTTACTTTGAGAGACATTTAACTGAAACTGAGAAGTTATGTATTTTCCTGCTGGATTGAAGGCATCCACCTTTGATGTGCAGCTAAATAAAACATGTTTCAGTAAGTTCAATCCTTTTTTTTTATTCTGCACTGCAAATGACCTGTGGGCACAATTCCACTTTAAGCTAACACTTACTTTTCTCTTTTTTGAAATCCATCACTGACTGACTTTCTCCAAAAATCTGGCTGAATTGAAAGTGTGCTTCTGTTACCAGAAGGAAAATAAATTTTCTTTGGACACAAATAGTCCCAAGGTCAAGTTGCAGACTTCATTATGTATTTTTTCCCAATGACCTGTTTTAAAAATTATTCAGTATTCAGTAATCTCTGTTAAGATTACAGCATTTAAGCAAGCTGATGTTTTCAAACAAGCAGATATCGATGCACCTGCCATGGAGCACACATACAGATAAATCCTTAAAAGCCTGTAAGATGTAGTGATATTTACTTTGATGGTTTGCACACTGAAGTCATTGAAATATGCTTACAGCTGGTAACCAAGTCATTTGCTGAAATGCCATTTTGGTGGTATTAGTCTAATTACAGTAGCCAAGGAACATGGGACAGCCCCCAAGTTTTGGAGAACAAAGCCCTGCAGTTCATATAACTGTTGTTCAAGCACCAGCTATTAATAGCAGGTGAGTAGGCAGTGAAAAGGAAGTCTCAGATCTCCCTAAGAGGTCTGGCTATCACTCAGGATCACAAAGGACTCCTGTTTCCTTGCAAAGACAATACAAAGAATAAAACAATTTTTTTTTTGTCTGAAAGAGATTTTTTTTTCAGGATATAAATCCTATGAAACACATATTAAATATCCAGTTATTGGTTTTATTTTCCACTTTTTGCTTTCTATGCCCTCAGATTTGTTTAGGAGGACTCTAGGCTGAGGCGTGCTTATGTAGCAAGTGTCTGGTAGGAGAGCAAGACACTGTTCTTCTAACTTAAAATCATTCTACAGTCATGACCTTGTAGATGGCAGTGCTTGTATAAGCCACAATCAACAGATTGTGTGATGGTAATCCATGACCAGGGCATTAGAGAACAAAGTGTTGAAAACTATCACTGGTGGGGAACAATTGAGTTTGTTCTGAAATGTCTTTATTATTTTTTAAAATATATCCCCAATTACATTAATTTCTGCAGAAGCAGAGGCCATCCTAGTTCAGATGACAGAGACTGTACCTCCAGTGTGCTATGTTCATCCATAGTGACAACTGAATTTCAGCCCATTTTATTATTTCTGATTTATATTGAATTAGATGACTGTGACAAAAGTTTTATTAATTACCATATTGATATACGTTACCCCACATATCAAAAATGTCCTTGTTTAACCATGTGGCTGGTACTACTCACTTGCCAAAATCAAACATGTACCCAGATTTGTGCTGGATTAGGGATTGTAATAGTCAGTCTGGTACGTGCTGGGAGAAACAGCACATTTGAGTAGCTGGTGGGGGAGCAGATGATTCCTGGCAATCTGAGAGGCTCCATACGCACACTGCTGATAGCACGGATGGGAAAGGCAGCTGTTCTCCTGCCCACTGCATCCCCCTCCCTCAAGGAGCCAGGATGATGATCTAAGGCCGGAGCAGGGCTCATCTGGAGCCAGAAGAACTGGATGTGTGTGTTGGACTCACCCTGCAATCTCAGAAAAGTCCAAATGCAAATGGTCTGCTCTGTCAGAGAATGGCTTGGAGGATTTACCTTTACAGGAATTGTGATCCTGGTCCTAGATAGAGTGCAATGAAAAGTAAGTGCCTAAATACCTTGTACTAGCCTGGGATTTGATCCTGAATTTCATGGAGTGTCTAAGTGAATAAAACGATCCAATGGATGCATGATTTCACTATCAATTTTCTTATCCTGTGTTAGTAATACCTAAGTGCTGATATCATCTGAAAATCCACAACCATCTTAAAATGTGATGTTGAATATAGACGTTCAGAATTCCTAGATGCCGTTCTGATTTTATCACCTTTTTTACGTATTTCTGAAATTTGGTTAAAGTCTGTGACATCAAGGAGGAAAAAGTCACATTTCTTTCCTTTCACTTGCTTTCTATTTGTGTTCTAATTATAGACACCTGATGCTTTATTTCTATTTAGCACCTTTTTATTATTATTACTTTTAGATGCATTAAACCCCACTTGAAATCATTTGCACTTGGTATCTATACCCTGGCAATAAGAGTACTTGGTAAGTCTGTTTGTACTCCTGAGTTGGTTTTAATACACTCCTCACTAATCATTTATCTTAGAATTAAGCTTTGATTGTTGGAAAGAACAGTGTTTATCAGCAAATAAATATCATATGATTTAAAAAAAAAGTTCGGAAAAAGGTAATTGCTTTGTTCTTCATAAATCACATAACTATGTCTTAGGTATAATTAAAATACACAAGGCCAGTGTTTATAGAGATGTGATCCTTTACACTATGAAGCTAACATCAAAATTACATCTTATTCCCTTACTCAGCAACAAGCATAATAGAACAGCTATGGCTGAGAATTTGTGATTGCTTTTCAGGCGTATATTCACTAGTTTCTAAGGGAATTAATCTGACTACAGGTGTGCCTGAGGGCGGGGTTCACTACAGCCTTGTGGTAGAGCCACTTGAAATCGAGGGTAACATGAGATGCCAATGAACTGGAAATTCTAAAATCCTCTAGGTCTTCATGAAAAAAAAATAGCAAGAAGCAAGTCACCTATTTAAATGTGCAGAGTTAGATGGACTGGATGAACTTACATCAAAACAAGCTGTTGGCTTCTTTCTTACACCTTTGCAGGCCAGAATTTTCTCTCCAGGCTTACTTTTTTCTCCAGCAACCATGGTTGGCTCCCCAGGTGACACAGAGTCCAGGATGTCCCCATCAGCACATGAAAAAAGCCTTCTCCTTTCCATCACCCCCAAGAACTGCAGTAGGTTTGCCCCTGCCACAGTAGGATCTCAAGATACTTGGAGGATTCCTGCAGCCCCACTGCAGGCTCCCAGCCCCACTGTCTCTGTCCCTTCTCATCCCCCACCCAACACATAGGACACCCCTACACCCAAGCTGAACAGACTCCATCATCACTCTCAAGAAAGGAGAAGTATATCCTATTTTTTTCCCCAGAGGAGTCCCGCAGGGTGAGGAAACCAAACCACGGCCAGTACTCCAGCACTGACTTCCACAGGCTTTTTGATGTTTTGTCATGTTTTCCTGGCTTCCCACAGGGAGGAAAGGGCGGTGTGTGCCTGGGCAGCACAAGGCACGTCTTCTCGAACCAGCAAACAGGGTGGAAGTGTCATTGCTGTTAGAATATATTATTTAATGTTCTACATGAGCGTGCCTCTAGATCAGAACTGATCACCCTGGAAAGTAAATTTCTTACCTCTATTTATTTGTTAAATACACACAGCGGGGATTCCAGCCCCAGTGTATTTCGGAGTAGCCATAGATACCACTTGCCTGAAATGGGGAAGCAAAAGATGTGGGGGAAGAGGAGCGTGCAGACTCTATGACTCCAGTGCACTCAGGTAACAGCTCTTCTCCATTCGTTCTTTACCTTTTGTTCTTAAAGTACATCTACACCTGGCACTGGTAGAAGAATTTCTGTTAGAAAATCTGAGTGAAAGATTTGAAACCGAACCAAATACTCTGACTAACAATATTAACAATAATTCTCACATTTCACCATTCTTTTTTGATTCCATCTCTTTTGGGGGATGAGGGGCAGATCATCTTGTTTCAGTGTCAGCGGGAAATAATTGTCACTTAATAATTCACCAAAAAAAAGCTGTGTTGAAACCTCAATTTTATGCTAAAGCTTCCCTCACCTTTCAATGTCTGCGCTGTCATTGTGTGTGTGTGTGTGTAAATAAGTTATTAAACCTTATTTTTCTCCATGTGGGAGCTGGATCAAAAAATGGAAGGCAAAGGTGCCACAAAACATGCTTGGCTTATCTAGAGGCTTAAGTGCAGAGTTGTCTTTATCAATTTATTGCTAGAGGACAGTAATTGGCTGAACTGCATTTCTGAAAGGCTTCACCAGAAATGAAGAATGGAATAACAATGGTAAGAGGAAAATGAGAGAACAGGTTGTCCCTTCTCCTACCCCAAGGAAAATAAACATGAGAGGAGGGTACATCTTGTTTTGAAAACTTGAAGGAAAGAGCAAAATCTCAGCTGGGACTCTTTTTGCTAATAAAACATTATGATGTTATTGTTGCTGCTGTTGTTGCTGTCATTATGCCTGTTAAGCAAAACTGCCATCAAATGGTCTCAATATCACTGGTACTGTTTATAAGACAGCCAAAAAATAGAGCAATTGCCCTAAAAATATTAGTGCTATTCTTACTGAAGCACATTGGGGTGGAGGTCAGTCAATGCCTGAGATGCTTTCTTGACCACAGACCATGCTATACCTGATGTGGGTGAGCTGAAAAACTCCCCTCTCCTGGGTCATCCCCTTGATTGAAGTGTCCTTACGCAGCCTTACCTCATGAAAATATGAATGTGTCCTTGATGCCTTGTAGTCCTGTGTTGCCTGTGACATAGGCTCTGATCAATCATTTCTCTCTCAGGTATGTGTACCTGGGGCTG
This sequence comes from Eulacestoma nigropectus, assembly GCA_013397775.1. NCBI lineage: Eukaryota > Metazoa > Chordata > Aves > Passeriformes > Eulacestoma > Eulacestoma nigropectus. The sequence goes on from VZTE01007282.1 coordinate 1,973,545, forward strand.
ACTTTGGTCTTGGGCACGGTGTCCATTTTCTTCAGTGTTGCTGTCCTTTGGGTTCTCCGGAAAAGGTCTTCTCCACAAGATGAGACCCTCTCAGCCAACGGGGAGAGAGGCGCCTGTGGAACAAAGAGCAGAAAAGATAATTTTGTCAATAGTGACCAGTTAATTCAGTCAACTTACTGGCCAGAAAAGGAGACCAGACTTTAGGAAAACTGAGATCTCCACAGTGATTTTACCCAGTGAGTGGTGTTCCAGGCAAAAATCCATCATCAGTGAAGCAGTATCTTAGTATCCACCCTGAAAATGTTCACTTTCTTGCTATTTTCACTGTAAACCCCAAAAGCAAAGACCACCAATTTTTAGCATGTGAACATCTCTAAAAACACTGCTCACCATATTTTATTCCGAGTGAGGGGATTTCCTATGGCTGGGGAGGTGCAGTTGTTCCCTCACCGAGACACCATTTTTGCAGCTGCCCCTCAGCTCCCTCCCGCCTCACGAAGCTGCAAGAGCCGCTGCTGCCCCTTGGTTTCCTTCTGGGTGTGAGGGGTAGTGGGGAGGCTGCCATGCAGCTCCCTCTGCCATGGAACCAGCCAAGAGGAGCTGGGGCACAAACCCTGACTTGGCAACCTGGAAGGTGGAGGGATGTCCGGCGCGTAGCCCGTCCTTGCGAACAGTGAGGCACGGGGGCAGGAGGAAGGTGGTTTGCTGGAAGGACGAATCAGCCACAGGCTCTGGGCATCTCATGAATTCAATCCATAACACTTAGGACATCAAATGTTGTGGTTAGGAATCCGTTTTTCAGTAGCTTTGTCCAGTAGCACAACAATCAACAATAGAAGTTGTCATTACAGTCAAAGAGACCACAAGAGTATCATCCAAAGGAAACTGGAATGAAAATAGAGCTTTTTTAGATTTCCAGCAGTTTCTTGCTACTTGCTAGTACTCAGTGTACTAAATAATTCCATGCACTTTATGATGTAATAACAAAATGGTACAAGATAAATATGATTTATATTTTAAAAAGCTATGACAAGACAGCTTGGGAAAAATAAAATTAATTAAAATTAATTAAAAGACCAGGTGACTTGGGGCTTTTCCTTTTAATTTATTGTATTTTCTAGCTGAAACTAAGACATTTTTGGACTTGTTAAATATTTGATATTAATTATATTTGGGGTGGGGAGTGCAAAGGAGAGCTGTTTAATAAGAAAAAAAATCTCAAGAAAGCTTGCACTGGAAAAGACAGTGGCAGCGCCACAGGGATATCCTTTAAAGAACTATAATTTTTGAGCACATGATGAAAAGCAGGCTTCATCCTTCACCACAATATTGGCAAAACAAATCCATTTCACATCATTTGTGTCCCAGCAGTGACTGGAGGTACCCTGCTGCCTCTCCTGTGGGGTGCATGAGGAGGGGCATATGCATAAGAGTGGGACTCACTGGGCTTTGTCAATGATCAATGTTTACACTGTGCCATTAGGGAACTACCTAATCCACTCAATAGCAACACCAAGAATATCTATAGGCACCAAATATCTGCAGAAGGTAAGGCTTTAAACCCATTACTGGGGAAAATGCATTTGTCAGAGGAAGAACCAATGTCACCCAGATTTGCCACATGGGTGAGTGTTTAGACAGTGGCCTGGAATGTGGGAGACCCAGTCTCCTGTCCCAGATCTTTGTCTTCCCAGGTGAGTGTCAGAGGCTATGGGCAGTGAGGTCCTGGACAGCTGTGGCTGTTCACTTGGTCTTGTATAAACTGAAGTATTAAACTAAACAAACATAATTAAAATAATATGAAGGTTTATGAATATTGGACTAAGTCAAGAGTTGTGGTTGGGGTGAACCACAAAGATTGGCATTCCCATCTCAGGTCCCATGATATTGCATCATCATAAAAACAGCAAAAAATGTCATACTGCACCAGCATCCAGGAGTAAGAACAATGCTTGCAGCCTTCCATAGCCTCCTGGGGAGGGAACTTCCCATAGAAATGAGCTGTCAGATCCAATGAGAGAAAGGAGGAACCCAACTTAAGTACACACTGGGATAAAAAAGGAGAGATATCTGCATTTCACTCACTGCTTTCACTCAGATATTGTATGTGTGTCAAAGCAATGAGTGCGATTCCTACTTCGTGAATCAGTCGTGGCAAGGAGGCTGCTGCTCACCGACTATAAAGCTGTCACTGTGGCAGTTCTGCCCATGCCCAGCAGCAAGATGACTAGGAAAATTCACTGACTTCACCTGGGAGAGAGAAAATTTTCTTCTTAGTAGCTGAAAGAGTGCTGTGTTTTGGATTTAGTATGAGAATGATGTCGATAACACGCTGATGTTTTAGTTGTTGCGGAGTTGTGTTTACCCCAAGTCAAGGACTTTCCAGATTCCCATGCTCTGCCAGTGAGAAGCTGCACAAGAAGCTGGGACTTCTGAAGCTGCTCAAGAAGCATGGCCAGGACAGCTGACCCAAACTAGCCAAAGGGATATTCCCTACCCTGGATGCCATTCCCAGTTTATAAACTGGAGGGAATTGGCCAGGAGGAACCAGTGATTGTTAAGGAACAGACTGGATATCAGTCAGCAATCGCATTGTGCATGGAATAGTTGTCTTTCTTGGGGGTTTTTTCTCTCTTTCTTTTTTTTTTCTCCTTTTTCATTGCAATTATTATTATTCTATTTTATTTTAATTATTAAACTGCTCTTAACCCATGGGGTTTACCTTTCTTTTTTTTTTTCAGTTCTCCTCCCCATCCCTCTGTGGGGGCAGGGTGAGCAAGCAGCTGCATGGCATTTACTTGTTGGCTGAGGTTAAATCACAACAGACAAATAAAGAAATTAAGGGAAATAAACATGTCTAGTTTAGAAAGAAACTCTAGTTTAGAAAGAAACAGGGACAGAAAAAAATCAACATCATGGGTTATCACCTATGGTTATACATTAAGCTTGTACTTAGTGAATAATTCTTTCAAACACAAGCTTTCCTTTCATACCCCATTTCCTTTACACATAGAACACTAGAAAAAAAATAGTTTCAGTAAGTCTTATTTTCATTATGTTTTGAAAATGACCACTTTCCTCCTCTCATCCATCAGCAATGATAATACTGGAAGTTAGCAAGAAGATATAAACCATCCCCACTTCGAACTATTTTCAAGTCTGTTACTTTATTTTAGTACTTTAAGTAGTAACATGGATTCATGGATGAGTGTCTGACTAGAGATACATATTCTGGACTTGTTATAATACTTGAAGAAATGGTCTCAGCACCAGGGTATTTGGACCTGTCAGAATCTTCCTACCAGAATTCTTCATCATTCTTCTTCATTCTTAAACTGTATCTGCAACAGATGCTGTCTCACAAAGGTCAACAAATCTGGATCTTTTCTTTTCTTTTTAGAGTTAGAGATGCTAAACTACAACCAAGAGACTGCAAAGAAGCAAACACCTTTCATTTTCAAAGGTGAGACTGTTAAAAGAATTAGCTGAGGTGATTTCCAACCTTTCCTATCAGCCTTAGAGGCCAGAGTGGGACTCCTACCCTTGTTAAGAAGTCCCCACAGGCTGTATGCCATGTAAAAAGTGGGATATTATAGCAAGGTCCCCAGCTGTCACGTGCAGGACAAGGCTAGGGTAACCAGGCTATGCCACATAATGGGATGTGCAACCAGGCCTTGGGCACATGAGCCAAAGGCACATTTCCTCTTCTACCTCCCAGCAAAAAAATGCAACTCTCAAATGACATTGCATGCCTTAGTTATAGGCACATCATTTTTAATCATGTCAGGAGGGAGTTATCAAGAACTTCTAGCAAATAAAGGAGGCAAAAAGGCAAGGTCAGAAGACTGAGGGAACAATGCATTTTGTCTATAGCTCATGTCATCCCAGCATCTGAGGGAATTACTGAAAAACAGAGAGCAAAGGGTGTGGATGTCTCAAAAAGAATAAACAGGCTGAATAATTACAGATTGCCTCCTTGAAGATGAGTAAGACTGATGTATGAAACCACTATTGTAATATTTTGAAATTACAGTACAACTGGTATAAACTGAGAGAAAACACTGACAGCACCACTTCGGCTGGTTTGACTGATGATGACACAACATGCAACTTAATTCTGCATAACATTAAAAGAAAAACAAGTTACTTAAGAAACTTAAGAAGCTATGAAGTTCATAGACGTGCAAGTAGCTAGGTCGCAGAGGCATCTTAAAAGCACTTGCAAATAGATAAACATTATTAATAATAATTAATAATCTAGCCCAAAGGCTGTTGTCTAGAGGCATCATCGATCTGACCAGGCTGGTTGCCTTTTTTTGTGTCCTGGACCATCACCAAGGAAGTGCTGCATGAGTCAATTCTTCACCTAGTGCTAATCAGCCTCTAGAAGACAAAAAGTCCATAATTGCTGTAAAAATGATGACAGCAATTTAAATGTGGAGCCCTTTAATGGTGATTTTAAGTGCTCATTAAAAGGGCCTTACTTAAGCAACATGTGGCTAATTTCAGGAGGTTAGTTAACCAACAGCTCATCCCAGATTAATACAGTTCATTGAATTTTGAAGAGAGTAAATAAGGAAAGGATTTAGTGGAGAGCATGTGGAGCACATTCTCACAGCTGGATTGTGACCAGGCCAGGAAGCTCTCTCTCATGGCTGTTGAGCATGGTAAGTTTGAAAGGTTGTTGTACACAGTGGTATCCAGAACCCTCTTTTTGATCCTGTGATGTTGTCACTTCTAAAACAAGATGTGAAAAAACAAAAACTTTTTAAAACAAAAACCAATCTGTGATAATGTTATACAGCAGCAAAAATCTGTTTATTTAACTGTGCAAAGAGTTTTGCAATGTCTGGAAATCAAACAGGATAAAATTATAATAAAAATAAGATACTTTTTTTTCACTAGAAAAACAGTCTTTGGGGTGTTTCTGACACCTGATAGATTTTTCTGTCAGGTGTAGTCTTTAAATCAAGAGTCACCTGTTCTTTTAAATTGTCTGCTCTAGCGTAACAAGACAGATGAACAGGTTGTTGAAGTGGTGTTGTATATAATGCCAGATATACAATTAAGTGAGTCCTATTAATTTTCTCAGTCGTGTTACATGAGGTAGTATCTCAGACCATGTGAAGGTGATGGGGGGCTTGCCCTGGGATTTCACCTGAAGTCTGCATGGTTTTTGTTTCTGTTGTCCTGTGATGCAGCACACATTTGGATTGGCTCCTACAAAGGTCTAAGCACTCTCACCTGCCAATGACTTACACTTCAATTTTGTGTCTGTAATAACAACTCCAATCCAAGCTGCTGATTAAGACTGAATGCAAAGAGAAGCTGTACAATCAGCATCAATATCCACCCTTTGTATTTTAAGTAAGGAAAAAAAAGTAAGAAATATCATTAAAACAACACATCATGGTCTACTTTTCCGCAGATAGATGCATGATGCAAATCAATGGCAAAATTATCAAGTTCTTCTGAAAGACAAATGCTCCACTGAGCAGTGGAAGGATAAATTCCCAGACACTGGCTAAGATGGAGACAACCGATCAGCCTCTCAGCAAGCTTTTCTCTCTTGTTAGCTCTACAGCACCAAATTGAAACTAGCTACTGTGGGACAGGAGCACCAAGAAGCCTTTTCCATTATGGTAAAGGCTTTTTTCATCCTCTCAGGATTCTTGTAATATCTTAACATTTGCTTAGCTGTACACTATCCCTTTTACTTAGTTTGTTAACAAAGAGTTAAATTTTAAAATACATTGATTTTCTGTATCTTGGGATTAGTGTCTTGAGAATAAGAAGGGCTCTAATCAAAGCTGCCTACTACAGTTGGCCTCTGCCTGGCCAGCAGCTCTCTGCTACTGCTGCCTGCCCCCTGCAAACTGTGCCTTGGCAGCCTCTTCTTCTGGTGGGATCTGCTGCCACCCTCTGCTTGGAGGAGTCTGCAACCATCTCCTGTGCTAAAGGTGACTTACTGTGGCTTTCATAAGGACTGCTTTTAATCTCAGCAGGAATCAGAAATTGCTGGTATCTCAATGTTCTTATTAAGGGGATTTTTACTATCATAATCCATTTTTTTTTCCTGGAAGTGTGAGTAATATGGGGGGGTGGTCTTGGACGGAAAAAGAGATACGTCTCTTTTTTTCAGTTGTGAGACCAAGTCTTCAATTTGACTTCACTAGTTTCCCATTCTGGTAGTTTTAATCAACAGTTCTTGGTTCAAGAAGTCAGCTTTGATCGTGAATGCTTCCACAGACAGTTTGGACAGCAGCAGTCTGAAGATAGAAAAATTCTTCTCAGCCATACTGAAAGCAAAGTACAAAAGAGATTTTAATTCCTGGAAAGTTATAAATTAACGATATATACAGGACTAGGGGAAAAAAGGGAGAAACTGATGTGTATTCACTTTTCAGAATGATGAAAACAAAGAAATACTGTTTCTCTTATATGGAAAAGAAAGTAGCACCTTTTTGTACAGGTTCTACTTCGTCCAAGTAAAAGAGCAAATTTAGCTCCATCCCTTTCCAGATGTTTAGGATTAAAAGGCCAAAAACCCACTTGGGTAGGTCTGCTAATACATCCGAAGACAACCTGAAAATGAAACCTTGGGAATGTAAAGCTCCACTATAAAACCTTGGAAAACAACAGGGAATACTTATCTTGACATAGTCAGAGCCTAACAGTGGAGCTTGTGACACACCTTTGAAGAAGGATGAGGACACAGGTGGTTGTGTGTCTGTGCCCTTGGTGGAACACCAGCAACCACACAGATTAGCAATATAGTATGGTAGCCTGCAACAAAGAGCAATAAACAGGGGCCAAGATGCTTGTCTTGTGACTAGAAAATGTCAGAAACCTTCTGGTAGTGAGTGGTTGATGCTTTATGCCACAACAGGACTTGAAGGATCACTAACACTGAAAAAAAGAGGCCCACATCTGTTATAGGTTCATGAATTTCTATTTCTTACATGTACTTAATGCTAAGTAATGCTCTGACTATGAGGAATAACTCTTTTAGAAAAATTGCAGTGATGGCAATGGTGGTTGTTTTGGGGTTTTTTCATTCAGACTTAAATATAATGGATGCAATCATAATGCAACGCCATGGATTTTCTCCACAATGATGAATCACTCAGTCATGGAAAACTAAAACTTGTTCTGCACAAAAAGTTACAACCAAAATTAATCAGGAAAATAGCAGCAGAGGTTTATGGAAGATTATAGAAAAAGTTAACCTTAAAGCCGTTATTGGACACAATAGACTGGTGATTTGGAACAGCCAGCATGGATTTATCAAGGGTAAATCAAAGTCTGACTAAGCTGGTTGATTTATATGACGTGGTGAAAGTCATGACAGGGCAGGGGGCAGGAACTACCAGGAATGGAATATTTTGGTGTAACATCCAGGCAGACAGTAGTCATATCTCACCTGCCTCAAGAACAATTTATCTTTTAAGTACAGTTACTCTTAGGAATCAGGCAGAATGCACAGCACGGGCACAATCAAATAAATTATTTCTCAGGAAACCTGTTCCGGTTTCCTTGAACTAGGGTTATAAGTAGATAAAGGGCTGCTCCAAAGTATACATAGCCCTAATGAACTTTAATATTTCACCTGCCTGTGTTGTTAATAGCACTAAACTATAAATCTCAACAGTCTTCTAAGCATTCTTGAACAGCCACTCTGTTCCATACATCCAAGGCATTATATTTTCTCTTCCTGCAAGTCCTTGGCTGGCTCTAGCAGATCTGAGCTGAATGGACTTTAGGCATAGACTGTGAAAATAAAACTTCCTAACAAAATGCATTGGAAACAGGAATATTTCTAAAGTTGGGGCACCATATTTTTAAACACCAGGAAGGTGTGAACCATTATAATCTAGACAAGATCAGGAGAAAAAAACGATGCTTCACAAGAATGTACAAAAGGAACACACTAGCACGTCTTCTTCCTAATTAACTTTTGACCTCTGTGGATAAACCTGGATTTTGGGACCTTTAACAGAGGGCAGGACTGGGAGGAGACAAGATTAAAACATTGGTTTGTGTTGGAAGTTAATGATTCTTATACCAAGTACCAGCAGAGCTTTGCTGAAGAAGAGAATAGTCAGACTTTTGAGCATTTGTGTGGTAGTATAACTGCTGCTGTTGTGGATGCAGAAGCTAGGTAGGTACCTCTTTAATATTCTTTTTGTTTCTCTTAACTTTAAAATGTTGCTATTGGTGTTTGCAGCTGTTGAACAAGACCTGTGTAGCACCAGTTGCACTTACTGTAGTCGGTAACACCAGTGACAGTCCTGGTGCCATTGCTTTAATGATGGCATCACGCACTGTATGCGTGTCTCTGAACTGTAAGCATTGTATGTCGTGAACAATGCAAGCAGCACTGAGGTCTGCACAGCTCTGTGATACTCATTTTTCATATTAGGTGAACTTAAAAGGTCTTGCTATGATTGTATTTCAAAATCAATGAGACAATTAGATTAGCACTGCAGTTAGTGTAAATTGTTACAGTTCCATAAATTACTGGAGGAAATGTGGCTCTTGATTTGTGATTTGCTCTTCTATTGAGTGATGTCACAGTACCTGAGAGTGTAACTGTGGTGACAATCAGCCCGAAGACTTAGACTGTCTTTGCTGGATTCTTAAAGGTCCTCAAACATCACTATATTTCTCTTTTATAAAAGTCTACAAAACCTGTAGCAAACTGGTGTCTTGACCTTTGTAAACTAAACACCTGTTATTCATGCTGAGGTTTTTTAATGGATGTTCTTATTCAGTATAATCTGCATATAATTAGGGGGTATAAAACAAAGCTGATTTTTTTTTATATCTGATAAGGAATAGATCTACTGAACAGGCCCAGAGTTAGGCCATGACCCCTATAAGATCATGTCCTCTGAAGCACTGAATAAATCTGCACCTGTCCTTTGCAAGGCTGGCTGTATTCACTCTGCAATTGAATTGCAAGTTGCTGAATGATTTCCCGTGGTGTTGTGGAAGCCGTCTGCTCCCAGCAACACACATGATCCACACTGATTATTAGTTAAGACCCTTGATTTTCCCCCACCCAAGGTGGTTCTCAGAAGAGACTTTACTGAGCATAAAATCAAGTGAATCTGTCAAACGTTCCAAAAAGTGAACTGAGTGTTAAATTTCATCTGCCTGTACCACTTAGAATTTTTTAGTGGTTTTTTTTTTTTCTTTTTGCTTGTTTTTTGGGAAGAGGTTTGTTTTCTTCTCCTAAGAAGAAAGACAGGTTAGTTTTTGTTTAGGTTGATTGACTACCTAAACAATACCAATACCTTACTTGCCTAATCTTGTCTTTCTGCAAATGCAACTCTCTCAGATCACTATTACAGAAGAGTGGCTTGTGCAGGCAAAGAATGGTAGTTTTAGAGAACTCATATTAGTGAAAGGGCACATTTGGTGCAGAAAGCTTCATACTTTTGCTTTCATACTTCATACTTTTAACCAGACCCTCAATTTATTAAATATGGAAAAAACGCTAATGAAAAAAATCTAAAATAGCAACTTTATCAATACTTAAAATTAAAAGGCTCAGCAGCTACTGTATGTTGACATCAATTGTGAATTGACCTTTTATCTTTTTTTTCTAATGCTCTTGGTGGCCTGGAATTTCCCCAGCCCTCATCTCTTCCATCTCCAGCTGATATCAGTGTAGGTCAGGGTCATCTGAGGGTGGGAGGAGACACTGCCAGCAGATTCTAAGGCATGTTGTACCTCTAAGTTCTCAAAAAAAAAGCCACTTCTCTAGTCCTATGACCCGCAATGATGTGGTCCCCCAGCATATTATTGTAGTCATCAGTGTATCGTCATTACAAGGAGAAGTTTATATCTTCAAGTTACACAAAGACATCTGAATTTCAGAGGACCAGATGCTCAAAAGTATTTCTGCACTAACTTTTCCTGAGCACCAGTAATTTTATTTCATAACATTTTTTGTTGGTAGCTGTGCAGTCTTGGAGAAATCCTCTCTCTTCTTCTTGCTCCTGTCTGTCTGAGCAGCCAAGGGGAAGGAGAAGCTAATTTTTTTTGTCCTGATTCTTGTGCTGACCCAGACTTATAGCATAACCGCAAAAGAGTTTGGGAAGTAGATATTAGCAGTGGGAAAGAAGATGGACCTTTTCCAACATTGCAAAAGTTCATCCAACTTTTTTCAGCTGCATTCGAGCATATAAACCTCTCTTTGTGTGAATCGTTCCCCCTCTCTCTCTTTTTCACCCTTTTCTCAAATGAGGAGAGTATTGTGAAAGGTGAAACAAATCAGATCTTGTGAGCTGTAATTTCTGAGTTCTGGCTTGAGGGCATTAATTTCAATTCTCTAATAGAACATGCAATACTCCTATCTGCAGATATGAAGATAGCTTGTTTCAAGTGACCCATTTTTTTCCGAGGGGCTCTGCAGTGGCTTCTGGATCATCCTTGAGGAATCTGTTCTATTTGTAGTGGGAGTTGCACAAACAGGCAAGTGTTTTCATTCTTTAAATAAACTTTGCAAACAGATATATAGACTTCCTTTACAGCTTTTCCCTGAAGTGCATTTTTTGGTTGTTATCCATCACTCAGATACAGAGTTTTAAAAAGCTGAGGAAAAAAAAAAAGATGAAATATTGAACTATTCATTGCAATAAACCAAAATACAACTTAATAACAAAACAAGGCTTTCAACACTAAAACATTATGATGTATCAAAGGCTATATCATTGTCTATGATTACAGGAAGTTCCTGAGGGAACTGGAGCAGTTCTGCTGAACTGCTCAGTTGCAGATCATTTCATGCATTTGGGCATATCGACAGCACTCTGCAAACAGAAAGAGATTGGGGTTACCCTGTGTATCATTGCAAGAAGAAAAAAAACCATGTAATATTCTTACAGGTTAGCTGAAATAATAAATTGTTTTGTCACTAAGAATTGTTTACAACAAGCCAGTGAAAAGGAGTAAAGTGGATGGCACAGTGTTGCTGCAGATTTTACCAGATTGACGACTGAGTTCTAAGCCACATGGCCTGCAAATTTAGAGCTTCCTAGGACTCCCTGTGCTTCAGCACTGACGCTTTGTTGACCCTTGTAGTTTGTTTTTGGACAGAGACTTTGTCTCTTACTCCCCTGTCAAAATTGGCTTTTTAGCATTAAAAGACAGAACAAGGTAGAAAGGGGGGTGCTCATGTCTCTTAAAAAAAAAATGTCAAAACTTGATACTTCAGAATTTTAAAAATATACACTTTGAAACATGCAAGTCATTGAGCCAAATCATTTTCAGTAGAAAGTTTCCGTTTCAACATCTCAGCATTTTCCTGTGATTAGTTTCACCAGATTAATCAGAGAGGTCCTTAAGCAACTCTATTTTGGCATATGTGCTTTTGTATTTATTACTGTTTTCTCTTGAGTTCAGATCCCTCAGTAAAGAAATCAGTCATGACAGTGGAAACCAAACCCAGCAACGTCAGTGACTCAAATCGGGAAGCAGAACCTGACCAGCTTTTGGATGATGAAGGAAACAAAAATCCACCAGTCAAAAAGACTTCCTCTTGCACTGGATTGAAGGTTTGGTGCCTTAGCAATATCACCATGAATTACCATTGTTATCTGTTAAGAAATGTTCAAGATGTGACACGCCAAATCCCTTCACTCTTGCTCCCCCTATCTTTTGTGGAACTGAATACACGCTAGAGGTACAGGAGATTGTCAGATCTTATCTTTTTTCTGAAGAAAACAAAAATTCATGATCTAGCACATTTACTCACAAGCTATTTGTAGGTGGATCCCCTTCTTGGTCATTAGAGAGAGGCAGCAACTTCACATGGAAGACTTGAACCAGCCTCAATTAGGTGCCTACAATGCACTTGTCTGGAGGTTGCTGTCCACCACCATTCTTGTAGGGTCAAAATAAGGTGAGGTGAACTATATTTCATCAAATGTTTTGTGGTTGACCTGAGGATTGCATTTTAAAACCCAAACTACTCCAGTAATTTTTGTTTGTGTTTTCATGCTTACCAGCAGTTTGTGATTGCAGCCAAACCCTCTGAGAACACTGCTGGCATAAGGCACAAAGAGTGATTCTCAGACTTTTTGCCAGTCAAGCTCAGGAAATATAAAACATATCAGGACAAACCCCACACTTAGGAGATTTTTTTCTTCATTCCTGACAAAAAATGAGAGTAAATATTCCAATTTTCAAGCTTTTACTTCCCAGATTGGCTTCATTTCTTACAGTAGATAGTATTGCAATGTCTAAACCTATATTTACTTTGTTTATTTACACAAGTTTCTGTTGTATTGGAACTCTTGCCCAGTGAGCAGTAAGTCTATTTGGTTTTTAGACTATGTGGAAATAGTTGGATAATATTTAAACAAACTTAAACATTTTACCAAATAAATCTTTATTTGCAAAAGCCACAAAGTGTGTTGGTGGAAGCAACAGTCAAACTACAAAGCTTTTCCTTGTGAGATATACGGTAGACAGGCAACATTTCAAAATATATCATATGACACTGAGATGAAATCAGTCAATACCATGTTCCTCATACTGATGTATCATAAAAACTTGCATAAAGCCTTTATTTTGATGCCACATGACTGAGTTAGAATCAGTTATGAATTGGCCTAAAATAAGGGACATGTGACCCAAGCAAAAGGTAATTTGAGTTAAGATTAATTGTGCCACTCCAATTTGAGTAACAAATATACGTCATAATGTGATCGTTCCACACAGTTTTAAATATATTTTATCCCTCTGTGACCAGTTTTCCTGCCTCTACCTCCCATTTTCTGTCTGAATCTTTCCCCAGGTATTTCTGGCTGCTCTGTCATTCAGCTACTTCAGTAAAGCCTTGTCTGGTACGATAATGAAAAGCTCCATCACTCAGATTGAGCGAAGGTTTGACCTGACATCATCTACTGCAGGTTTCATCGACGGGAGCTTTGAGATGGGTAATGGATATTCCCTAACATGCAGAAAACTGCTCAGAGAAACATGAGACAGCATCTGGCACTAATTCTGGTTCATTACCTTGCAGGTAACTTGCTGGTGATTGCATTTGTAAGCTACTTTGGAGCTAAGCTTCATAGGCCCAAAGTAATAGCTCTGGGATGCTTTACTATGGCTTTGGGATGCTTTTTATCAGCAATGCCTCATTTCTTCATGGGATAGTAAGTACTAATCATGGTTAATTTGGGTAACCTAACATTGGAATTGCATTCTGCTTTCTAGTTTTTAAATGAAACTTGATGTATATTTAGCCTTAGATTTCCAAAGGCCTGTAGAACCTCACTTCCATGTGCAATGAACCACACGTGACACACACATTACTATTGTGATGGGAAATGTTCATTTAAAAAATACAGCTCTTTTGAAGTGAAAGTTCAACTCTGAAAAAGTGAGAACATCACAATGCTTTAGTTTCCACTCAGGCTTGTTCAGAAAGGAGGCAAAGAAGGAAATTATGCTAGAGCCTGCAGATGGATCAGTGCTGGTAGGACTCATACCAGGTTTTTTCCTGTTCCAAGTGCACATGCCTGGTTAAACTGATTTTCCATATCTGGTTAATTTTTATTCCTTTTCTCCAGGCTTAGGGCATTATGCTTATATGTGATAATGTTTCTAGCCATAGCTTGGGCACAGGGATAACAAACAGAGTAAGACATGTTTCTGTTGATTTCTTAAATACATTAGAATATTTTAGGTATACTACTGCAAAAAAACCTGAGGAATGCTTTCTTTCATGTTAGTGGATCTTGTACTAGCACCAGACTTTCCATCAGTTTTTCACTCTTTAAGACAGATCAGGTATCATACTTGTCTACACTGGGCAGCTCATGAACCTGGTCCTGAACATTTGTAGGGAAACTGTTCTGCACTGTCTCTCCTGATGACTGCTCTTTGTTTCAAGCTGAAAAATAAGCCTGCCTGGTGTAACAGAGCCAGGGCAGTTCCTTGAAGCAGAATGTGTGCTGTACCATGTTGTTCTGCTAAAGCTAATTGCACTTTGCCCCTCAGCAGCACTCGTTTCTGGAAAAGGGATCATGTTAAAGCAGCTGAACAGACCAAACACATATCAAAGATGGACAGGGGAACCCTTGCTCAAACTCAAGACATTCTTCTTTTTCTCCTTGGCTGTGGGGTCAACATAGGGAGCTCACTTGGACCTGACCCTAAACTTAGACACCAAAAATTCAATCCTAGCTGAAATACTTTCACAAGCCCTTTTGAATTTTCCAGCTTAAAATGTTATGCCTTCCAGACAGAGAATTCTAAGTTTTATTTGTTCTTCATTTTAGTATTTTGTTTTCTAAAATGTTCTTAAATAATCTTATTTGCTCCTTCAGTAGTACTTTGAATTGATATTTAATCAAAGACACCTTTCTCTTTGGGAAAACAGCAGCCAAGTGGTTCCAGTCCTACCACACTGGTGTTTCACCAGTGAACACTGCTTGTAAACCTACTTTTGTGTGTTTGCAGCTATAAGTACGAGACAACATCACATACAGCTTCTTCAGCCAACTTAACTGCCAACGTAAATCCCTGTTCCCTACATCAAGATGTGAATGACACTGTCCTGGAAGTCTCACGATCGGGTAAGGAACTGTAAATGAAAGTGCAAATACGGGAGCTTGCTTTATCCTTGGTTGCAAGGATTCAGTTACCCAGGACCTGGAGCTGGGGAGTGGAAGAAATAGTGTGACAGGACATGAAACTGCACAGAGTTTAACAGAAATGGAGATTCCTATTATCCTCCTAACAATATGGAATACAGCTGTTTTATGTGTTGCTTGTATGGGACATGGGTAGAGAATGACCCAAGCTTTGCACCAGAAACCATCTCAAACTTCTCATGCTAAAGATACATTATATATGCCAGGTAATATATATACCTGAAAATTCCAGTAAGTTATTTTTTTTAATGAGCATTTTTTCTGATGGGTGATACTTGTCTGTATTTTTAGAAATCAAATACAACAGAGGTGGAGAGAAACTTATTAAAAGATAATGAAAAGTTATAATGGGTTGACAGCCTTTCGTTTATTTCTCTAAGGAAACTGTTTTTAATTCTAAGAATTGTAATTGTATACCTTAATTGTATACCTTGAATTCTAAGATATAATAATTTCATGTGCCACATTCCTGTGATTTTTCACTGTTTCCCATTCAAATACTTTATTACAAAGGTGTAAACTCTCATCTGCAGGCTGTGAGAAGGAACCATCGTCATATATGTGGATATATATCTTACTGGGAAACATGTTACGCGGGATTGGTGAGACACCAATAACACCACTGGGCATCTCTTATCTTGATGATTTTGCTAAAGAAGAGAATGTTCCTGTGTACGTAGGTAATCTCAACATGAAGTAAACTGAGAGAGTCGTACGTAGTATGAGAGGTTGATCATCCTCTGCAGAAGACAACATCCAGCCATTAGAGGGTACTAGCATCTGCTTCATTGTATTTTCAGCATGTTTGCACACAACAGCCATGTTGGGCCCAATGTTTGGTTTCCTGTTGGGATCTCTATGTGCGAAACTGTACGTGGATATTGGATTTGTGGATTTGGGTAAGCAAAACAGAGGAA
Source organism: Eulacestoma nigropectus (assembly GCA_013397775.1). Classification (NCBI taxonomy): domain Eukaryota; kingdom Metazoa; phylum Chordata; class Aves; order Passeriformes; genus Eulacestoma; species Eulacestoma nigropectus. Next base: position 1,989,134 of record VZTE01007282.1, read on the forward strand.
AAGTGAAAGTAAGCTAATACTTGTTCATAAGAAGTTTGTCTAAACAGTTGCATATGTTCTCATTATATTAATTATATTAATATATTTTATATTTTAATTATATTTATTTAATTATTTTTATTGTATCATTTATTTCAATTTTATTAAACTACTGAAAGTTTTTACAGTAAAGGCAGAATTAGACTGGGAGCATATTTTAGAACTGTGCTTTAAGATTCAAGGATTATAATACACACTTAACTCTAAGAATTAGTACCAAAAACTCTCATAGAACCAAGATTTTTTTCTAAACTGGAATTTTAACAAAAATATTCTGCTAGTACAGCAGCTTTACAGTTTGGGGGAATTATCCACCCTTTCCACTGAGTATTTTACATTATTTACATTTCACATAGTTTTTGCAGCACATTATACGCTTTTGCCCAGCCCTTGCTTCTTCAGATGAAATGAAAACACATGTAAGTATTGGCATGTGCACAATGCCAGAGGGGACACAGCAATCCCTGTAAATGGTGGCTGTGGTCCTTCATCCTGCTCCCTTTCAGTAATCTTGTTTTTCTAGCGGGACAGAGAAGTTTTCAGATCTTCAGAATTCTATGGTTAGATAGGTGAACTATTTTGTCTTTGCCGTTTGTTAAGCCAGTGTTTGATTTTATTTAAGAGTAAAGACAGCGAGCCAATTCCGGTCGTGCAGTGAAAAGTCTTATAATACTGGTCCCCCACCAAACATACCAGAATTAACAATCATAAAAATACAACCAGCTGCTCTCATCTTCCTTGCAATACATTTAAAGCCATGGCTAATTTCACTGACACTACGGAGAATGTCCAATTGCTTATTAGCAACCAACACAATTCAGGAGAGCAGAGGATGGTCTCACGAGAAAGGTATCAGCCCAAAAAGCATACCACACTTGAGGCCTGTCTGCCACCCCTTCTGGCTTCCCACGTGTTGGGTAAGGACCTCGGTATTGCCATGTCTGCCACAAAACATCGGTCAGTAAAATGTGTAAAATGGCAGATAAAATAGGACTGGACAAACAGGAATGGCTTCAAACCCAAAGAGAGTAAGTTTAGATTAGATGTTAGGAAGAAATTCTTCCCTGTGAGGATGGTAGGGCACAGGAACCAGTTGTCCAGGGAAGCTTTGGATACCCCAACCCCGGAAGTGTACAAGGCCGAGTTGGATGGGTCTCAGACCAACCCAGTCTACTGGAAGGTGTCTCTGCCCATGGTAGGGTTTTGTAACAAGATGGCCTTTAAGGTCCCTTCCAATCCAAAACAATCTGTGATTCTATAACGCCACTCAGGGTATGATTCCTGATGCCTTCACTGCATGGATGGTCCCTCATTAGATGTCAGACACCATAAAATGTAGCTGTCATAGCAGACAAAGGTTGGGAAGGTTCAGCTTCTTCACTGGGGTAACTTGTGCCTGTTTCCCTCATTTCTAGGGAGCATCACTATCACCTCACAGGATTCCCGCTGGGTGGGTGCATGGTGGCTTGGCTTTTTAATAGGTGGAGCAACCAGTTTCCTATCTGCTATTCCATTTTGCTTCCTGCCAAAGAGTCTGAAAAAGCCAGAGGAAGCCAATAAGGACAAAACTTCACGTGGTCTCTTGGAAAACACGGGTGCCTCAAAGAATAAACTTTCTCCTGAAAAAACTAAGCCAAGGAAGTGGTCAGTAATGCTGAAAGGTAAGTGTTTTTCATGCTGTATAAATGTGAAAAGCAGGAGGCACAACACACATAGGGCATGTAACAATTTGCAAAATCTTTTACCTCCCCTGCACTTCCATCTAAACCAGGCAGCTATCCCCAGGAAAGGAAAGGTCCACCAAAAATTATTTGAAATGAAAGAGCTTGTTCATAACTCTGAGGTTCTTCATGCATCACCTGCAGTAAATCATCACCTGAGTGGCACTTACCTCTAAAATTTTGTGCTGGAAGAAATTTGAACAGTGGAAAAGTGTTTCTGTATCTGAACTTAAAGGAAATATTCAAAGGCTCCTTTTGCAAAATGGAAAGACAAATTATTCATCTGAGAGAGTTCATGGAGACTCTGAAGCACACTGGTACCTGATGAAAATACATCAGGCTTGAATAGCTCTGGTTGTGCAGTCCTTAGGCCAAAAAAAAAGCAGTGGAAAGGTAATGGAAAGAGGTGGCTTTGCTTCATGTCTCAAATTTTTCTGTTTAGATCTCAGTGGAAGACACTGGACATCTCCACCAAGGCAGGTCTCCCTTAGCCTTGAGCCTGTGATAATATTCATGGAAGCTGAACAAAGTCTGTGCTGTATGGAGCCCTTTAGTCTTGATGTGCATATCTCAATAGAGGTCCTAGGCCTTAACCCATACTTCTGTCTTCTTTTAGGATTCTCTTCCTGTATCTCAACCTCTAGCGTTTTTCAAGAACCTTATTTTGCTTTCAGATACCCTCATGCATATGAAGATCAGTACAACATGCACTTGGACAGCTGAGAGCAGGACCTTGCCCTAAGTTTTGCAGGTTACTCACCAGTAATTATGCCATGCATCTTTCAATGCCAACTCATTTGTCCCTTTCTTTCAGATTTCTATACCTCCCTGAAAAAAGTATTGGGTAATCGAATGTACTTTACATTTTTGTGTTGCTCACTGTTACAGTTCAGTGGTTTTATTGGTTTCTTGACTTACAAACCAAAGTATATGGAACAGCAGTATGGACAATCTACATCCAAATCCAACTTTCTAATAGGTGAGTTACACCGTGCAAGGACTGCTTGTGCTGTAAACAGTGCATGGGGAAATGTTCTGGTGTGCTTTATCTGGGGCCGAATTCCTTGCAGAACAGGTTGAAGTAAATGGTGGTGTGACCTGAATCTGAATTATAAAAAATACAGGGTGTGTGCCTATGGGACCATAAGAAATTTTTAAATTATGTTACATTACGTTGCATTGATACTATATTTATAGCAAGGGCACCCCAAATATGCAATGAGTGTGGTGTGGAAGTTTTAGTTGCTGAAGCATCTGACAAGTTCCTTGCAATGGAAGTGGGTTTGGAGGGTTAGGCACTTCAAAAACAGCATATGCAACCCAGGGGCTGGACTGAACACAAACCTTCCTGAAGTCGTAACAGACCATAAAGCTGCCAGGGACAACCAGCTAAGGACAGACTTTGGCTCTTAAGACCATAATGGTTCTTCAATTCTAACATTCCCCTTCTATAACCTCTTTCAGGAATTACATCCTTACCTCCTGTAGGTCTTGGAATTTTCCTAGGAGGGCTTATAATGAAGAAGTACAAAATGGGCATCATTGGTGCAACGAAGTTTTCATTTACCTTGTCATTTTTGTCCTATGCCATCAGTTTCTTGCACTTTTTTGTTGGCTGTGATAACTATGTGGTGGCAGGAATGACAGTGTCCTACGAAGGGTGAGTATATAATTGAAAAGATTGTGTTTTTCTCTGTAGTTCTCAAAAAATGTACTGTGACATCAAGGCTAAAAGAGAAACATGCTTTTTCAATGCTTGAAAGTGAACACTACTACATGTTATTGGGGTAGTTTTGTTGGTCAGCAGAGTGTCAGCCTGACAAAGCCCAGTGCTGGTTAAAGATTAATTAGGAATTGCATCATTAGCAATGTAGGCTGGGGGAGGGTAGGGGTATTTCTGAGCAAAGTTTTCACTAAGAATGCAAATGGTGGACCAGGCAATATGCTTAGGAAGCACTGAGATGAAAAAATGGCAAGCACATAAGCTTAACTTACCTAGAAAGGAGAAGATGAGGGAAGACATCCCTTTTTGATCAAGACACAAAGGAGGTCTGAAAGCAAGAGAGTAATACATTCTTCATATCCTCTATGAAAAGTTAGGCTAGGCTTTAACAGAGGAGTATTTTTTAACTACAGCAATCAAGAGATCTCGGATCTATCAGTGGTGCATTTTTACCAACAAATAAAGATATGCTTGATTAGACTGTGGTAACTCTTGCTAGCTCTAACTTCAATTAACTGACCTCTCCCTCCTTTCTCTTTTCTGTCTACACCTGCCAGTAAAATCAGTAGCAATGTTTTCATTTGTTTTAAAATTCTCTATAATCTAGTAATCGCTTTATATCAGTGCAAGTAGGATGGAATGACAAACAGACCAATAGAGATGTAGAAACTCAGCTGTGAAAACATGTCCTGGGCATATGAGGTGGGTTTCAGGACACTGTCACACAGAAGGGACTTCACTGACTTCAGCACTGAATTAAAAATTTCTTACACTTGTCTGAACTTAACTTCCAAGCAACCCCATTCCATACCACGAAAATTCCTTACTTTCTGAATGCAACTCTCGCTGCAAGTGTGCCTCCAATGTGTGGGATCCTGTGTGTGGAGCCAATGGAATCACCTATGTTTCAGCATGTCTGGCTGGGTGCGAGACTTCCGTGGGACATGGAAAGAACACAGTAAGACCCTGCTTTGGTTTCTGAGGTGTTCAACCAGCTTGTTTTCCATGTAGTATCAGGGATTTAGTAGGATAATGCATTTCAGGAAAACCAAAGTCAGAAAGGTATTTTTGATTTCTGGCTACAAACAGCACAGAAAAGACAGATTTCTCCAAGTTATTGCACATTAAGCAAAAAGCCCTAGCTCCTTGTTGTAGATGTTAACTTTCTTCTTCTGTAGGTTGAGGACAAGAGGGGGAAACACACAAATCAAATTGGTTTCACGTTGCCTTAAGGTTGTCCATGCTTTGCCTTTCATAAACCTCATTTTGGCTGCCCTGTGGTTTTACCTAACAGTTGAAGTACACTAAGATAGATTAGTATCTTCCCTGATACTGATCATTAATGTTTAAGTATGAAAAGACAGTTAAGGAAAGGCAGCTTGTTTCCTCCGTGTGAGATTCTGGGATGTCAGGATACTGCTTGTTTTTCTGGGTGAGTGATTTTTGCTTGCCATGGAGTGCTGGAGATAATGCCTGGAATCCCAGAGACAAAGCTCCAGTCCATGGATGTAAACCTTCATTGGGCTGTGCCATTTGCATGCTTCCTGATGCCAGGTGATCCTCCAGAACATAAATGGTCTGGAGCCGTCTCTTTATTCTGTTTTGTCTCCAGCAGAATCCTCATTTCATGAGCAGTCTCCTACCAAACCTGTTTTGTGTCTTCCAGGTCTTCCATAACTGTAGATGTCTTGAAATCAACAATTCATGGACAGGAAACAGTTCTGCCACCTTGGGGCAATGTCCAAAAAGTGATGATTGTTCGATGAAGTTCATTTATTACACAGTAATACAAGTCATAGGTGGCTTTTGCTATGCACTGGGAGCCACTCCTGCATACATGATTATGTTTAGGTGAGTGCAGCTGGCTGTGTACCAAAGGTGGAGGCTTTCTAGTGAGACTTTCAATGTTTGTTTCTTTACCTTAGAGAAAAAAAGGACTTTCTTGCTCATCAGGAACTGTAGTGGGAGGACAAGGAGTAGCGGGTTCAAACTGAAAGAGGGGAAGTTTAGGTTAGAAGAAATTCCTCCCTGTGAGGGTGGTGAGGCCCTGGCACAGGTTGCCCAGAGAAGCTGTAGCTGTCCCATCCCTGGAAGTGTTCAAGGCCAGCTTGGATGGGGCTCTGAGCAACCTGGGACAGTGGAAGGTGTCCCTGCCCACAGCATGGTTTTGGAACAAGATGATCTTTAAGGCCCCTTCCAAACCAAACCATTCTGTGGTTCTATGGTTGCGTAATCAGGTTTTCCAGAACATGTCCTTTTTTTCTGCTGGGATTTTGAAAGTGACATGCATTTGTCAGGATTTCTGGATATGCAAGGAGATGGCAGAGGCTGGATATATAACAAATTCAAGATCAGTGCCAATTTCTGATGCCTGGAGTGCAGTTCCCCATGAAACAGATGAGCATATTGCCAGGAGGCTTTGTCCTGTCCAAGATGTGTCCTTGTACAGAGGAATTCTATTCAAGCACAGAAAGATGCTGCACTAACCCTGCTACCTGCAACTCCTTTGTCTTAGGGCAATAGGATATTTCCCATTAAGTATTCCATCAAGTGAGGGAAATGTATGCCCAAGTGTGAAGGCTGCGGATACCGAAATGCTTCTAGCAGATGAATTTTCCAGCTTCCTGCATTGATTCTTTGAGAACCTTTCCTTTCTCACGCAAGATATGAAAACAGTAAGATAGTTTATGTAAACCATATTCACATCTGGTGTTTTGCTAAGTTCTGTTTATGGTACACTGAGAAAATGTTTTACCGTGGATGTGATAGAACCGGAACCACTCACCCCAGGAGGTGTGTGAACATTGTCCAATCGCTTTATGAAACTAGACTACATAAAAAGGATTGTAAAATTAATAAATAATTCATTCTTTCGCTGGATTCGTGTATTGCCACATCTCTCCGTTCCTGGCTGTATAGCGACAAAAGGCAGCTGGAAAGCCTGTTTCAATAAGGTCAGGATAGACTCTGATTATGACTTTAAAACTTCACTTCCCTGATTATGCTTAGTGACTGGACTTGCCAGGAGGTATTTGGTGGAAATCAGTAGATTAATTCACCTTTTTCATGCCACTTAACACACTTCAGCAGATGAAGGAAGCACTCTTCTTCCAAATTTTGGCTTTCTGTCAACAAGAGTATTAAATTCAAGTTATTTAATAGCAGTTTAATAGGCATGTCTAGGCACTAATAGGCCAACAATTCTTACTTATGCCTCTTTTTTTCAGATGTGTTCAGCCAGAGTTAAAAGCTCTCGCAGTTGGTCTATACACACTCGTTATGAGAATGCTGGGTAAGAGAAATCATTACAGAGTCCAATCCACCTAATGCCGCTCTTGCAGCATGTAATCACCACTAAGAAAATATAATCCTGATTTCTAAGAAGATGTCCTTTCCTGTGAAATCTTGTCACATTTTTTGCTTGTCTCCTTGCAGCTGGGATTCCAGCACCAGTTTATTTCGGTGCATTGATTGACAAGACGTGCTTGAAATGGGGAAGCACCAGCTGTGGAAAGCGAGGGGCTTGCAGGCTCTATGACTCCAATGCAAACAGGTAAAGCAAATTAGGGCACAAAATCCCTCTCTGTGGAAAGACATGCTTTGTTCTCTTACACTGTAGTGTGTGATCCACACCCTAACTCTGTGACTGACTCTGGGCTCAGCTTTGTCAGTCCAGAATTCCTGAAATTGAAAAATCTCAAGATCAAATGTTAGGCTCTCAGTTTTTAGTCAGTATTTATGTTGTGCAAAAGAAATTTAATATCCATGACAGAGATTTCTGGAATGAATTGTGTATTTTTAATGTACTTAAAGCCAATTAAAAATACCTCAGACTTTAGGATTTACCATAGAGACTAAAGTTACCCAAAATTTACCTTATTTGCAGGTAGTTTGCTCACACTGATGAGAATGCTAACTTTGTGCATTGGCCACTTTTGAGAAAAAAGTCCATGCAAGAATATTGTACTGAGTAGCTGTGGGTGTTGGAGAAATCCAAACACTCTCAGTCTCCTGGGGGCATGTTCCATAGATTTTTCTCAGTTTCACTCAAACTTGGCCACTTCTGACGTGTTTTTTATTTTTACATACAATAGAGCATTCTGGTGACCTCAATATATTTCTAGCCCTAAAGAGCCTAAAGCCTTAAAGTGATCCAAAAATCTTCCAAAAAAAAAAAAAAAAGGGGGCAGGAAGATGATAGAAGTTTCACTTTGCAATTATCTTCATAAGCAAAAAGAATATTATCAATTCTTTAAGACAAGTTTCTGCAAGTAAAAATGTCCAGTTTGTGGTATCCTTCACAAAGAATGAGTTTTAATATCTTCCTCTAAGCTTTTTTTGGTATGTACTAGAACCTTAGAAGCCATTAAATTTATTTTCTTCAGTGTTTTCAAAAAATTCAATGGCCCAATCTTCTATGCTCTGTCGCACAGGTATGTCTTCCTTGGTTTAGCAGCAATTTTAAGAGGTCCTTCCTACTTGGTTGGAATAATTTTTTATATATTGATAAAGAAACACTTTGAAAAAAAGAACTCCAGGCCTCTAGAGAATGGACAAGAAGATGCTGCTATGAATAAAGAAGACAATTGCAAAATCAAAGAACGTTTGCCAGGTTCTTCTGATGCAGAGAATGAATCCTCTATTTAGAAAGCAATTTAGACCACTGGCATGTAAATCAGGTCAGCTTCTTTTAGAAACACTATTCACAATGCTGTAAGTAACTAAATAATAAATAATAACACTGTAAAGAGAGTATAACTAATCTCAAAACTGCAAACAACGGCAATAAATACTAACAAACAAGTACGAAAGTGCCTGATGTGTGCCTGATTACCAGTAACAGAACAAATTAAACAAACTGAACCAAATTTTCAACAGACAAAGAAAAACCTCCCTTGGCAGTTCTGACAGAGCCAGTCTGCTGTTTTTAGTGGGGTCAAAGAAGCTGCCAGAACATCCACACGCCAAAGGCCCACAAAAAGTGATTCTGATCCTGCATGGAGATCCACACAGTGGACTGACACAGGAGAGAGCAGACCAGGCTAAGACCAGCTTTCTGATTCCATCAAATTCAATCAGAATTCACAGTAAGCCAAAGCATTTCAGCCAAAGACCTCATCTAAATGCATCATTGCCACTGGTTTTCATCTCAAAATTGGCAAAAGCAGTATTTTTCCAAGAAGCATTTTATCTTACCTCAGCTGAAAAAGTTATGTCTGCTTAAAACTACAGACATGCTTTCATAAAAACAATAATTTTTTTTTAAAAAGTCTTCGAGTCGTGGAATTTTATTTAAAAATACCTTTTTTTTCTAGTTAAGTGATCCTGAAACACAAGAATTACTCTTGGCTGTGTTGCGATGCCAGGCAGTGTCCGGCAGAGGGCACTCACATGACGGCGTTACCCCTAATGACTATCGCAACTATCGATCGGTTTTTCACACTCAGTTTTGATTATTCCGGGACAAGTTCATCATCAGGCAGGAAAAACACTCATCCATGTTTCCACACACCTTAAAATTCCCTCGGCATGAGCCTTTAGCTCATATACTCAAAGCTGCTCTTGTGTATTTGTTGGTTTTCTTTCACTGTACTCGCGTCACTCGGAGCTTGGCAACTTGTTATTACTTTAAATAAAAAGATGAGCACTTGAGTACCATTTCACAACAGGATGGTTGATACTTTAAAATAGATGCTCAAGGATCAGTGGGATATGGTTAATAGATATATTCGATTAAAAAAACCAACACACATTGAGCAAAATGCTGAATTGTTCTGAAATAAACGTTGTCTGTCATGACAGTCACTTAGCAATGATTGCAGCAGCTGAAGGGAGAAGAATGGGACTTTTTTTCCAAATGAAGTGATATTTACTGAAGGCAGAGATTCTCCATCCATCAAAACTAGAGAAGTTCTTTGTTCTTCTTTAGGCTGAAGAAAATGAGGCTCGGGGGAACCCTGTGGCTCTCTACAGCCCCCTGACAGGAGGGTGTAGCCGGGGGGGAGTCAGTCTCTTCTCCCAGTAACCAGCAAGAGGACAAGGGGAAATGGCCTCAAGCTGTGCCAGGGGAGGTTCAGGTTGGACATCAGGAGTAATTTCTGCACAGAAATGTTTGGAACAGACTGCCCAGAGAAGCGGTGGAGTCACCACTCCTAAAAGAAACACACCAAAGCTGAGATGCTGTAAACTGCAAAATAAATTTACACTGTTCAGTGCTTGCACCATGAGTAGAGAAAAACATAGAAAAAGAAGAAAAGTCTTCTCCTGTCTTGCTACTTTCTGTGCCTAAAGCAGACGAGGGAATTATTTTTGTCTTTTCTATTAGTGCACGGGAAAAAAACTGTGTGGAATCTTTCCCACTTTTTAAGAAGCACCTGATGTCCAAAATCAATATAGAAATAATTTTTGAGCTAAGCGTGCTTTGCTTAAGGTGTTTCCCTTTTTTTGAGTAACTCCTCTCCAAGACAAAGCTGGAATACATTTAAAAAAAAAATAAATAAAAAAAAGTGGTTTTCCAAGTCTGTGTGCAGTGCCATGAGCTTTATGCCTGAATGAATGCAAAACATGAGAAAGGCTCATTCTTTTTTTGATGTGGTGCTACGACCCCATGGATGTTGCCATAGTTTTATTCTGGAGTATAATCTACAGGCAATAAAATACATCACAGGCATATGACACAAAGACAAAATCTGTCAGTTTTGTTTTGGTGACAAGACATCTGCTAATGCAAATCCATTAGGTGTGAATAATTTGACTTTGTCCAAGCTGGGAGGTGAACTCTTTAGTTGTCATCTAAAGCAGTGCTAAATATTATCGCTATTCTTTTTTTAAATTTCAGAATTTATCAGATGGATTTTTTGGCAAAATGCCGATCTGTCAAGCATTATATCCAGGACAGCAGAACAACAGAACTGACTTTAGTTTCAAACAAAGATATGCATTTTCCTTTCTAATAAAACTCTTTGGATTTAAAAGATAACATAAATGTAATGCATCAGTGTGAAATATGAAAACATAAGGAACAGCCTAGAGTTCTGTGCAATCCCACCTTGAGTGCCCTGTGGGATTAAGGTCACAACCTGACCGGGGATGGATGTTGTGTTCAACTCACTTCAAGGATAAGTGGCTTATATGCAGTCACATCTCTCAAGTCTTCCAAAATATCAAATTGTTTGCTGCATTCGCCTGAAATCCTAGCAGTTATCAATTATTTTTAAAAGATACCTGCAGTAATAGCGCTAATTAGTTTTCTTAGTGCTCCTTCTCATGCATGCTTTCTGGAATTCCTTACTTACACTAAGTACCTGCAAGTATTTACTTGCAAAAGCTCCTTAGTTTCCAATTATTCATACTATTCTTTTTTTTTTTTTTTCCCCTCTTGAAAACAGATTTTGAAGGAGAATTCAATAGCTGACTCATTTCTGAATCATCATTAATTTCAGCCCACTAGTCTTTTTTTAATCCCCATTTTAATACACAGGATTTAAAGTTGTTTGTTTTCCTTGACTTCAGGAATGCATTGTGTTGGTTAAAAAGAAGCATTATGGAGGGTAAGAAATGCTTTTGCCATCCAGGTCTCACAAATGCCCTGTTTGACAAATCCTCCAAGGATATAGGAAATGCAACAGCTAGTTCTTAAGGTCATCCAAGCATTAGTAGGTCTGGAAGACCTGTCATTGGGTCAGTTGTCATTTTATCTATATTGATGACACCACTGGAGAAAGGATGCACTATGTAGTCAATTTGAACTTGCAAAAAATGTCAGTATTGGCATGGAAAGAAACAGCAGGCAATGTATTGAACATATATGCTCCTGTTGATCCTTAAAATGTTGAGATGACTGAACTTTTCAACCAATGTAAAACTGCAGAACAAAACCAACGTATCAGCAGGTAGTCAAGGAAGGACGGATGGGCCAAACTCAGAATAAAAATGTGTCAAATCGATGTATTACCTAAATTATTCTATCTCCAAAAACAGATAAATTGGTGAAAACAGCTATCAAAACAGGGCAGAGAGCACACATGGGCAGTCTCTGCAAGACATCAGCTCTTAGGTGCTATATTGAAAGCCAAATTAAGAGAGAAAAGAAAAAGGACATGGAAATACAAGGAGCAGAATTGATTACAGTAATGACACTAAATTGGTCCAAGATTTGGTATTAACAATAAAAATCTGCAAATAATCCAGCCCAGCTGATCCTAAAAAAGGGGACCTCTGGGTAGGGAGTGCACGCAGGGCTAGGATTGTTTGTGTTGATGCTGGAGTGAGTTCCTGCACTGTGCAGCTTGAAAGAGAAAATCCTGTTAAGGAATTACTCCCCTACTTGTAATCACCTCTTTCTAAGTTGCTGCAACTTACCCTCTGCAGTGAGAGCTCAATGATCGGCATGAACTATTTTTGCTCCTTCCTGCTCCTCAGTTTTTCTCTCAGAAGATGTCTTCTGGGATGTACAGAAAAAATGGAAATCACGGTATTTCCACCAAACTCTCCATTTGTATCTTCAGCTCTTAGGTCAGTCGTTATCAACATTATGGAGTCAGAGAACAGAGAAAAACTGAGCTGGAAATAACTATTATATATTACACATAAACATTTGAATGATCTGACATGAGAAGAAGTGTTCTTTATCTTCCAAAGCTCTGCTTGGAGATCTGTTACCCTCAAGGTAGACATTTTTTGACACACTGAAGTTGAACAGACTACCTTGGCATTTGGGATGTTTGCATTCACTTCCTTACTCTGTTACAGTCTTATTTCTTCAGTCAAGCTACGTAAAATAACATTTTCCAAAGCAGTTATAAAGCAGATTTGTAAGTCAAACTCCTAAGTCAAAATTTGTCTTTCTGGTTTTCTTTATAATGGCATCCCAATGGATGCAGGTTCCAAAAAGGTTAACTCACATTTAATAATGAAACAGGACTGTGTCAGTGCTTTGAAAACTTCCATTTGTATGAGTTAAATTACAGCAAACATACAAGAAAGGAAGTGCTTCAGGAAATATTTCCAACTCTAAAGAGATACAGCTTCAAAAATCAGGATGTTATATTATTTATTAACAGTTATTGAGATGTTCCCTCATTCTGGATGAGCTTTGCATGTCTGAAAAATTATATTATATATAGCTTATAAGTATTTTGGAAACATTATTTTATCTGAAGTTCCCATCCTTTCATTTCTTGACCCAAGAGTAACTTTTGCCTGGAGACAACTGTTTTGCCTCTGGAAGTTTAGCTTTAATTCATTTAGCTTCAAATGACAGTAGTTATGAACATGCCTTTGCCTTTCAGTTTCCAGAACAGGGTTTTGGCTTTCTGTCCAATCATTTTCCCAGAATGTGTAGCAGGTGCCTTTTCAGCACTTTAACAGGTGGCAGCTGGATTCAGTAGTTCAAGCTCACTCAGCTATGATCATACCTTTGACTGCAACGTAAATCTCCTCTTGTTTTGTATATTGTTATAACTTTATGATCTAGCCATTTTTCCAATCAAAATAAGGTCAGGTATTTGCAGGCTAAAGCAAATACAAGATTGGAACTATCAGGGATTGTCAAACATTCATATCTTTAGAAGGGTTAAACCTGTTTGTGTGCTTGCTCTGAAATGACACTTTAAAAACCCCTGAAAATTAAAAGCTAGAATGCTTTTGAGGTGTCCCGATTTTTTTTTTTTTTTTTTTTTTTTTTTTTTTTTTTTTTTTTTTTTTTTTGGTAAAGAAAGACTTTATTTGATGAGCCTGCTAGTAGATTTTTTTCAGACTTCTGAATACTAATGATTTTAAACTCAAAATTGTTACCCAAATTACCTAAAATAGGACACCCAAAAATGAAATTCTTCCTCTAAACTCATTATCATCTTTTTAATATGCAGATCTATACTTATAAGCACTGATGGGAAACTTTTTCACAGTCTCCTAAAGCAAATTCTTCTCTTCATTTGCAATTTTATTCATGTGCTGATGTGTTCCACTCTGCAAACCAGGTATCCTGATGAGCCATTCTGCAAATGATATAATATTGGATTTGGCCACTATAATCTTGTGTGATTCATACCTTCTACTGGCTGTGAAGAATAAAATTCTATATAGAAATCCAGCTACCTGTTATGTTTAGAAGATGGTTTTCTGACCCATGCACCTGCAGCTTTAAAAAAAATGTTGAAGCAATCAATACAGAAAACCTGGCAGGATCTCTGAGATATTTCAGCTCATATTATTGTTACTATTATTATTACTATAACCTGTTATTAGTGCTGGAGTAATATTTCAGGTTTGATTGGTCTTGTCAGTTAAGCCAGGACTCAGCACAAAATCTGTGATTGTGTGACCTAGTCTAATACTAATTTTAGAGGTAATAATACGTAACATCTGTGTTCCATTGATAAGATGATATTAAAATAAATAGGCATTCAAATGAGATTAAGTCATTTATGGGTTTTGCAGATAACAAGAGTACTCATCCATTTATGCAGCAATATCTCCTACTGAGAAACATGAAACTCTTCTGATGATTTCCTACCTGGTGCTTTTAGAGAAGAAAATGCTGCATTTTATATAAATGCCTTACAGTGCAACACAGATGAGGAGATGAATTATTTGTTTGACAGTCACTGACTCAGAATGTCTCTGGTTTAAGATGCAGATCTGTTAGAAGAATTTTAGCAATACTTCCTAGGGATTTTTCCTGCAACATGTAATTCTTTTTCTGACCAAATCACAAGGATTCTAACAGAATATTTTGTCACTGCCTGTATTTCTCTTGTAACAATTACTGTATTGCCCTTAATTTAAGTTCATTCCACTGATCTACAGAAATCTGATGACCTGTTGCTTCCTGATATTCTTAATCAGTCAAGACTTACTTAGTGTTTCACCAAAAGTGGTAATCACATTACAGCATGTTTAGAACACCTAACTAAAAAAACAGCACTTCAGTCCCATTGGAAAACAATCCCCAACTTGAACTGTGATTTAGTTATGTTTATGTAGTTCAGAATAAATACATGAATTAATTAGAAAGTAACACTGGAGAAAAAAACCCATGTGATTCAGACCTATATTAACTGTTTCAGCTAGAAAAAACTTTGACCATATTTCAAACTAGGGGAAGGCAAAATGACAATATACTCCACAGTGAAAACTGGTAGACTAAATCTAATGTTACCTCTCTTCTACGTTATAAAAAAATTTTGAATGCTTTAAATTTAAGTTGACAGCCTGTGGTATTTTCTGTTTATTCTGCAATAACTAGTACTTTATTCCCAACTTATTTTTGTGCCAGGATAAACAGGAGTTGTTGATGACAGGGACACAAAAGCAATAGGAGGGCTTGGTTTTTGTAGGGTACATGATCCTAATGCATACAGAAAACTGTGAGTTTAGGGCTGCCGGGGCTTTTTTCTATTTCTTTGATGAACAACTAAAAAACATCATAAAAACAGGGAGTCATAGGTCATTCCGTCTGCTCGATTGTATATCTAAACACAAAGAAATGCCAAATAACTGAGCTGTCTTCTGTCTTCTGTAGTTATTCTGACAGAAGGACTTTGAAAATGCCATTAAAGAACTTTTCAATATCCTCAAAGAAGAGTTGGGTAAACACAAGGCTCATGCCCTTAAACCTCCCCTAGTCTGATGAAAACTCACTGGTTTTTCTATTTGTCCATTGATTTCAGTGGAGTTACCATGATTTATGGCCCACCAGCAGTCTGTAGTGATCCCTAAACTACATAGTTTGTAGTCTGTATTTGAAAGCATGCCTGGCTTGGTAGAGTTGCAAATTTGCCTCCAAAATGGCTTTCTTGGTTAACAATTTCTCTTACGAACTCGGAAGACAACAGGTTTTTTTTTCCTTCCTAGAGGATTTTCCCAGTGATTGGGGTCAAAGACATCACAGCTCTCACACAGGACTAAGATAGCAGTTTTAATCCTAGAGTCAGTAATGTGATTTTGCAATCAAACCAGAGTCCCAGGGGCCCCTCTGCCTCCCAGTCTGGTGAAGCCTTGCCTTTGGAGCAGGAGGAATTAGAAGGGAGAATGTCTTTATTTCTTCTCTATTGTGAGAAGCAAGGAGATAAAAAGCTTTAGGAAAATGCCACTTGGTTGACCACCTATTTAATTTTTTTGCATATTCTGTACTAGTTGGTTGTTGAAGTACAAGCTATTCCCGCAAAGAAACTTCTACCTTCGGTTCACAGGAGAGCGCTCAGATTTGCACTAAAAAACAGTACATGTTGGAAAGGCAGGGAAATGAGACAACCTTGGAGTTGTTAGAATACTGAGCAAGAGGCTCATTTAATACTACCTGCGGCAGGGCTTGTGCTATTATTGATTTAGGACTGTTATGAAGAATGATGTTAATTCTTATTTGTTTGAAAAACCTTGCTTCACTAAGTTTCATCTGGGGTAAATATCTGGACATGAATCATCAGATCTGACCAGAATCTCATTTCCAGTCTGACATCAATTATCAATGCACCTTTGATAAAACATTACCTCCTGGGAAAATCAAGATGCTCCAGTCAAAAAACCCCTATAATATAAAAAAAATAGTGTACAGAAATAAATACCCAAACAACAGAAGTAAGAGGGAAATGATGTTAGTATGAGTCACCTGACTGAATCTATGTCTGGCGCAGATCAGCAGAGTTTCTAGAACAGCCAAGGTATTTATTCAGTGATAAAATACTGCTTGCAGAAGGAGAATGACACACCATGATTTTCTCTGTGTACAGTTCCTAAGGTTTCCGGAACTTGGATTTTTCTTTAATAATTCCCAGACCTAGATGCAATATTAATATCTTCTGAGTGCCCTTCATTTCATCGCCTATAATAGACACATCTTGCCCATATCTGCTGGCAGTTTATAATCAGAGCTGTGAATGTAAAAAACAATGTCTAAATGTGCTGGTCATTGTCTTTAAGCAATAAAACGCAAACAACTCCAGCCCCAAAGGCCAGGATAAGAGGAACTTCCTTTCAGTAAGTATCCCACCAACCCTTTTCCCATCCCTGTTCTTGCACTTACATGGGGCAGAGGGTAGAAGAAAGGTCAGAAAATAATTTAATAGGGAGAATCCCTCCCTTTAGCCCTCTGACTTGCTACTTCCTCAGATAAAGTGTGGTAGATTTTCTTTATGTCTATTATCTCTATTCCATATCCTAAGGAAGTTTAAAATTAGGAAAGAAATTTTGTTTCCCAGTTTTAGATTTCTGCACAGCACTGCGGGGAGAAGAGGTACCCTCCAGAAAATGAAGTAAAATGTCTGTGGTGATAGAGATAAAAACTGCAGTGATCTTACTAAGTAGGTTTGGTCCATTGCAAAGGTACATCCTGAGGTCTGTCGACAAAATATCACACTAATAATATTTTTAGAGACTTCTTTCCCCTTTTAATAACTGTTTGGAGCTTCCTTTAACTAAACTTCTCTCTGGACAAGGCTGCCTGTGGAAAGCCGTGAATTTTCAAATATTCTGTGGTGTATTTCAAAGTTTACTGAAGGTTCCTTAAACAAGGAAAGAAATTTATATGTATGTGGTACAAATACAGTGGTCCTTAGGATAAAAATGCCCTCCCTTCCCTCCACACAAACACAAAAAAAATAATCAAAGAAACTTAAACACCTATCATTTTATTGCATCAGTTCAGAGTAATCTTTCTCAAACCCATTACTGAGATGTGCTGCAAAATTAATGCACCACTTTCTTCATTCCACTTTGCTTTTTTGCTTTCCACTTTGACTGTTTAACACTTTCAAGCCAAACCCCAGAGCTGTGGCGCAGTTTGAGTTCAGAGGGTGATCCCTGACAGCCCTGGGGGTCTCACCTGGCCATGGCACATGGGACCAAGTCTGGAACAATGAGCTCTGGTCATGAACCCCACAGCAAAAGCCATCAGAGAAGCCCAAATGAAACTTGACTGGCCGTGTAGAGCTGTAGGACTAAACACAGAGCAAGAGGACTTGAAATAAACTCAGTGGAAAGTGTCAAGCAGCTTATTGTGGATTTCTTCTTCTTAATTTTTCAATCATAATCAAATTTACGACACTTGCAAAATTCTGGCTTGTCCTACGGTTGGTCTAGAAATGGACTGAGAGCAAGAGGATGGGAGAGTTCCCCAAAATTTTGAACACCTTTTCCCCTTATTGTTGTTTCAGGTGAGAAAAGGAAGAAGATAGGGTAAAGCAAATAAAAAGCCAAGGTTTCAAAGATATTTTTTGAACTTCCAAAACGTAAACTAGTTGTTGAAGTCAGTAATTAGACTCCTTTTGTGCTCAGAAAAACTGAAGCATAGGCAAAGTTACAAAAGTCCTTGTTTCTTTTTTACATGTAAGTTTCCTCACTCTCCTCTGAGGTTCTTAAACCAGGAAGAATTTCTCTTCTGTTGGCAGTATCTAGTTCTTTGCTGGTTGATCTTTCTGCATTTTTAATATCTGTCTTCTCTTTGCCATCTGGTTTGAAGTGTTTCATAATTAAAACTGAGAGCACTAAGTACAAGAGACAGCATCCTGCCCGTAGTCCTGCAATGAGGCCAAGATAGACATTCCTAGGAGAAAAAAGGGACAAAATACATTTATATTAATAAAACTTTCCAATTCTGTATGGAACCAAGTAAGATATAAAGAGCAGTTTGACAAAACCATCTATTCTAAGCCAGTTATTGCTTCACATTTTAAAATAACAGGCGGAAAGCAAACGACCTCATGATATTTAGCCCCAGACAGGCTCTAATCAGGTCTTAGACTTAGAGCAGATGTGTCTGGAGTGTGCTGCCATTCAGTAGACTCTATTTTAGGGCTGACAAAAGAGGAGCTGCACCAGCTGGGGCTTTTTTTTTCTATTGTCCCTGTCTTTCCCCAGCTCCTCACTGGCACACTCAGTGCTCCTGGCCACGGTTCTCCAGTCATTTGCATCCTCTCTCCAAGGAGATTTTGTGAGGTGTCTTATACAATAGGAAGCAAATAAATGAGGGATGAGGGATGAGGGAGAGAATCTGCAGAGCTACATGTACTCCACAGTTTTTCAGCATCCCACAAAGCCAAAGAGTCACAGAGTTACTCAGCGCACTTATTTTATTATTCAGTGCGGGTTACAACAAAAGAACAAATTCTGGTGACTTAAGGCAGTGTCCTGCAATTTTGGATGTCAGATTGAATAAAAATTATTTGGCTTATTTACCTATTAAGATCTAGTCAAAGTAAGGAGCTGTGGTGCTGTTAGTACCCTAATCAGTCTATAGACAGCTGACATGAGGAAAGTCCACCTTGGTCCTTGCCGCCCAGATTGCCAAACCTTAATGAGGATGCAGCTTACCTGAATTCTTTTGTGTCATACACTCGGCAAGATCCAGATCCCCCACAGCTTTTTGTCCCCCATTTCAAGCAGGTCTCGTCTATCAAGGCACCAAAATAAATAGGGGCTGGGAGTCCTCCTGCAAAGAAATTCTCATTACATGTTCTCAGGCATGGAGATCTCATCATTTAATGTCATGTAAAGAAATGAGGAAGTGAATCTCCAGGTTTTTGAATTAGGCCTGCATAAAATGGGACTAAACATCCAGTTCCAGCTTTGAGATTCCAAGATTTATGAAACTATTTAAGCAAGTGCTTAAAGGGAGTTGAAACCGTGGACGATTATAGCATAATAATATCCAGCAAGGGAAATGTTAGCAATTCCCTTTAACGGTATCTTTACTAGAAGTTTAACTTCTGTTGTCAAAAGAAATAATATAATCAACATTTCTTTTGCAATCCCCGGTGTAGAATTACATGCCATGACATATTAATATTTATGTATACTGAAGTATCTATTCGGGTATTACACAACAATTTGCCATTAAAAGGCGATTAGTGCAGTGCAAAGGGATGAAATTAAGCACTTGCTCCAAAGAAACTGGGTAATAAGTGTACTATTTATGTGGTACTGAAAGAATTTATTTTAGACAGAAAAAAAATGTTTTAATATCATCAGTAAGCTGTTTGAGGGAGAGTGTGCAATTTTGTGAAGTAAACCATCTTATAAAAGCAGCAGATTGATTCTCTGCAGTGTTCAGCTAAAATATGGAAATTAGAAAAGAGATCCAAATGACTACTTGGGCTCGTCTGCAAGGCAGAGATTTCAGTAAACAAGGGAAGATGAGGCAAGGTTTGCTTGAGGCAGGGCAGACTATGTGTCTGAATACTTAAATGACTATTTATTGCAGATAAACTCAAGAAACAAAATAATAGGCAAAGTGCATGGGAGCTTTAAGTGAATAATGGTCAGCAAAAGGGAGAATAGTTGTTAAGGATATGCAGACTGATCAAGCTCAGGTAGTTGTGTCCACAATTTAAAAAAAAAAATGAAACTCAAAAGTAAAATGAAATTTCCTTACTTTGTCTAATTTATTTTCTGTGTAGAAAAAAATTCTGAGGAGATTATCATAATATGTAGATACATATCAGGAAATATGTAGCAAGTGCCTCCAAATATTTTGAAATGTATAGTCTGCTTACAGAGAAAAGTTTTGGAAAATTTCTTTTGTTCTTCTCTGGAGCAAGGGCTTTGCACTGGCTAACTTTGGTTTACCTCTTTGGCTTCTTTGACTACTCACTTGAAAACCACAAAAAAATTAAGGCTTACCTAGTACTCTACCACCCAAAGTTTCTATCCCTACAGCAAAGGATTTCAGGTCTGGCGGAACAGATCTGGAAAGGAAACAAAAACAGTGTGTTGAGGAACAGAGTAAAGGAGCTACAGGCCTGCTGTGAACATCTGCACACGCCCCCTTGCAAGAGTACTGTGGCTCACCCAGCACAGCCCACTCAAACCCTGACTGAAAACATCCACCAAAGCTAAAGTTCAGATGTAGAGTCTCCTTCCACAGAAGAACACTCACTGAAATAAATGGAAGAATCTATAGAAACTCATCTTGAAACAAAGGAAAACAGGGTGTAAATACTTTTGGGAGACGATGCACAGGCACATTAAAGTGAACCAACCGAAACAAGACAGTTCAGGCCCATAAGTTAAGCTCCAAGCAGTTGCCTTGCTTTATAAGGGGCTGCACTGTGCATTGATGACCAGAGGGAACAAGGGAGTCTAGTCCTTGTTAGATTAAACCCACCTCTGCCTCTAGCATTTTACAGAGAGACAGCCAATGTGAGTTACCTGGCTATAAAAGCCCCTCATTCCTACCAGTGGAAAGCAGCCTGTGTCCATCAGGTGAGCTGGAAGGACTGACCAAAAGCAGAGGGGAGTACTGAGCTGGCACAGGGGCAGGAGGGAACCTTGCTGTGCCCAGCCTGCTCCCCAGACTGAAGTTTATACACCAGAGTGTTGTCTCTTCAGCATCAACATCAAAGGCTTCCCATTATACATATTAGGGTTCTGAAAACTGGCCAGCAAAGTGGGCCTTGTCCATAACCCAGGCGTGCACTACACTTAGAAAAACTGCAGGAAATCAGCAGCTTAGCCAAGTTATTCAGTCACGTGCACTGACCATTGTGATTGTGATTCACCCGTGAGCAGGAGGGGAAAGACACTTGCACATGACAGGCACAGAACATTGTCTATTCTTCTTAATGTAAAATAGTGGTGCTGCTTTCCAACTGAAGGAATGAAAATTTTAAAAATATTCCTGCTATAATTCTGCTTCTATCAGCTGACTAAAAAAATGGGAATATCAGACTTCTCCCAACACAGAAGACATTGTGAGGCCACAAGGTTTAACAAAGGTACCTGTTTTTCTCTGAATAATGGGAACAGCATTGGCTATGGCTTAGCACCGCATCTTATTTCAAGATCTTATTTACCAATCTCTGGTAAAAACATCCCTATCACTGGAAATGAAACCCAGCATTCAGGATCAGCATAATGCCCCCCCTTTCATCACCAACATATCCACTCAGCATCATATTAGAATTAAATTTCTGGACAGATATTCTGCCCTGCCTCTGAAAAGAGCTGGATTTCAGAGTACAGGCAAATCCTCAGGGGCACAATTTGATGAATATGCCATTCCTCACAGCAGGAATGAAATAGTAGATACCATTTTCTGTTTCTCTTTCCCCAAGCTTTATGGTCAAGGCAAGGTAAAGTATTTCACCTAAACATAATCATGTATGTAGGAGTGCCTCCTAAGGCTAAAATAAATGCACATGCAGTCTGTAATGCTAAAAAATAGGGAAAGGCTTTGGTACAGCTTTCTCTTTGGCATTGTCCCAAAACTGCAGATGAATTGCCAGGCCCAAGCCCTTGTCCTTCCACACAGCTGCAATTGTGAAACACCTGAAAGAAGATGAGAAGAAGAATTTATTTATTCAGAATTCAGTGGCACTAAATAACTATTTCTGCAGTTAGATTTTTCACTCCCCATACCAGCCAGACTGTTGTTGATGCTGAAAAAACTTCTGTAATCATCTCTGCAGACTGATGGCCAGGTTCATTGATATGCTCCAGTCTCTCTGAGTTGTTCCAGAGACACAAAGCAACTGGAATTCTAGTGTCAGCCATGCCATTGCTAGAACAGAAGGTGCTTTGTGTGTGTTTAAAATGGGTCAAAGCTAACAAATAGAGGTGTTAACTGCTATCCAGCCATTCTGCTCAGGTATCCCATGAAGAAGATGAGTAACAAAAAAAAAATAGAGGTGTGGACCCAAATATGCAATCATGCATATCTATCATTATATGCTTAAACACCATTTGGTGCTGGATTCAGAGTGGGCTTTGAAGTTAGCAGGCGACACCAGTTTGAAGGCAAATTTTCCTGAAGTGAAGCCAAACAATACTGATGGCATGTATAAATACAAGCCTGAAAAGGCTGCTTGTCTTTTTCAGTATTGTTACATGAAGACAATTCTGCTTCTGCCAGAAGACAGAACAATTTGCACACCCTTCGGCAAACGTAGTGTTTTTAATGGTCTTGCTTAGGGAGGATTATTTGAAGTCCTGGAAATGGCTTTTCTGCTGATAAAAATGTCTTCCCTATATCAAGTCTAAAGCTACCCTCTTTTAAGTTAAAGCCATTGCTCCTTGTCCTATTGCACAGTCATCTACCCCCCTGGATATTTACCATGTTCCTTCCTGTCCCAGATGATGATTTACATCCCGCAAAGCAGGCTGTCATGTATGTGATCCCATTATCCCCACAGACAGGGTCCCACTGATCCACCTTGCAGCTGCACTCAGCATTGCAACTGGCCGTGTAGATGTGCTTGCTGGAGGAAGGGTGCTTCATTCTGGAGGCCAACAGAAAGAAATTAAGGAATTATTTAGTGGAATGATGCAGTTAAAAAAAAAAATTAGGGAGTAGGCAGGAAAAACATGGAGAAGGTGAAGCAACCAAAACAGACAGGTATCTGCTTCCATCCAATGCACTGTGAAGTTGTCATATGGACACTAAGGTGATTGTAGCTAAGACAAAGTTCTCTTGGGTTTTTGCATCAAGCATTAACATTTTTATGGATTGTTACTGAAAAAGCATGGAACTGAAAAAGCTGGGTGGGAGTATCTGGTATTACTTTTGCATTTGAAAGCTCACCCCAAGAAAAAGAAAGTCATATCTAGAATTTCTTATCACAAAGACGTGGCCTAAGAAAAGACCATACTTTTTCCCAGCAGTAGAATATCATACCATATCTGGGTGATAGAGGTAGGGATGTAAAACTATGTAAAACCAAAACAGCAAGATGTACTCGACATTTTTTCCCCTGGATCCAGGTTACTGTATCAGGGCACTCTGAGCACATGTTAGAAGTGCTCAGTTTCCAGAAAGTGTTACAAGCCCATCATCTACAAATTATCCTTGCTGTGAAGTCAATCACAATGTAAGGTAAAAATGTTCAAAATTTGCCTTTTCTTCCTCCTTCTTCCTTCCCTCAACCAAAAGCACACATTAATTGGGCTGCGTTTCCCCTAAGTCTCTTAGAAGGGAAGATAACTGAGGGATTTAGCCCTCACTAGGCTGTTGCTTGTCTTCAAAATATAAATTGTTAAATAGGTAAAATATGGAATGGAGTCGCTAAACCAGAAACAACCCTAGCATGTGCTAAATTCTCCAGATTCAATTCTCCTGGAGAAACTATAATTCAGTATATGCTCTCTTGTTGTTTATGCTTATTTTTAATCCACTCTGTAGTATCAGATGTAGCACTCAGCCAGAGTTATCTCCACTGTACAAACCTCTGACATATTTTTATGTCAAAAACTAAGCTCAAAGTTGAACTGGACAACAGGTTCACCAAGATAACTTAAATATTTCCCCAAGCATAAGCTCAGTTTCAAAAAACACAGGGCTGAGTTTCTGTCTGAACTGAAAATGTAGCAAGTCCTGCTGGATTCAGTTTAATCCTTTAAAATCCCTTGAAATTTGGACCAGATTGAGCTAAATTTAAACAGTAAGCAATTGTGGCAGGCTGTTAAGAGTCGGGAAAATGTTCTCAAGGAAGCATGACCCATGGTCCTGGTAAGGGAGGGGAAACCTCTGTTTGCAGCACACAATCCATGACCACTTTCCACCTCCCAGATGAGAAGTGGGTCAGAGGCAACTCCAGGTACCACAGGGGGCTGGAAATCTCCTGTCTGGGTTCATAGCTACTGATCTAGTGATGGTCCCTTCTGGAGGCAGTGCCTATGGGGAAGCCATTTTCAACACTTCTTTGCATCCCACTCCCTACATGACAGAAGAAGTCTGGCTTTAAATTAAAGCTTTGAAATAGAATATAGAAATTTAATTTGTCTGTAATAATGTCATCTTTTACAGCAATTTGCCAGAATATATAGGTATATTGTCAGTAAGAAAGAATTTAGGAAAGAGAGAATTTAGAAAAAATAAATGTCCAGTTTAGACAAAATTTAAAAAATAAAATTGGTATATTTTTCCCATCCCCAGCATTAGGTATGATTTCAGACTGACAAGTCTGTCTCAAAGCCTAGGATTTTCTCCTGTGTGTCACTCCCAAAGAAGCAGCTGTGACAAATGACACAACCACCCCAAACCTGAGGTGATACAAACCCAGAGTAAGGCGCTGTCAGACCAGCCACCTGGAGCACTTCGCAGCTGCACGTGAAGTACAGGAGGTTTAGCAAATATGCCACTATAAAGGTGATGCATGCAAACTTGGCCATTTCAGTTATGTGAAGCTTGAATTTCTTGATCAGGAAGCCTCCTAGAAACATCCCCAGGATTGTGATGGGTAAAAGTATCACACCTGCAAATAGAGGTAAGAAAAATGTTAACTGCTCTCAATTGCATTGACCCTTTTAAAATAAATATCTGGTTCTAGTATTTTCAAAATATCAGATACCTATTTTTGGGCTGATTCTTTGAGGTTCTAAGATTTATATTAACTTTTAGTAATTTCACTTCCTCATTTTCTTTTTCAAATCATATTATGACTAAAAAACTCAATTCCTCAATATTCACTGCATTTTTACTATATTGTTGTTTGTATGTATATATAATAAAACCATTACAGGTGCCTTTTAGAAACTGGAGTAAATGATGATGTCTTAGCTCATAGGCGCTTCATATTAAATAAAACATAAAACTTAATGAAAGCTACAAAAAAGTCTCCAAAATGGAATATAAAAGAAAGCTGCATCTGGTTCTTCACTGGATTCCATTTTGATCTGAGAGTGAATAATGAGATGATTTGCATTTAGATTTAATCTGTTCAGTATTTCACAAACACCAGCCCTTACGTTTACTTGCTGAACAGAGAGGTTTTACAAGGTGTTATTGGGAGGGATTTGCCTTTCTCTGGTTTTTCAGTTGGTTGGTTTTTTTGGTCGTTCCTGCAAAATTTTCTCTGCATTCAGAAAAAAAAGATAGGAAAAAGAAAGTTCTTCCCACATTTGTACCTGACCAAGGCAACATGTCTTCAGATTAAAGTAATGCAGTATCAGTTCTGCAATGACCTCACATAGCCTGGTTTTCCTGCCAGATTATGAGACCATATTAATCACTGCAAGATTAATATAATTTCAGCATTCTTTTTTGTAGAACACTATGAAGAACTTATTTTTGAAGGAACTGGTAAATAGAAAAAGAGCTTTGAAATTAATGAAGTGACTCAAAATTTTACATTTTGGTTTCTTATTATAAATTTTGCATTTGTAATCTAAATGAAAGAACATTTATACCAATATGTTATTCTGAAAAGAAAAAAAATCACACATTTCAGTAAACATTTTAAATTTTTTTCTAGTAGTTTTCACTTAGTTGCAGCTCATGTGTGGTTTTTACTCACGAAAACAGACACATAACCCAAATCTCACTATGAAAAAACTTCCACCCAGTTTTAATAATTCTCTAGCGCACTGAATTAGGAGCACTACAAAAATTGACACTAAAATTAACATCCATTTTCAAAATACAGTAAGAAAATTAAAAAAACACTACATGCTTTCTTTTTAACCAAAAAAAGTTCACATAAGCTCCTTCTAAAAAGGATGGCAAAATAACAAATAAAACCTTCCTTTTTGACACTGGAATTTGAAAAGAAGTTAGGTACCTACCAATTAGAAAGATGGCTTTTGCCACTGATACATTAAATTGCTGCTCCATAAACTTTGTCTCATAGGTTATCATCCCAACAAGGGAATTGTACTGCAGAACAGTGAGGAAGATGAACACCACGAAAATTGAATTTCCAAACAGCTTCCTGAGTGCTGGCAAGAAATCTGCAATGGAGAGGTATATGCTGTACATCCTGCTAAACACAGAGAAGAGTTGTTTTCGCATCCTTTAGATAGTAAAATTAACTTTGATTTAATTACCTGCTGTGTTGCAGGTTATAATTCTGTGCCTATCAAAACACATGCTTGCTCAAGTGAGAGTGTTCCTCATTGCCAACACGTGCTTTGCAGGAGAAGCACGGCCAAATGGCAACAGTGGCTGCTGAGCTGGCAATCAGGGATCCCAGATTATCTTGTGTACGGCAGAGGGTTCCTCTCTGAGGGTGCTTGGGCTCGCAAAACACCTGCTCAATGTCTGTACAGAGCATTTAGTTCCTCTACCAAGTGTAAAATTTGGTTCCTAAAGCAGGAGCCTTCACCAACCACATAAGAACCCTACGTGAGGGTGGATATTTAGAGAACAGAAGCACCTGGCCCAGGGAAAAGGCTGGAATCATTTCTAGGACCCTTGATTAGAATATTAAAGTCCATTAAAATAAAGTGAACATAAACACCTGCATTTAGACTGTAGTCTGGCTCTTGCCACAGCTGCCTAAAAGATGAGAGTTCAAAACACATCTGCTGTAGGGGTGCACATACATACAAACAAAACCTTGTGTCGAATAATAAAAATATAAAAATAAAAGCAATGGTTGGTTGGATCTGGTATTGCCTATATGAGAATAATTCAGCAACCCTGAGCTCATACACAAATCCAGTTGAAGTCCCTCCAACATCTAAAGTAGTCATAATGAGTTCCATGTTTCCTTCCCAAATCTTTGCCTCAGTGAAACAGTATGCCAGCTATGGATTGGTCATTAATGAGGGATGAGATGTTTTCTCCACTCTCTCTTCATAATCATAGGATTGTAGCTGTAATACATCATCTCACAACTAGGACCTGATCATCTCTGGTGCCCAGAGAAATAGCACAAGTTTTTTCCCGCTGTCTGACATCAGGAGAGGACTGAAACTCGCCCTTAGCATGCAATTATAATAGCACAAGTGGAAGGCATTTTTGTCTATCATTTGCACTGCAGAAACGTGCATTTTGCTGTAGGCTATGGGAGTCCATGCTCAGCCCAGAATGAATCCATGACAGAATTCATATGCAAACATTTGGGCAATAATTTTCACCTTTTACTGCCTCTGAAAACTTTAACTGTGGCTGAGCTGGGGGGTCTATTTTACAGTGATCTCCTTGAACAGACAAGTGACTAATCTTCAAGTTTTCTTTCTCTCCTTCTTTTGGTAAGGAATAGGGCAAAAACCAGAAAGGCAATGAAGCAATGAAGTTGACTGCTCCACAGATAAGCAATCCAAGCCACCAGGCACCAACCCAACGGGTATCCTTAGGATTTATGCTGATGGCATCTATAAAATACAGAAAGACAGGAAAATAGGTCAAATATTAAGCAGAGCAATTATTATAGATTACTATAAATTACTGCTCATATATATTATTAAAAAAACAGAACAGAGGTGATCTATGTTCCATATGAAGAATTGAAATGCAGCTTGTTTCAAATCACAGAATCATAGAATAATTTAGGTTGGAAGGGACCTTTAAGATCATCTCACTCCAACCCCCACTGGACACCTTCCACTGGACCAGGTTGCTCAGAGCCCCATCCAACCTGGCCTTGAACATTTCCAGGGGTGGGGCAGCCAGAGCTTCCCTGGGTAAGTTGTGAATGACCCATCCCTGGAAGTGAATCAGTCCTATGCAGTCAAAAACAGACGTGTCCATTTAGGCCCATGGTGGCATTTCCTTGCCACAATCTTCCAGTACTCTCTGGAGGAATGAATGGTAGCAAGAGGACGTTCTACCACCAAAAAAACCCTTCCCTTTCTCAATTTCCCAGAGTCCCCTCCTTCTCCGTCCCCAAACTCTACAGTTTTTCCCCAAATTTCCTCAAATTTTCCCTGGGATTAGAGACTTTTAGGTGATTTGAACAACAAAATGAGTTTTGAGATGAATCTTTGCTGCATGCTTTTTAAGAGTAAATACTTTTTGCTAAGCGTTGAAAGTGTCCATGAACCTTTCACTGTTCCCTCAACATGGGGATGGGCCTTTTATTCAATTGTTTGTTCTCAGCTGCACAGCAAAGGTGTAACAAGTGTGTGTGCAAGCATAAAAAAGGTGCAGTCGGGGTAGGGATCTTTTTCAAGGGCTATTCCAACCACACTACAACACATGATTTTAAAACGTCAATTTTAGAGCAGCTTTTGAGCAGGAAAAACTCTCTAGAGAGCCCCCATCTTTGGGGCAGTGAACTGGGAAGGTGCTTCTTGGCATGGAGGTTCCTACACCCAGACACCTTCTCGCTCCGTGTGCCACCCCACGGTCCCTTACCGGTGTCCATGATGCCAATGTCAACCCAGAGACTGGCACAGAACGAGCCAAGCAGGAAGCCCAGGGTTGGCCCAAACATGCCCGAGGATCTCACCAGGCCTGGAAGAGAAGGGAGACTGAGCAAAACACTGCATGGACAAGGCAAGCCCTCCTCTCTGAGGGCAAGGACATGAGAGAGGAAGGAGACAGGAGAGGGGCAGAGGCCATTATGGAATGTCTCATGGGAGGCTCCTGAGCAGCCTCCTGAGCAGAATACAAGGTGTAAGCTGCCCTAACCATAGCTGTGGTATAGATCAGAAGAAGGTGGGATGCCCCTAGGAGCAAATGAATAAGCTGTGAAGGCTACCAGAAACCCAGGAAGCTACACTCCATTTTGCTGACTGGATGTGTAAATACAGCAGAATTTGATTTTGGTGATGACTACTCGCAATCAACATAAAATAAAATCAAATCAAATCAAATCTAATCAAATAAATCTTCAAAATAATTCAAGCATAGGTTCTCACATTCCCTCGACACTTTTACTGTTCTATTGAAGTTAGTTGTGAGGAGGTAATAAGATCAAAATATAGCTCAGTAATTTGGATTTCTGAGTTCTAGCACGGAACTGACACCTTGAAGTTGCAGAAGGTTTCATTCTATTAGAAAAGAAGGAATTCTTTACCAAATGCCCATAAGTCCTTGCCCACATCCAGCACTGTGCTCTGTAAATCCTATTGTGTTCTGCTGCAGAGATTTTCCTCCTGAGAGAGAGTTGGTTTTGCAAACTCTCTTCTGAATACAGTGATTGCTCAGCTTATCACCCAGAACTTCTGTAATAAATTGTTACATCCTAACAAATATGCTAAATTTTCTGTTCCTTCCTATTGCAACTCTGGTATTATTGCTGTCACCACAAGTCTACCAAAATTATTTTAATTCATTCTATTAAGAAAATGCTGTCTCTGCCTCAAAATAACTTACATTCTTACTCAACAAAATATCAAAGGACAAAAGAAAAAGGAGAGACAGGAAGCTGAGACTTCTTGTTCAGGGTCAAATAATAAGCTTAGTGCTCAGAATTCAACAGCAAGTCTTAACTGACTTTTTTCATTATAGGACAATTTTTTTTGTATGTTTGTATTTTACAAAAACACTGGTTTTAAATTGATTCAGCCAGATGATAAAAAATAAGATATAGAAAAGAATTAGTTAGCCAAGAAAAGAAATTTCTGCTCTATGGAAAAGACTGTTTCAACATTCACTTTTTTTGCAAAGTGGTTCAGTCCACCAAAATGGAAAAAGTGACTGAAAACCGCTATTCTGAATGTAAAAGTGAAATATTTTAATACACTGTAAATGAAATACTTTATTTCTTTTGCATAACTCAATTTTCATTTTGGCTGACTCCATGCTGTTCTCCATGTTTACTTTACATTTGTAATCTCACTTGCCCAGTAGTCCCCAACCTGTCTCAATCTCTCCCAGATCAGATTCTGACAAGAAAAAAATTCAGCTAAACTTTTTAAGATACCTTTAATCTGAAGCTCAGAGATGATTACAAATATTTCGTATAACTGCTGAGTGGAACACTTGGTGTTGATAGCTACCTCCACAATACTTCCATTTTCTTCAACCTGAAGATTTCCTCATTCCTAAATGAAGACATTTGCTGTGGCCTTACCCTGTAGTATTACATACTGAGCTCTTCCTGAAACTGTGTCTTACCATCTTTCTGACCAGCTCAGTTTCACCAAATTTACTTCAGGCCACAGTTCTTGAGCTCCCTCAGCCTCACAAACACCCCATGCTATTAAATCAGGTTGCCAACAAATTCATTAGCTTGGGTGTAAGTCTCTCTGTCTTGGGCAATAGGTTATGTGCTGTCAAAACAAGAACAAAATCCCAATTAGAAAGGATTTGTTACAACACCCTGGCAAGGCGTTGTTTTCCTTCAGTAAACAGTGACTTTAAAAAGCTTTCAACTGGAAGTGTGCTGCATGTAAAATTCAAAAAGTCAGATAAGAGCTCCTGAAACACATTTACATTACTGTAATTGATTGTGACTACATTACATATCCTCACATTAATGATCATTCCCTTATCTGTGAAATAGTGATCAGGAGGAATTCGGTCCTCTGAAGCTGTGATACTGAAGATGATATGCCAGATAAGACAGATATGACTTTGCACTTTGGGGAAATGAGCACTTGATTATGCTTCTCTTTATCACAGAAGCTACTTGGGGAAAGCAAAAAGACCATCCTGAAATGAACCCTAGAAAATAAGTATGAGACGTCTTTTACACTCTTTGGGTTTTTTTTTTTTTTTGTCTCTGTACAACTCAAAATTTTCTAGATAGATTTTTTTGGTGAGTACTTGCTTGACTATAGAAATGTTAAAGAACAGAATGTTTAGCATTAAAATCACTCATTTGTATATTACCTATGTAAAATGCTGAGTTTTCTTCTTTAGAAAAGTCATCAATATATGAAACTCCCAGCGGCATAATTGGTGCTTCCCCAATTCCACGTAAAAGGTTCCCCACCAACACAAAGAGCCACAGATAGGAATTCATTGTTTTCTCACATCCTGCAGGCCATAAACATTTATATTTCTGTGAACATAATTCCAACAATACAGCAACAGTAAAATAACATCAAATACGGGTTTTAACAATCATTATAGGGTGGGTTTTTATATATATCTTGGTTTCTAGCCAAGGTTTTACTGCTTTCCAGTAAAAAAGGGTGTACAGTGAGGACAAGCAGAAGAAGGGAATCCAGCATCAGAGCTTTATCTTACCAACATTTATCATTGTGCTGGGGGTTTCTGTAGCATCTGTGACTGGAAGGCCCTCAGATGACACTGGGAAGCAAGCTGACACACTCGTGGAGGAGTTGTCCACACTAACAGTTATCCTTTCATAATTGTAACTGGAAAACAACTGTGTGAAATACAACTGACATATCAAGGACTTTGCTTTGCAGGAAGCATGTCTGAGCCTTGTGTTCACATACGTTCATTCCCGTTTCATACGCACAAAGTGGAGGGGAGGCCCATTTCCAGTGCTTTGCTTAAAAAAAAATAGGTGTCTTCATACCATTTTCAAATGCTCTGATGATTCTAACCCCAATATTTTCCTGAGCTAAAGAGCAACAAAGCTGCTTCCAGAGATCATTCTTTGGACTGCAGGACAGAGGCAGAGTTCATCCACATCTGTCTACACACAACAGGGCTGATGCTTTTCCATAATGGCACCTCTTTCTTACCTTTGTGGCAGATGCAAGGGTGCCAATGGATTGGAAAGGTATGACCTCCTTCTGACAATTATGTGTTATAGCTTAAATGTGAATGGGGTATTTAGATATTTAATTCTCCCCAAGTTTTGATAAAAATCTTCAGCATTTTAAAGAGCTTATCATGAGTAGCCACCAGGGAGAAAGAAACCTTTTCCATCAAGATCTAATTACATTTCACTTAAACATAAAAAAGGGAACAGAGTTTAAAAAATATATGTATCTATGTATATATATCCATCCCAGATGAAAAATTTAACACACTTTATCCTTAATTATATATAAGTTCTGTAGAAACCTGTTTACCTGTAGCAAGAGGTAAGCTTTCAGAGAGGAAATCAGAAAGTCAATATTAAAAAATCCACTCATTTTCCTGTTGGAATAGCTGGAAGAAACTACTACTGTCAAGCTTTTAACTCAGATGTATGCTTTAAAAAACATTTCATATGATCAAGTTCAATTAGTGCATAATGTGAAAACTCCCAATATTTACCGTCCCATTAGGAACTGAGGCACCACTGACAAAAAAGCTCCTGCAGACATGATGAGACACCCAATAGCAATTATTTTTGGCCGATGAACTCTTGGTCCAAGGTAGCTCACCAACAGCATCACCATTAAGTTACCTGCATCAACAAGAGAGAGAACCAGTACAAAAAATAGATTTATTCTGGGGATGAAAATGTACTGAGAAGCACTTACCCACTTTCAAAGAAAGTACATATACCTATCTCAAAGCTGCCATCAATAATGCCAAAAATCGATGATGAGATTTCAAATCTCCTTTCAATTTGACTGGACATGCTCTTCATGTAGCTTCCAGAAAATCCTTTGGCAAAAAAGGAAAAAGCTAGAGCTCCAAGAAATATCTGAAGAGAGAAAATAATTGAGTTTGCAAAGTAACAATTTTTGCTTTATGGCTGGATGCCTGAGCAACCCACTCAAGAAGCACAAAAAACATATGCTTTGCTTTCTAATTCTCTGTGAGGAGAATCTTCCTATTGTTATCATTAAAACAGATTGTACTTTCTTTTTCAGGGTAGCCTCCAGAAACTCTGCTACTGCAAGGAAAAGGAAAATTGACATTGATAGTATGCACCTTCTAACTTTCTAGTACATATTGGTTTAGCTGCTTCCTTCTTTAAGAAAAACTTGTAGCATAATGTTGTTCATTTCTGGTACTTATTATCATAGTATATCTTATTAGCTCTCCTTCTCCTGTTCTAAAAAACATGTATAAAAAGATATATCTGCAACTACCACTGTGACTATAGCACATCTCCGAATGAATTGTTAGTAAAATATGACCTCATTTTTAAACTTCTGAGCACATTTATTGACTTTCCTTGTGCTTGGAATCACAACCATAGAATCAGAATCATTTGGGTTGAAAGGGACCTTAAAGATCATCTCATTCTAAAACCCTGCCATGGGCAGGGACACCTTCCATTATCCCAGGTTGCTCCAAGTCCTGTCCAAGCTGGCCTTGAACACTTCCAGGGATGGAGCATCCACAGCTTCTCTGGGCAACCTGTGCCAGAGCCTCACCACTCTCACAAGGAAGAATTTCTTCCTAATATCTAATTTAAACCTCCTCTCTGTCAGTTTGAAGCCATTCCCCCTTGTCCTGTCACTCCAGGCTCTTGGAAATAGTCTCTCCCAATCTTTCTTGTTGGCTCCTTCAGGTACTGGAAGGCCACAATGAGGTCACCCCAAAGCCTTCTCTTCTCCAGGCTGAACAATCCCAATTCTCTCAGCCTTTCCTCATAGCAGAGCTGCTCCACCCCTCTGATCACCTTGGTGTCCCTCCTCTGGACTCACTCCAACAGCTCCATGTCCTTCCTGTGCTAGATCTCAGAGCTAGAGGCAGCCCTGCAGGTGGAGTCTCAGCAGAGCAGGGCAGAGAGGCAGAATCCCCTCCCTCCCTTGCTGCCCAAATCCCTTCCACTCCCCTATGGATGCAGCCCAGATTGTTTCCAACACATATAGTATCTGACAGTGCCATACATAACTAACTGAATTTTGGTAGGACTTCAAATGGCAATTCAGTGTTCCAGAGAAAATATGTGGTGAGGGTTCTTCCATACCTTTAACTTTGAACAATTATGGCACACAGTCTTGGCAGGAACTGCACCGACATCACTGTCCTGCAACAGTGATTTTTCTTTAAGCTGGGCAGCAGTGGTTGGTCCGTCCATGGTTTTCCTTCTCCAGGTCTGATATGTAGGTCTTCCTGTTTGAAAAATATTGCTATGTTTAACTATTATTTGCATAAGAATTGCATGTTCCAATGTTTTTCAGACATACTCAGTGGCGAGACACTACTTGAGACATCTGCACATTGACATCTTTTCTCAGGAAGGACATTAAAGTGTTCAAAGTAACTACTGTAAGTAGTTAAGGACTAGTGCACCTGATTTGTGACATCTGCTTTCTAAAGACTCCAGGACTTTCTTGGATAGATGGAAAAGTTATAGGTAACTTGCTGACAGTTTCTAGACATCTTTGTGGTAAAGGAAAGTCCCTAGGCAGCTGGAGGTTAGGAGAGTTTGTCAGAAAAACATCTTCACCACACTTGAACCAATTCTTTCTCAGATATCCATTTTTGATCACTGTTCCAGACTAAATGGACCTTTGGTGTGATCCAGTAGGTTTCTGCTATTATATTTCTGAGGATTTTCTTAGTGAACACTACCATTCTGTCAGCATTTCAATGACTAACATTATTTATTGGATGAATGTTTGTAGAATCAGACCACAAATGATGACAGAGGAGAAAATAGGATAAGCGATGTGGCAGGTAAAGATATATTAAGGGAAAAGAGAGCACTGATTAAAAGAAACAAATAATGACTGACTGGAAGTCCACAAGCCTTCACAAGTTCCCTGCAGGACAGATGATAAATGTAGATATTTCAGTAAGACTGATAAAGTTTTTAGTTTAAAAGTTGGCTCTGATTTAAGGAGTCATCTTAGCTACGTTGGCTGGTGTAGATTAAGCTGATCAGAGGAAAACACTAATACCGAGACATCTGGAATGATGACAAGTAAAAAAAAAAACTACTGCCAAGTTTGTCTGTTGGAAAACTGGTGTAACAGTACCAAAATCAACTAGTTAGCTCTGACATACATTTGCACATATATTAAAGGAGTATAGAGGAAAGCATGTCAAGAAATTGGCTTGTAACATTTTCCCCCCAAGACACTGGAATCTTAAATATGCCACACCGTTTAAGTCACATGGGAACTTTCAAGGTTTCCCTCCTGCAGGCGCCTGAGGCCAACTGACCCATGAGTGCTGTGGGAGATTTTTGACACCAGGGTTGGGGGGGGATGTGGCAGGGTCCCAGGCTAACCCACAAACATCACTCCATTCCTCTGAAGAGTTCTCTTCTCCCAAGCAAGATGCCCAGGATTACCTGGATTCCCTGAGAAACGTCCACCTATGCCAGAAAGGACAACATGCTTAGAAACCCAACAGTCCCCTAAAAGTTACTCCTAATGACTGAAAATAGGCACTAATGTCTCAGAAAGAGATACAAATCCTCGTAAGAACTCTAACTTGAATTTTGTAGATTTTAGTTCCAAATCCTACTCCAGTAGGAGGGGACTATGAAAAGCAAACACATGTATATTTCAGACTAAGCCACATATGAAATTTCTAAAGGAACCTAACCTCCCTTAGACCATCTTCAGCAGCTCCTAAATCAAAAAAACACATTTTAAAAGTAAGCTATAGATAATTAGAGTATGGTAAAGTCAGACTTACCCCAACGTTTACAGGATAGGAGCTGAAAGACAGAGTTCTCTAAAGCAAATACGTTCTTTATTGATTTGTGTTTTGCTGATGATTAACTTTGTGAAACATCTGACTCTGTTAAATAAACAGTATCTAAATCAATGACCAGGTTTTCTTTTCAATATATTTAATTTTAAATATAAAATTTTCTTTATGGTGCCAGACCAATATTCCACCTGAAACTCATAGAAAATGTTGAACTGTAGAACCACTTCTCTTACACCTAATCGAGCAATCACATTTTCCATAACCACTCTATGAGAATCTGAACTTTGGCAAACCAGTGAATCATTGACACCAGTGGTATTTAAAATTAAATGAAGCAAGAAAAATAATAAGATATTTAATTTATGAATTAGGGGTAATGGATAGTTTTTCTATGGAGGGATAAAATACCCTGCTCCCAACAGTGCTTTTCCTTTAAAAAAAAAAATATTGAATTTGCAGAATTGCACCTTTACACTTTACACAAAGTCTTTCAAGTTTAGTGATGAGATGCGCAGGAAGGCTGCACTGGCACCTCACAACTAAACAAACAAACTGACTAACTAACAAATGGAAAGAAGCAGGGAGGGAGGGTGTGGAGAGACAGCGAGAGGCAGAGAGAGCACTTACTTTGTGTTAGAGCGGTGTCAGGCTGTTTCTTTCCCGTGCCTGAGGGCTTCCAGGCTTGGAGCCAGTGCAACGTCACAGCCAAAGCGCTGCCTGCTCCGAGAAGTGGAGCACTTCACCACATGTTTTTTAAACCTTGGATTTCCTTCTTACGGTGATTGCAAAACTTTCCCACAATCACCGATAAAAAAATCTGTGCAGAAGAAGGCAGGTTTCTTGTGCTGTCACTGCTTTGGCAGCCTACCTGCCAGTGGTGCCAGCCTCTCCCAGGTGGAACAACTTGTTTTCTTCATTCTTTCGTTTTGTTTTGGTTTTTTTTTTTTTTTTTAGGTCTAAACATTGCAGCTGCATGAAGCACCTCTCAAAGGAAACTCCCTACCATCCACCAAACAACCAGGGAGTGGCCTCAGCTCAGGCACAAGAGCCCTGAAAGCACAGGCTCAGCTTTTCCAAGCACCTACAGCCTCCTAGCTTTCACTTCTTGGTGCCTTGGAGGAGGGTCAGCAGAGACACCAAGGGATGGCTTAGCTCCTGAAAGGGCATGAACTGCTTATTGAGATCTGCCAGTTTTTGGTATGAGCCCTGTGTGTCACAACCCCAGTGCAGAGGTTTGCATGAAAAGCCTTTATTATCTTCTTCTGTATAAAAATACATTAAGGGATTGGCTAAAGGCTAAATGAACTCTATTAAATATATGGAATTACAACTTTTAGTCAACACTAAAAAAACTATGACAGCTAAAAGAAATTATAGACTTGCTAAGTATATAAATATACAAGCTCTCATTGTCCCCTGAAGCTTGCAGGTTCACTGCAGACAATCATTTTATCTGCCATATTTGCACTTGTTACTGGATTTTTCTTGACAGAATTTTACACATTTTACTGTGATCATTATATATTTATTGATTTATTATGGGTCTTAATTTAAAGTTTCAATTTTACATGTTTTACCAGCAGGACTATATGCTCTCTATACTAGATACTCAGTGAGCAAATCAAAACACAGCTTATTTCTACCATTTAGTAAAGGATATTTTTCTATTTGCAACAGAACAAAGTGTTATTTTCTATGATAATTTTAATGCAGTGCTCCTGCATTACTCTTAAATGTTGACTTCTTGTTTAATTAATTCAGTTTTAATGCAAGGGAACAATGTACATGCTGAAACTCACTTTCTCTTAAAAGAGTTCAGAATATGGGAAATCCATCAAACCTATTCTTCAGATAAATTGATTCTCATTCACATACTTTTACTTAGGTGAAGAACAGTTATCTTTGCCTGCTTCTTAATGCCTTAATTATTTTAATTTTTTTTTAATCTTTAAAAAGCTTAGATTCATTTACTAGAATATCATTAGAATGAAGCAGATTTTGCATCATCTGACAGTGTCAAATTTACATGTACTGCAACCTGTATTTGGATTGCTTTTAACTATTACAGTATTACAAAGTTAGAAGGAAAAAAATGTACGAACACTAGCAATGGGTTCCCTATTTATTCTTGCTGTCAGTCTGCAACCAGGTGGAAAAACTGAAGTCTGTTGAAGGGTCACTGCAAGCCCCTTGTCTGTCAGGAGAGCAGGCTCCTAAACACAGTTCCCAAGATGAGATACCCACAATAAATGTATTTTAAAGCTGAATACACAGAAATTTATCTACAGAGGACATTACACTTCTTGTGATCCTTGCATACAGATGGTAATACCCACTTACAAGGCAGAACCACATGGATTCAGTGCAGACACTTCCAGTTGAGCCACTCAATCAGGTTCGCCTTATCGTCAGAGGAGGAAAAAGAAGTATTTCCAAAGGCATGGGTTCTTTGATCTATTCTAGATACTTACTTTAGGTAGGAGATGGAATGAACAGCAGATATGGCTGTGAACAGCTGGACAGCCAAGATCAGCTTTTGACAACAGAAAGTCAGGAGAGATGAATCCCACCAGAAAAGACTTCAGCACGTCCATAAGAACAGTCTCCTGTAGCTTTTTCAGAAAAAAAGCTCCAGTGCCTGTGACAGCATTTGCCATCGTGCCCTATCCAAATCAGTTAGTTATGATATGGCAGCTGCTGGCAGGTGAGGAAAAGGGCCCTTGTTATGGAAGGGCAGTCCTGGAGAGGCAAGGCACATCTGCCAGAGCCTGGCCAGCCCACTGGCACAGGCTGGAGGAACGCAGCACCAGCAGCACACACCAGAGCCTCTCCACA
The DNA here is from genome assembly GCA_013397775.1 of Eulacestoma nigropectus. Classification (NCBI taxonomy): domain Eukaryota; kingdom Metazoa; phylum Chordata; class Aves; order Passeriformes; genus Eulacestoma; species Eulacestoma nigropectus. Next base: position 2,027,526 of record VZTE01007282.1, read on the forward strand.
AGCCACACTGTGGGGTGTTGTGTCAGCCACCAGCCTGACAACTGGCTGTACTGGGAACCTGTTCTGCAAGGCCCATAGTAGCATAGAAACTCAAAAACAGGAGAGCAGGTTACCAGTTAGGAAGTGTTTGTTGTTGCTGCTGAAGGGTTGCTGCTTCCAGTGTGACCCAGGGCTGGCTGTGATGGGCTGGCAGCGGTGTGTGCCCGGAGGTGGACGCAAGAGCCCCCTGCAAATGGCCCCAGGAGCAGCTCCAGCAGGAGGAGCTGCCTCCTCCCAGCCTTGCTGTGTAGCACCCCCATACACATTCCCAAAGCAAGACCTGGTATCCCTGATGGGACGTGCCTGGCTGGCTGCACACTGCCCCCATGTGTGATGAACAGCATCAAAAGGGTGCACGATGCTCCGCGGCCGGGGACACGTAAGGACACTCAGAGAGAGAGTGCTCAGCCATCTCCTTCCTCCAAAAGGTTATTTTGTGTGGCAGTCACTTAAGAAACTGCAGAATTTTTAGCCCTGGCCTCCTGCCACACTGAGGTGAAGCAGATGGCAGCTTCCACTCAGGAGCTGCCTCTTGTTCATCGGTGGAGAAAGCTCTGCACGAGGGGGCCCCACTTGTCACCACTTTAGTTATGCTCAGTTGCACTGACTGAGCTTTCCTGCCAAACAGAGCCCCAGCCTGCAGCAGCACAATCCCAAGTGCCAAGCTGGCAGCCAGGAGACAATATGGGCTGATGGGGCTGCAAGGGCAAGGCTCAGGGAGCTCAGTCTGCAAGTCACATCATGAGTTTTCTCAGTCACAGAGGGAGGAGGAACAAGAATTCTGATAGATCGTACCCTACTCCTGCTGAAACATTGAAGGACAACGTGCAAAAAGAGAGGAGAAAAACAGTTAATTCTCTGCTTCAATAGCAAAAGAGTTCTTAGAGGCATGATTTCTACATACAAGTTGTTCAGTCTTTTTCTTCACATCAGTTTTTCACCTCTGGAAAAGCACACAGAGGATTTGGGGTTGCTAAGCCAAGCAATCATTTGATCTTATTTTACTAATTCCAGCTTCTTTAGGTCCCAAAGAAAACTCACAAAAGACAAAGATACAAGTGGCAAAAATAATTTCAAAGTGCTCTTCTGTAAGAATTTTCTCCTGTAAAACTTAATTTGGCAGCTCTTCACAGGCATCATGCAAAACTGGTGCCATCTAACTCTGCCGTAAGGGAATTTTCTCCCCAAGGATGAGACCCTACTAAGTACTCCTGCGTAAAAACCTCAAACAATATTTGTAGTAAATGAGGAGTGTTATGATCTCTTTAAACTATAAAACAGGTATTACATGTATGCTTATATGGGAAACAATACTATTAACCTTGGAGAGATAGACATTAAAAACTATTCCAACTCAGAACACTTCTCAGTAAGTTGCACCTTCGCATTTAGATATAATTTTTGCTTGAATTATTTAGGCTTCTGGAAAAAAAAGGATATCTGAAAAAAATCAAGTTTTTGTCAGAATTAATGCAAGACTTCCAGTCTGAATCTCCAGCACATGCTGGAACAATGCTTTAACCTGAACAAAGGAATTATTGTTTAGATGCACACAAGTCTTACTAATAAAACGTCACAAGATTTGAACAGCCCAAACTGAGGATGCTTTCAAAGCTGAAAAGGAGAAGTTTAACTGCCCCTGACAACCTTTGGAAAAGGGATGCCCATTTCAATGTATGCCATTGGAAATCACCTTTCACAAGTGTCTTATGTGCAAGCTGAATTAAACACGAACCTAACAAACTGATGGAGAAATTTCTCTTCTAAAAATCAAAGCCCTTTTGCGCCACAGAAAGTTTGTATCAAAAGAAGGTAAACAAGCAAGTCTATAGTGGAATATAACCCAAAGGAAATAATCTTCGAATATGGTATTATTGATTTTTTTCTCAGGCCAAGATCTCTGATGACCTCTTTAAGCTCCAGCTCGGAGTGGGACCTGCCCACTGCCTGTGCCAGCCCTGTGGGAATGCAGAATGTGCCTGAGCCAGGGTAGAAGATGCAGGGAGCTGGCTCACAAAGTGTGGTAGTGCCTTCATGAGCAGAACAGCAGTGGAAAGAAGCTCTCCGCTTGTAAATAGCTAACTCTGGGCACTTCCAGTAGCATATCTGTGCAAGGAGTACACTTTCAATCTTATCTCCCTGTGTTAATGTGTTACCACTAACAGAAGAAACTCCCTGCTGCGAGAAGAGTGCAAATCCCCTGGATCCCAGTAAATTTGACCAAAGCCATAAGAAGAACTCTTGTGAGAATTGTGATGGGCCTACACAGCTATGGCTTTTCAAAGTGGTGGATGTTTAACTGCTAGCCAGGTCTTGTATTCAAAAGTACAATAATAGCAACTTATTAAATAACTCTTAAAAAGTTTTCATTATGTCCTTTGTGGGAAATGTAGAAGGAACATCTCAATACCAATTTGTTTGTATATTTGGATATTATAAACTTACCTTCACTTTTTTTAAATATGAAGAAATCTTAATGCATTTTTATATGCAAGACTATTATTACTTATGCAACCTAGAGCTGTTTTTCTACTAAATGGTGTTTCAAAAGTCATTCAAAGAAAATTTAAAACGTGATGCTTTCACTTAAGACGAGATGGATGTAGGAAGCTTCAAGGAAATCATTTCCTAAATTATCCTCAGATCCGTGTTTCCCTTGCAGTTCCAAAGAAGGCTGCTTTTCTTACAGACACTTTCTAAAAAAATATTTTACGTTGAGTTTTGTTTTTCAATAAAACTATGCATTAGAATAGTTTTAACAAGACTTAAGAATTTTTTAAGCATCAGTTTCAGTAATTGGTTTTTGAGCAAGCTGGGTTTTTACATGAGAACTATCTAAAGCAAACATATTGTGAACTGTCATTAACATTGTTGTGCAGTATAAATTTAGGCAAACATCCCATGCGAATTTCTTTCCTCTACTGAGGAATGTAAAGATATCACCCTCTACAATCTGGAAGAAAAGTCATAGGTATGACTAGGTATCAGCTATATCACTGATATAGCTAGAGCTCTAATCACTATTTTGGTGTTCCACTCCAGGAAGCAGCATGGGTCTTTTTCACCCATGTTTCTTTGCTACAGAAGTTCTGTAAAGAAAAAACAGGAGTCCCTGAGACAAGTTTCTGACACTCAGCTACACAAGACCAATGACAACTCAATTTACAAAAAATAGTTCTTTTTGTTTTGTTATTGTCCCAAATTATTGAAAAATCTCAAAGGTAAAAAATTCACACAGTATCAAAATGTTAAAGTAATATACAGTAAGACATTTTTCAAGGAAGCAAAACAAAATGCTGCTATGAATGGACTTGCCTCTCAAAAGTTAATTGGACTGTTAATCAACCAAGAAAAGGTTAATAAAAGGTTAATAAAGTTGCAGGTTATAATTAAGATTAAAACGGTGCAATGGCACTAATACCAAAGAACTTTCTAGAAAGGCTCGTTACAGGGTTACATCAGTGACTCAAGCACGGATTGGACCACCGCACCGACCAATCAGAAGGTCAAATTCAAAAATGATTGGTCAGGAATGCTCCTTGGATAACGACCAATCACCAAAGAGAAAATGAACCAATCAACAAGCGGATCCAAAACGGACCAATCACCATTCACGAGAGACCATAAAAGGGGACTAGGCCACACGTCGTGGTCTTCCGACGGCGACGCTTGGACTAAGGACTCACTCTGTCAGCCCGTGGGAATACCCAACGGAGTGCACCCATTGTGACGGTGTCTGCTTGGCTGCTTTATCCTTTGGGCTACTCCCAGAGGATCAGTTTTTCGGGGTTTCTCACCTTTTTGTTCGTCCTACTTTTCAAGCTTGTTAATTAATAAAATTTTGATTTTTGATTGAGATAAGCAGACTTCTAGCTGTTTATTTCAATGCTGCCAAGAAGCAGTTTTCAGAGCAATAGGATGTGGAGCATGACATGAATTTTACGCATTCTTGAGACAAATCATACTGTACCTAGGACACACATGGAATGTACAGCCTTACTTTAGGGAGATTGACACAAATAAATATCTGAAGAATGTTAAAATATCAAAAAGAAAAAATTAATGTTAAATTGGATGAGAAACTCAATATCAAAATAAAATACTGAATGCAACAGGGTGCCTGTGACACACTGGGAAAGGTTCCAAGAGAACAAAATTAACAGAGTATAAAACAATCTCAAGTAATACAAGTCATGCCACCTATATTTTAAAATTTGACTTGGCAAACACCAACAAATACGTGCCAAGAAATAATCCTTTACTGATGGTAAGGAACATAATTTATTTACCCTACTCAATTTATAAAGTCAGAACTGTTAAACCAACTCGGTCAGGTCTAGAATTAAAGGCCTGGGACACTAAATTTTTCCCATCTGTTCATTGGCATCCCTGCCTGCATTCTCCAGCACGAGCACTTTATAAAGGGAAAGGAGTTTAAATTACCTTTGACAGTTCTGGAGCTCCTGTTTGCAGTTTGCAGTGCAATTGTTACACCTGAGGCAGATGCACCAGATGTTTTCTCTCCTGCTGTAGTGTCAGTGCCAGGGATTTCAGCCACGGCACCCTCTGCCTAGTGCCCTCCCTTCCCAGTGACCATAAGCAGCATCTTTTATCCCAGAGAATTACCTGCCAGCCCAAAACTCTGGGGGAGCAGTTTTTCTTCTCAAGCAAGGATCACTGTGCACCACGGAGTTATCTGGATCCCTTTCCACATAAACACAAGTTAAATGGATTTTCTTGGTACCTCTTCTCCTACCTGTTTACTTTTTTTAAACAAAAGGCATGTTCAGACTAACCTCGATCTTGGTACTCTTTCTTTCTGTCTCTTTATTTAAAACTATTGCTGTGAGTTTGTGATTTAAAAAATGTGAATTAGCATTGAGAGCTCAGCTGTCATTTAGGGTACTCAGGCCTTTGAATTTCACAGAGTAATTTCCTATCAGTGATCTCTGTACCTGGAGAACTGAACTGCAGCCTTGTATAGGCTCCTCTCTACTTGGTATTACATACGCTGTGAAAAATTCACCTATCAGAGAAGTGGGGGAGGGAGGAGATGGTACCAGTCACACCACCTACACTGAATGATTGCAATAGCTCACCCTCAGAACCAGAAGGGCTTCTCTGTGGTATGGGTTTCTTTGCTATTTATCAGTTTGCAGTACTGAAGGAAAACAGCTCTCCCACACCTACCACTCTTCATGTCTCCAGGTATTTACTGAAGTTGTAATTCTTTTTTTTAACAATACCAATGTCTGACTCTGTGTGTGTATAATAACAAGTTCATGACGTTTGTACAGAAATAAGATTTGGAGAAATACCAGCTGTTTTCTGCATAGACTTGTCTAATTAACACAAGAAAATATACTGGATCTTAAGGAGTCTGCGAGGACAGTTTATAGCTGAGTTCAGCCTCTGCTGCTTAGGCCTTTCTGACTTGAAAACATAGCATGATAAATTAACAGAGAAACTTGGAAACAATGAATAGTTTTGTCTTTGTTATATTTGAACTTAAAAATAACTTATCTAGCACCCAAGACAGGATTTCAGATGCCAGGCTTCTACAGAAAAGGAATCCAAATGAAAAGGGAAGTCCTTTAGCAGACTCCATCTGTTAAATTGTAATGCTGGAAAACTGAAGGAGAGCATAAAAAAGTAGTCTTTGTCTGAAACAAATCTGTTTGGGTCTGCGTGCATATATAGGAAAATATATACACACATATATATAGATATCTACAAATCTGAAAGGAATATTTCTGCAAAATCCTGGTCATGAAAGTAGAACTCACAAAGTAGCAGCAGCAACATTGCAAATGCTGCTATCCTATTATACAGACTCACCAGGAAGAACATTCAAAGTTACAATGTGAAGTAGAAAACTACATCACCACCACCACCAAAAGCAAAACAAAACAAAAGAAAACAAGAAACCCAAAACAAAACAAAACAAAACAAAAAAAAAACAAAACAAAACAAAACAAAACAAAAAAAAACACCCCCACAAGTCTTGTGCCCTGTTGGCAATTTTTTTAAATTCTGAAAATTTCTGCAGAAACTTAAGCTTGTTTTGATTCTGTCTTTATATCAGAAAGTTTCCTTGAGAAGAAGTACCATGGTGTACCAGGCAGCATGCAGCTGCCTTGCACTCTGGCCATCCAGAGAGCTGGCTTAAAACAATAGTAACAGCAAAGGTACAGCATGAACTGGCCCTTTCTGTGTCTCATTAACCTCAAATGAGAAGGTTTTTTTTTTCAAAGCTGGTTTTGGAATCATTTAAATGATAACCTCACAAAGCCAGGCAGCCTTTTGACCAACACAGGGGTTCAGGGCCCTTTAAAAAGCGAAAACTCTGGAATGAGCTACTAGTTTTAAACCATTTCCCACCTGTAATGGGGTTTTCTGCCCTCCAAGTAAGGGCCTTCCTCTTGCTCTGCCCATGCTGTAAGGATCCAGCAAGCTGCCACCCATGGTCACACATGTGAGCAAAAGCCCTGAGCACGGCATGTTTGTATCCCCTGAGCACCTCTGTTGGAAATTAATAGGCACACTTCTGGCCTGGAGCTACCAAATGATCTCTTCTAGAAGGGAAATCAGGCATTGCAGTACCTAAGATTTCACCTTCCAAAGGGATCCTCTGTGTTTTGTCCTGCGATTTTAGTCTGCTGTGATTTAAGAAATGTATGGCCTTGATTCTCTGGACAAAGCAAGAGAGGGGCAATTACCAAGTAATTTTCTGAATTCTCAGAGAAAGTCCTAAACAAAGAAAGTTCAAAATCCCAACCATCGTAACTGGGAACACTTCATGCCTTGTTAAGAAAGGAAAAGATTAACAACAATTCTGTGTGAAAAAAAAATAGCAGTAGCCAAGAACTTTTTGCTGGATATATCCAGTTTGCATCACATGACCAGACTTACATAAACTAAAAAGTTATTTGGCTTCTTTGCCAAATCCCATCCCAGGTATTCTCAAGGTGTTCCCCTCCACAGCCACAGGTTGAATTAGCTTCTGGTACCGTGGTTTGCTTTGATGAGAAGAGTCTGTAGGGAAGAGTCAGCTGCTAAAACTCCACTTGAAAGGTTACAAAAACTGCCCACTGTTCACCATAGATGAAGCTACAGAAAAAGAAAGTAAACTTAAGCTGCCAGTAATACTTAGCTAAAATTGTAATGCTCATGTGTTCAGAGGCTACACATGTTAATATGATATGTTTGTGTCACAAACACAAAGCCAGCATCATATCACAATCAGACATGACCTCAGCCAAATTATACTGTAAGGATGCAGCTTTGGTCATCACACCTCCCTTCTGTCAACTAATTAAAACCAGCTTGTCAGGTAGCTTATTTTCCTCCCAAATGAGTAATTTCCTGTCAAGAAAAAAACCCCCAAAACCTCATGATCACAGCTTGGACAATATGCATAATCAGAAATGTTTATCATGTGCATCAAGAATAGGTTTCAATTCTTAAAAGCTGGAAGCAGCAGGGCGACAATGAAGTTTATACCAGACACAGGATTTTTTAGGATACAGATAAGACTGTAAAATAATGAGAGACTTGGCAATTAAGTGGCTGATGAAAATAAAATACAGAGAAAATAATGAAGACAAATAAAAAACCATATAACCTGCTCATGCACAGAGATGTGCATTTTACAAAGCATTGACATTTTTCAGTGAGACTGAAGACTAGTTATTTCTTTGAAAATGATGGCTCAACAGCTGATCACAGTCAAAAAAAACCCAATGGAACATCAAGGATCATTACAAAAGACCTTGATTACAAAATGCTAGATAAATACATGTCAAAATGCTAGATAAACGCTTGTGTGCACAGTTTGTGTATCATTGCCTTTAAAATACCTCCAAGATGGTCACATTGCCTGAAAAATTTCAGGTGTTTGTTTCTCAGTGTTTGATAGCATCTATATCCAGGCACCAACACCCAGCCTTCCACTTGGTAGGCTTAAGGATCAAAATTCAGGTCTTGGGCACTCTTCCCTGGGTTGAAACTTCAGTGACAAAGATACATGGTTGGTTGTGCTGTGAAAGCCATCTGCTGAGCTCTCAGGCACTCAGAAAATAAACCTACCACCCATTTTTATAATTTAGTATTGTACTTTATCAACTCGGATATTCATATGCCTTTGCTTTATGAACACCACTGTTACTTCTACTGCTGTTATTCCCGTTTGTGGCCTGTGCTACCCATAGTACTGACACAGGTCTTGGGGCCTGAAGCATCAGGCCAGGACCAGACCAAACATTCAAGCACAATGAATGGCCTCTGAGTACCTTCTGTAACCCACCTCTGTTCAAATGGGGGTCACAACTGTATCGGTCTGGGGATCAGTCTCGAAATGTCCAATGTCACCTCTTTAAACAATAAACATCAATAAGGCCACTAATTTTCAAGCACATCTTTAAACTATAAAACAGGTATTACATGTATGCTTATATGGGAAACAATACTATTAACCTTGGAGAGATAGACATTAAAAACTATTCCAACTCAGAACACTTCTCAGTAAGTTGCACCTTCGCATTTAGATATAATTTTTGCTTGAATTATTTAGGCTTCTGGAAAAAAAAGGATATCTGAAAAAAATCAAGTTTTTGTCAGAATTAATGCAAGACTTCCAGTCTGAATTTCCAGCACACGCTGGAACAATGCTTAATTTAAAATTTAAATGGTTTGCTGAATCAAGGTCAGCATGTTAAAACTTGAAGGAATCCAGTCTAAAGCTTGGCTTTACATTTGAAGGACTAGCTTTAAGAGTAATTTTCTAACTTCCCAACCCAATCCTAGGAGTGTCTGTTGTACCAGGCATGGCATATCTTACAGGATTTATGAGGATCACCTTGGCACAATCCGCACTCTCTGTTTCCTGGTTTTGCTGTGGAGAAGCAATGTTCCCACCACAGGTTTATGCCCAGAAGCTTCTCTAAGAAGGCATCACCCATCCAGCACTGCCTACCTGGATATACAGTCTGGGCAGCAGAGCCCCTGGGGAACATGGCCTTTTTCACTGCTACGTTCTCAGGCAGATGAACCAGAACAATTAAACACGACGTTAATACATCTACTGAAATGCTAAGTTTAAGACTTGGAAATGTTCCTGCTGAAATGCTAATTTTAAAACTTGGAAACGTTCCTATCTGCTTCCTTCCACTTCAAAACACAGTGAGTTAACTAGGTCTGACCCTTTGGCAGTGCTCCAATTAAGTGGCACAGATTTGCCTACTTAACAAAGCCCTTTTGTTTCCTACAGCTGTGAAATTCTGGTGCTCTGTAAATTTTCATGTTTCCCAGGTTACCTTGGCATCAAGCTGTGACTAAATGTCTGCAAAGGATTTTTAACTCCAGCTTTGGAAGAATATAACCACAAGGAAGAATGATGGCTTTCAGTGAGTGCCCCATGCTAGCAAGAACAATGCTCAAAATCAGCTTCAAATGTCCACAAATCTCCTGGGAGATCTGTGGTTTAATAGGGAGCTGTATCCTCTGTTCTGCTCTCTTCCTGGCTGCATCATGTTTGTCTTTCTTCCATTCTCCTTCCTCACATTATACCTGTTCAGGGAGACCAGGGGCTATGACAGATCTTTTCAAAAGAATTAGTTTTAAGGATCACTTGTATTTGAAGAAACTTTAAATTCTGGAGCTGATTTCCTGCTCTGTGGGAGGAAATGGATCTTTTCTCACTGATTCCACAAGGACAGGAAGCAACTCCAAGCACACACACATACAGTGTCAATAAGACACCTTGAAGTAAACAGATTGTAACTGAAATAGTGAACTACTGTGACAAAATATCCTTCCCATTTTTTGGTGCCTGCAGAAGGTCCCAGGTGGTTTAAATGGGAGCAGGTCTGTGCCATATAGAATAACTAAGTAGGAAATATTTGCAGGTGCTAGAGCATTGGTCTGTGGTTGTTCCACAAACTCCCTCCATGCCTTGTGCAGTAGGGAATAATAACCAGGACCTGTAATAAAAAGCCTCAAGAAGTTATTGCATGGATGCTGGCAGACAGACCTAAGGGTCTTCTGCACTGGGGCCAAGTATGAGGTAGTGCCAAATTAGATACTAAAAATGGATGCACAGAGACATCTTCTATGACTTATATCAGCAGGGTTTTCTTTACTTTTCTTTTACCTGAGACATTTAGGGGTTTTCTCCTTAGATATTTAAGAAATCCTAGGGCAGCAGGTAACCAAAGGTCCTGATGACCTTTCCTTGTCAATGATCTACGTAAATCTTAAAACATCACCCTAACACAGCATTTTTTAAAAATGTGATTTTTAAAATTTATTATTATTACCACAACACCCAGACCATATAATAAACCAGGTTTCCAATATATTGACCACCTATACTATGCAGAATAACAAACAATCCCGGCCTGAAAGGACTAAAAATATCATTAAATAAATTTATGGGAAACTGGGGCCCAAAGAAGCCACAAATCCTGTCTACAGTCAATGAGAGAGACTCCGACAGAAACCGTGTCGAACCGAGAATTCCAAGATGAAATCTGGCGTCACTTGGAGTCAAAATTCTCTCTATTTGCAGTGAAACAGGACTGAACACGTTTCTGCTTCATAGCCCTTTGCTCAGACAGCTCAAACCTGGTATTTCATAACTTTTCTTATTTCTAATCCTTGTTCTTTTACACCATACATATTTTTCCCATGCCTTGTGTTTACAAACTGATACTTTTATAATGTAATTAGGATACAACTATGTGTAATTCTATTAATCTCTGTCCAAGTGTTCATTAGTTGAAGTGCATAATTCTTCACAAGGATATATCCAATATTTACACTGCAATGGTTTTTTCCCAACATGTCCTTCGGTGAAATGCTATTTCACTGCTTCTTGTTCTTTATCCTGCATTTCTATTGGTGCATTTAATGAGATTGGCTTTTCAGATTTCAGTTTCTTCTTTAAAATGAGGAGAATTAGTGTACTTGGGATGTAGGAGACTCCACGTAACACTGCTGGCAGACCAAGATAGAGCCACCTGAAATAAATCATGAGTTTCATTAAATACATGCATTTGTAAAGAAAGGGCAAAACTATTCAGCAAACATTGTTTTGTGAAAATTATACAGCCACTCTAAAGCTTGTGCCCCGATCCTTTTGGATCTCACAGAAGATGAGAATGTGAGAACAGAGAATATGTCAGACAGTGAAATGGCCTTTTACATCTCCCAATTTCGGGCAAATGATTTAGCCAGTGAAGTCAGGCACCTGGTACTCTTATGGCTTTACCCATAGGGAAAAGAGAGAATTGTGAAAGGGCTCAGACTACCTGGTTAAAATTTCCGAGTATTCATAAGAATATTCTTCCAAATCAACCTGAACACAATATTAAAAGGAATTAGTATGCGGCCGTAAATTCAACAAGATTTTTCTTTAAAGATCCCACAACAATCCTTGAAGGACTATAAAAACATGAGGTGCAGTGTTCTGGGCCGATTTCCAACTTGAGTAACTGTATCTTCCCTATAAAATTCTTCTCTTTTTAAATTCAAGTACTCTTTCAACCGTTTTCTGTTCAAAGAATTTGCAGTCACCCATTAAACCTTTTTCCCATGTAAGCACATTGCTTTTCAGTATTCTTATCATAATTCAGTGTTTTTAAGGCTTGTTATGAAAGATTTTTGGTGAATATTATGGCACCAGAACATTTCTGTTCAAAGGTTTTTCCAATGTCTGTGTCAAAGGTTGCACTTGACAAAAAAAGCCAATACCAAAGAAAATTGTGTCACGTCTCTAACACAGGAGCAGTTTGTCTACTAGGAAGACATAAAGTGCATAAAATTACATCTCTATGCATGCAATAATAGAGTAAGAATGAGAAATTAAAATAAAGTAGAAAATATACCTGTATGTGACAATATCATACATCCTACATGCTCCTTCTCCACCACAAGTCATAGTTCCCCACTTCAAGCAAGTGGTATCTATCAAAGCTCCAAAATAAATGGGAGATGGAATTCCAGCTAAAAATAATATTAGCAACATTTTTGTGAATAGCAATTTTCTTCTGGTTATCAGATACACTACAGAGCCTATGCTGTTTGTCACCTACTCCATCTGTACTGTCCTCTTGCAGCATGAGCCACATTCTCTATATATCTTATGCTCTCTCTTCTTCCTCATCCACCTACCCTCAACCAAAGATTTTCTTCCCTGCTTCCTGTTAAACAATATCCACATGCTACAGTATGAACAGTGTTTCCTACTCAGAACTCAACATTTTCTCTCATCAATGAGAGTCCATGCTGCATTCAATAAAGATAAACAATAAGCAGGAGAGAAGGAATGCCAAATGGCTTTCCAATGAGCAGCAGATGTAGTTCTGTGTCCTGGTTTCTGCTGGAATACAGTTAATTTTCTTCTTAGAAGCTGGTACAGTGCTGTGTTTTGGATTTAGTAGGAGAATAATGTTGATAAGACACTTATGTTTTAGTTGCTGCTCAGGAGTGCTTACATCGAGGAGTTTTCCATGTCTCATGCTCTGTTAGTGAGGAGCTGCACAGGAAACCAGGAGGGAGCACGGCCAGGACAGCTGACCCAAACTGACCAAGGGGATATTCCATAACCTGGAATGTCATGCTTAGTATACAGACTGGAGAGAAGTGGCAGCGAGGGACCAACTGCTGCTCAGGGTTGGGATGGGTATAGTCAACAAATCACACGCAATTTTATTCTGAATCCCTTTCTTTTGTTTTTTTTTTTAATTCCTCTCTCTATTTTTCCTATTATTACTATATTTTACTTTATTTCCATTACTAAATTATTCTTTTCTTAACCTGTGTGTTCTACCTTTTCTCCAGCTCTTCTCCCTATTCCATGTGGGAGGAGAATAAGTGGATGCATAGTACTTAGATCCTGACTGGGGTCAAATCAAGGTACCAAGCCTATAACCCAGTATAAAAAAAATGCAAACTGCAAGCTGTTCTACTCTGCCATGCTGCTGAGATCTGTAAAAAAAATCCTAAATTCTTCCCGATCAAAGACACTCCATAGAAGCAATGACTCCTGTGCCATGCCCATAGCCCTGATGTGACCCTTCTCTGACTTTAGGCCAGCCCTAACAGTTCTTCTGAAGTGTGTCAGATATTTCCTTACCAAATACTCTTGAAGCCAGTCCATGGATACCCACTCCAAATGACTTCTCTTCAGGCTTTAGAGACCTGTGTGATAATTGCATTGTACACTTATCAGTAGAGGTGACATTAGTAAGAAATATTTAACCGTTTTTTTAAATCAAGTTCTTCATCACATTAGGTCCAAACCATTCTAATAAGAGCATTGGTTGAAAGAGTTCATTATGCTCATTAGGTGATGTTTGCTGAAAAGTTCCTTATCTAGGACTGCCAAATCACAAAAGGAAAAGCTACTGTCAAGGTATCATCCAGTTGGACCAAGGCCAACACAAAGTGCAAGGTAGTTGTGCCTTAGCCAATATCATGTTCACATGATTGATAAACACATGGTATCACACACCACTAAATATCCCAGTGCCCTGACTCAGTGGTCCTGCATTAATTCAGGATAAAGCAGATAGCCAGAAGCAACATCAGATTATAAAGCTGACATGACACTAAACCTTAACAGCACAGAAATGGCATAAGATTTTTCTGCTCTTCCTCCTTCCATACGCAAACTATGCAATTTTTAACTCCCTGAAGAATTAAAACCTCAGAATAAAAAGCCCAGCAGATTTCTTAAGGCAAGGAAATTTTACTATACCTTATTAAGACCATGTATCCAGGCATGGCTGCTAAGGAAAAAACGAAGCTGCAGACTAATGACAATATTAAAAAATAATGGAGCATCTTGTCACAGTTTTCATGTCCATCACACTGGCCCAGAGTTGCAGAGATGTTTTGAGATGAAAACCCTGAGGCTGCAACACAGGTGCAGTTTTCAAATACCTGTCAAAAGAGTATTTTAATCACACAGATTGTCCAAATTCACACACTGAGGGGCAAACCCACCCAGCTTGCTGTGTCCTGCACTTGAGCTTGTTACTCATGAGCAGCACTGCACTGTGGCCTCTCTCCCAGTCTGCCAGCCACAGGTCCAGCCATCCCCTGTATGTGGGGATAAAAGTTCTATAATACCTGGTTACTTGTTTGAATCTGAAGGGTAAAAGAGATTATTAAGTCCATGCTATAGACTTTCATTTTGGCTGAAATGTTCTTGGGCGCTCAGGTTTCCAACTGGCAATACCTTCAGAATAATTTGTCACTCCATGTTAAGCATTTAAGATTCCTTTAGTTCTTAGTAGAGAAGGAGTCTTCTGCATTATATTTTTAAATTTAAACTTAAACTAAATTTTATATTCATTTTGAAATTTATGGTGCTACTTAATGAATTTGTTCGAATCTCTCACCTTATATATTCAATTAAATGTGCATGGATATTCTCCACCCTATATTGGTATAAGTATTTGTCACCTACTATATTTCATATTTACAGTACAGTATGTATGTATAAGCATACAATGTATGCTTTACCACACTTCTTCCAGTTCCTCTTGAGGATTTACACCCAGCAAGACAAGGTGACACGTAAGTGATTCCATTGTTCCCACAAACAGGGTCCCATATTTTAAGCGGGCAATCACAATCCATGTTGCAGCCAGCCAGTAGAGTATTTTCAGCATATGAGACTTGCTCTATTCTGAAACACATTTAGAAGATGAATAAATATTTCAATAATGAAATACCCACAGTAACCCTTTGCAATGCTTAAGATTCTATTCTAGCTCAAGTGTTGAATCAGAACCCAGTCCTACATGCTCCCATCCTAGAGTCATGCCTTTCTATCTTTCTATAGGACACTAAATTGTACTATATTACATTAATATTATAAATTAGGTATGCCTACCCTACAGCATTTTTCTCATCTACGGCACGTATGTTCTTGATTGTCCTTAAGTGCTGCATCTACACCTCCATGTCCATTTTACAGACACACGACACAACCTGGTCTAGTAGAAGGTGTCCCTGCCCATGGCAGGGAGGTTGGAAACAGAGGATCTTTAAGATCCCTTCCTAGCCAAACTATTCTATGATTCCCAGTGATTAATGGCAGGCTTCAAATCAAGAAACTGCAGATAAAATATCCTCTGATAACTTGATAGTAATCAAATTCAAGTAAACTGGTGTAAGATTAAGAAGGGGATTTTTTTCTCTCTTATCCTGAAATTGCACTCATGTATGCCTGATTTGACCAACAATTTTTATTTTCACCTGCAGTTACAGGACTTTACTAATTGTATTAGTAAAACAATTAATATGGACATGCAATTGCATGAGTCTTTACATGGGTATCTTTTTTAATACACTTTTATTTTTTGAAACAGGGATAACAAAAGATAGACCTACTGCCTCATTCATGCAAGCAAAAAGCCTTGAGAATTTAGAACAGGAAAATAAAATGGAGCCCCTGGCAGATTCTTGACAAGAAAAATCATTCTGGTGTCTTAAGACTGAAGTCCTCTTGAGTCTCAAAGAACGTACCCTTGATAGGAAACTGTTAGACCAGCAACTGGTGAGGTGTCACAGACAGTCCAATAGGCAGCAAAGTAGAGAAGGTATTCCAGTAAAGATACCCAAAATGCTATGTTCGCAGCCTGATAGATATTTATCTTGAATTTCTTCATGAATAAGCCTCCAGAAAAATACCCAACGCATAGAACTGGTAAGTTGTAAACACCTATTTAAACAAGTGAAACTTCCATGTTAAAATAAAGGAGACCATCAAAGCTGCTCTACTATAAGGTAGCTAAAGAAGTAGCTACTACAGCTGCTGTTAGGGAAGGTTGTGTTTGGCAAAGACTCAAAGAGTGCCTGTGACTGAATAATTTAACTACAGTCAGAAATGGGTCTCTCTTAATTTCCTTTCACACCCAAAACTTCTGCCAAAGTCAGTAGCAGGTGAGAACTGCTTGGGGAGTGAGCTACAGGGTAGGACTGAAATTATTAATTGGAAAATTGCAATCTAGAGTTGAAGTCTATGTCCAATTCAAAAAAAAAAAAAAAACCAAGAAGAAAAATTATATGGTTTCAATCCAGCCTCTCCAGCTGACTGAGAAACTCAACAGAAAGATAAGCTAGTGCACATCTTAATTAAGGTACATCTTAATGCCCTCTGAGCATCACAGAAAGGAGGAACAGACTTTCAGTTTTGAGATGAGATTACTGGATATGCTCTCACACTTCTTTGCTGATTGATACTTTAAATGAAACAAATTCTGACTGAAAGACATGTTGAAAATGGTTTTATGCAAACGTCACATGGCTTAGTTTCATATCAGCTGAATTTTCTGAGCCAATTCAAAAGATGATAATTAGATTATAGAATTCTGCACAAAAAATCAGATGTTTAACAGAAAATGCATTCACATTTAGAAATGCTTTGTAGTGTGATATCCCTCACATGTAGAAGCATTTAACCTTAGTATGTATATGTAAATACACATGAACATATGTATATATGTAAAAATATAGATAATTTGAATAGAGACATCACTAATTGATAGAACAGAGCAAAGAAAAATTCAAACGTACCAATTAAAAAGATGGCATCTGATGCAGATTTTGCAAACTGCTGTTCCAGATATTTGGGCATGAAGGATATCATGCCATCAAAGGCACTGAACTGTAACACGGTTATGCATATAAATAACATATACACGGGGTTGTGAAACAGAGCCTTGAGGAAGGGGATGAAATCTGGAATGAAATAATGCCATGAGTTAGTGTGATGCTTTATGAAAAGAATGACCCGTTGCTCAGTGTGGCTGTGGGGGAAAGAAGGAAACAGAAATGGTCCTGAACTGGATCAGGCTCAATCTTGTGCTTTGCCAGACACCCTGGGCCAAAGATTACTTGCTTAGGCCAGGGTACCCTAACGTGTCTCCTCTATCCAAAGATACCCTCACACTTAAAAAATTATTGCTTATAAAAAAATGATAAATCACAGCAGCAGTAGCAGCTACTGCCCCATCTTTCCTCCCTTTTCTCTCATCTCATGCTCCCAGAGCATTCATTAAAACCTCTGTCCTGCACCTGGCATTTGGCACAAAGGGGTGCAAATGCACTATAGAGCTATGACAAGCTGCCCCCAGAGACCTGAACACTGATTCTGGATTTTGCTGCTGGGGCAGAAGAGGCTTGAAGAGAGCTGTGACCATCCTCTCAAAATCTGTATCAGCCAGTCTACAGCCAAGTAAGCATCTGAGAAACTAATTTACACAGGTCTTTTCTCTGCATAATGCCCATTAAGTCAGGATTTGAACCATAAAAAAAGCCCCACAATTCCCCTTTATCTAATGTTCTCTGTTAATTAATGTGCTGAGCCATTGTCAAGAAACTATGCAGATAAATACAAGCATCTACAAAACAATGACTGGGCCTCACTGAAAGTGGGCACCACTTAGGATGGGATATCTTTCAGAGGTGAGTACCTCATTAGACAACGATCTGTATGCAAATCTTGCAAAAATTAGTAAAATACTAGGAACACTATAAATAGTCTGCATTATTTACACATGACACTTTTAATCAGAGCTTCTTGAGGAAATTTTATTATTATTAAATTAATTTAATTTTGGGTTGTTTTTAACTATAAAAGCATCAAGTTTCAACTTGAAATCCCTGGTGATTAAAAGTTGTCTGAATAAGTCCTGGTCAATAGGCTGTAAGTGTTTGAACAGGGGTTGGACCAAGTCACCTCCAGAAGTTCCTTGCAACCTCAACTATTCTGCAAAATGAAAATGTTCTACATTCAGGATATTCAGGGACAGTGAACATTCACAGGAACACAGGGAAGGAATAATCATGAAAGCATAAGCTCAAAAGAGACCCTGGAGTACTAAGGACCCACATCTGAGCTAGGAACCTTTCCTCACTAGAACAGTATTTTATTCATGGATTCATTTAAGGCTACGTGACAGCAGAAAGAGATGCTGTGTTTATCAAAATGAAGTTGCAGCATCTGCCAAGATCTAAGTACTCACTCTGGGTATGGTGAATTTGCCAGACTCAGCTGGAAACAGCATGGAGAGGGACCTGCCACATGGCACTTACTTTCTGAAAATGAAGGTCTTGTCAGAGGGTGCTGAGCAGGACAGGATCAGGAGACTACTCTGAAGATCACAGCCTTTGACATATTCTATTCACTTACATTTCCAAACAGCACAAATAAGGAAAAAAATAACCTCCTACAGATATACAGATTTGAAAGACCACAGATGTAAAACCTGCCAATGGTAACATGAATAAATGTGAGTCAAATACAACTTTTTTCAACAGTAATTAATTTTTTTGAGACACTTAAGCACCTGTCAATTCTCTTTTAGGCCTTTCAGTTGGACTCAAGAAATGCACAAGATTTGTGTTGGGTTTCTGCTTTTCTGCACAGTGAATGTGGGGTACGAGAAACCAATATCTGCAACTCATCCACAGCTCACTGAGTTGTAATATTCCTAACCAGATTTCAGTGCTTTAACCCTCTCATGGGAAGAAAATATTTACATGAAATACAGGAGGGGAAAAGAAAGGAGTCCAGATCCCAGATCTATGAAATCAGCTTTCTTCCTCTGCAAGGAGCCATTATAAATCCCTCCACAAACCCTTTGAACTACAGAGACATGAAAACAGAGTAGTCATTGCATATCCTGGACCCATCTTTAATTACACGAATACACAGAGTTCACACCTTAGGACTAAGGTAATGAGGAAATAAAATCCAATATAACTTGCCTTTAGCGATTTCATACATGGTCTGTTTGGTTCCATTTTTATCATTTTCTTGCAATGGTGCTACACTTTTTTCACTTGCCTCCTCAGGTTCATTGGTTTCACTTTCCTTCACAAGTGACTTGGGCAAAAACCAAAATGGTATTCCCACGAGAAGATTCAGCAGTGCACAAATCAAAATGCCCAGCCACCATGCTCCAACCCAGCGGGCATCAGTAGCTGTTATAGTTATCTCATCTATAACAAAACACAAAACCAGACATCTTGGATCGGTTCAGAAACATTCTTTGCTCTCATTTTGTGTTTTCTTAGTCACCTCTGACATAAAAGCATTTTAATGATTCTTAAAATGAGACTTATTAAAGAGAATATTCTCCAGTCTTCTTTTCTAATGTTGCTAATTTTCTGGCAAATTTCAGTGGTTTGTATTAAATTAATTCTAGTCCTTTCCTATGTTAAGCCAGATGACACAATTTTTCATAAAATAATTTATAAGCAGATTGATTTGTGTATATATTAATTGAATATTATACACAGATCTTCCATTCTAAAAGAAACACCAACAAACTCAGGTAGGATTATCACATATTAGCAAAGAAACATCTTTTAGCTCTGATAAATACACCAACTACACGTTTAAAAATAAGGTTTTATATTTTCACCCATTACCTGCACCTACTGATCCAATGTCAACAAACAGCTCTGCACAGAATGAAGCCAACAATAAACCAAGGAAGGGGCCAACTACAGTTGCTGTATGTAGACATGCTAGAGTAGGAAAGAGAGAAACATTCTAAATTAGAACCCTGACACAATTATCTTCTTGGAATTGGTACATGTGGTTAGGACAGCTCTACTGAAAAAGCATTTGCACATAAAAATGGGTTCATTCCAATGAGTTTCTCTGGTTAAATTACAAGTTCTACAATATTATTATTTTGATAAGGCAATAATTATTGTTTTCTGTCTTCCTTTATTGGACTGAAGGGCATCATAATAATCCTTTCTTTTGCTTTTGTTCATGTGTGTGTGTTTGAAGGAGGGGAGTTATCACAACAGGGTAGATTTACCCAGGTAGAAAGGTGAATTCTCTGCCTTGGCAAAATCCTCCAAATAGGAAATGCCCAAAGGCATGATGGGAGTTTCACCCATTCCTCGCACTATGTTTCCAACCATCACAAATATCCACAGCAAGGACCCAGGCTCTTTTTCACATTCTGTGAATAAAACAAGAAGTCAGAATGAATGTTTTAATCCCAACTATTAATGAAAATCTAGAGACAAAGAATGGGCAAATAGCTTAAACTTTGGGTAGGCCTGTCCTATTAAAAAAAAAGAGAGAAATAACTGGTCAGAATACTTTTTTACTTCCTTTCTCTCCTTGAACTGGGATTTCTTCATCCCATAGTCTGCTTCAGATTCCACTGCTCTCTCCTGCTTTGTCATGCTGAGATTTCTGAGTGCAAATTCATTAACAAACAAAACCCAGCTTTCTTAGCAGCAACTGCTGTCTTTCTGAGTGAACGCGTTACTGACCACAGATGAAACCTGGATCTCCTGTTTCAGTGTCAGATTGCTGTCAGCAAACACAGGTGAAGCAATCCACACGCAGATGTGGTCAAATTCAGTCCAATTTTCGCTTCACGCAGGAAATGGACTCATATATATGAACATCACAGTCTTGCTTCTCCACAAACTAATAGGGAATCAATCACCTTACCCAACTATATGCATAGGCTTGAGGACCTGTGGCTCCTAATGTGCATATTGAGTGGCTGTACTTCATTTAGATGAAAATTATTTACCTTTCTATACCTTTATTTTTGCATTTATAAAATGGGAAAATACAGTATCTGAAATCTTCAAGTGAAAGGTTAATTCCAAGTGCTGTTAGGTGTGCACATTTAACAACTTCTTCCTGCACAGATGCACAAATTAATATTTTAACTGACATGTAGTCTTGGAAAGCTGGGAAGCTGCATCCATTACTAAATGGAGACATGTAGCATTTAGGTAAAACCTTATAAAATGAAGGCTTTGTTGCCTTTGTAAAATCATGGCTCAGGCCTGTTACTTTAGCTGGAGAAGGACCATGGGAAAGAGGCATAGCTGAGTTACTGTTAGAAAAACATGCTGCGTGTTTATTGTATGCTCACCTAGTGGTGTGTGGTGATGGGTTAATTCAAGTCTGTTGTGCCTAAAACTGTGTAAACTCTACAACTCTGTAAAAGAGGCTACATGATATTAAAGATAAGCATTTTCTTGGAAGTACCCGTGGGGTTCGTTATGTCGCGTCCGCCCCAACAGCGGCAGAGACACAGAAAACTACAGCACAACACCAAGGTTTGATTCCACCGTGTTCAGACAGTATTACAGCAGTGTGATTCAGCTTTAGCACACCCTGATGGAAATCCATCACTAAGTTTAACAACAGACTGTGGGGTTCAGGTCACCTAACTTTTACCATCCACCAATCACCTACGTTTCCAGCAGTCAGAAGGCAGACTCAAGAGGTAATCTGATCCACCCTTAAGTACAGAGCATGAATGTCCTTACAGCAAGGGACATGCTCTGCAAGAGCTCTGTAGTCTCCTTTGCCCAGCTATCAAGGGAGTCTAAAGGGATGGTTCAGATTGAATGCTTCCCTTTGAGGTAGCTAAAGACCTAGGAGATTAATCCCACCCTCAGCACGAGAATTTTGTGCCTGATTATTTAGTAGTTCCCCCTGAGCCCTTTGACTTCCAAATAGTTCCTTTACATGCACATTGCTAGTGTACACACGTTTCAGTCTCACAGATAAGTTTTAGCCTAGTTTAAACTATTTTCTCTAAAGGGAAGTGAGATCTGTATTTTAATTCTAGCTCTACTTCTCATTCTTTTATTTCCTATGTGGTACAACAAAAAAGCATCCTTATGCCTCTTACCCATTTTTGAAATATGCTTCCAACCTCCTCATGGTATCATAGGATTTCAAGTCAAAAAGAGGGACATTTGTGAGAACAACCTGGTGTTATACTACCCCAAAGTGGACTGCCAGGGATGTTAATTGAACTGCCTGGATATTGTGAAAACTGCATGAAAGAAATGTTTTAGCTCTGAAGTTACAGACCAAAGAAACACAAAGGTCAGGAAATTTCCTGACCTCTAGTTTCTAGGCCTTCAAAAAGTACTGATCAAAAGCAGAACCCTGAAGTGATCGCTAATAAAAATAAAAACCTATTTACTTAGACACTATAGACACAGAAAAAAAATATTAATAGCTATAGGAAATTCGTACCTGTTGATGGTTCCTCTGTAGGCAAAGAGGACAAGCTTTGATTAACAAGGCATAGAGGCATCACTGAAAAATTTTCCCATTGTGAAATGCTGCTTTCAATATGATACCTGTTGGAATCAAAGGAAAGCATGCACAGGTCAAGAAGATATTCATGAGAACCATCTCATGTGTCTGTACTGTAGTGATGGAGCTACCTATAAGAGTGTGTAGCTGTAGGAAGACGGGAATCCATGTCGAAAGTTAACTGAACAGAGGGTGCCGCCAAGGCTGTCAGAGCCATTCCACACTGCACACAATAAGATTGAAGGATCAAAAAATACCTTGGTGATTAAAACCTACACAAGCCTACATCATTTTTTTTTTAAGCCAAGCAAAAATCATTTAAAGGTAGTTGAAGAATCATTATGGTCAGCACAGGCCTTGCCAACACAGTGACCAGGTATGATCTGTTATCCAGGTTCCAAACGATCTTTAAAAATCGCCTTCCATTGCCCATCCAAGCAGATAAGAGCTAGTAGTGTAAAGTGACAGTCTCACAGTCCACAGTTTCTTGGGAGAGCCCACACAAGGGGGAGCAAAAGGATGAAGGCAAAGGCAAGGGAAGGTGCCCACTAGAGGGGTGACTCTCCTTAGGAAGTGATGACTGACTTTTGAAGCCATCTCAGAAGCAAAACAAAAGAAGCTGCTCTGCAATGATCATATTGAATCCATGCTCAGCAATATCTCTCTCAATAAGCAACACACTCAGCGGAAGGATGTATGGATTATTGCAAGTAAGGATCATGGAAACTGCTCTGAGCTAAGCAATACACTCACCTTCCAAACAGAAAATGAGGAACTGATATCAAAAGACATCCAAATGACAGAATTGTGCAGCCCAAAGCAATTATTCTGGGTCTGTGAAGCTTTGCTCCAAAATAACTCACAAATGCTATCAGCAGCAAGTTACCTGCAAAGAGAACCTGGTTCACAATTTACAAACCAAGGCATCCCATGATCTTTGAAAGTGCAACATAAATTTGAGTATATCTTGTAAGCTCAACTTCTGTTTCTTTTCTTGTCTTGTAAAAAGTGCCACTAGACAGGGAACTGCCTACATGGTGCAGTAATTCCCTGCTATGTATGATCTTTTTTTGGAAGAGTTACATCACATGAAAAGAACATGAGAATAAAAGGCAGAGTGGAAAAGAGATCACAGTGAAAGAGATTTTTTGAGTGCACCTTTATAAAGAAGAAATTTCCCACTACTTTGCGTAGAGATCAGGCCCAGGGACTGCAGAATAATATCTGGTTTAGGAAGTTATTCCCCTAGGATACTTTATTTTGTAATATGTAGGGAAATATGGAAGTGTATCTCCTTGGTTTTTTGTAGTGAAACTAATAAACACAAGATGAAAATAATGAAAAAAAGGGAATAATAATTTAATATTAATTTCAGTAGTTGTTTAAGAACAAAAAAATACAGGTTTTTATACCCAGTACCATTTAAAAACAAAGATGTGCTAAAAATCTTCATTTTCCTCTCCTCCACTTTCACTTCAGAATCAGTTGATTTTCTCCATTTATTGCTATGCAACTAAGAAAAGAATCAAGCTTCATGTTATGAATCAGACCTTATAAAAATAGTAATTTAGTAATTGTACACCTACTAATTTTGTGATCTTTTTGTCAGAAGAACAAAATCATGTCTCTGAGTGATGAGCGTCATGCTGTGAAAGAAGATAATGCCTTTTTTATGTATAATTTCTAAACAGACCATATTGAACCAGTGGCTTGAATGACACGTAAAGATGTACATTTAAATTTATTACTGGGCAATAAAACTTACTGACAGGCAAGGCAAGGGGCACTAAAAGTAGAACTGGAAACTTCCTTTGCAGGTACAGTTGTACAGGTACAAAAGCTTGAAATATTATTGAGTTCAGGTAAGGATTCACAATCCACTCCAACCAAATTTCATTAAAGGAACTGTAAAATGCTAAATATGTCCTTAAATTCAAACGAAGTTTACATAGCTGGTTTTTTGTTTTCTTCAGAAAGATTCAATACAAAGCTCATAAATTAGTTCTATTTTGTTAGTTGCTCTGTCATATCTTATGATAGTGCCTAAATTAGCTGCACCAGTTTTTAAACCTAAACTTCCCCATTTAAGTGTTCCTATTAGTTTCCAAGACATGAAATGGTTACATATCAGCTCAAATGGAATGACAGAGCTGGCCACTATTGTCACATACAGTAATTGAGAGCAAATGAGAGCCACTAATACATGCTCAGACCACATATTACATTTTCAAAGAATCAGAAATATTAAAATGGGAGATTACCAATTTCAAAGCTTCCATTAATGATGCCCACCAAAGAAGCTGGGATATTAAATTGTTTCTCTATCTGTGTGTACATGCTGTTCATGTAAGCACCAGACATCGTTTTCCCAAGGAATGCAAGTGACAGTGCTAGCAGAAATACCTAGGAAGGGAATAGAAGAATGCATAAAGAATTCAAAATTAAATATTTATGAATATTCCGTGGTTATTGTCTCCACTGAAGGTGTGCTTCCAGTTAAAAAAGTGAGCAGTTCTGTTTCACTGATGTGTGCATAAATCCCATCATCTACTCTTTTCTAGAGTTATGGCTTCACTAAACAAACAAACAAAACAACAACAACAACAAAAACCAAACCAAACCAAAAAACCAACCAAACAAACAAAAAACAAAACCAAAAAACAACTTTGTTCTTCACCTTCTCTAATTGACCAAGACTGTTTTCAGAAACCCCAAGTCCCATTTACTCAGCCAAGGCAGCCATGTGCCTGCTGCAAGGTTGCCATCTGCAGGACCTTCCCACCCTCTGTTCATCTGAATGACAAATGCTTGCAGAACTAAGATCATTTCCTTTGGCCAAATTACTCGATCCAGGATCTGCTCTCCCATCTCAGTAGAGCTCATGAGCCCAGAACAAATCATTTCAACCAGAAGGAGTAAACAACATGTCCTTTTTAGTAGCAACTGACAGTTAAGAAATTAAAATTAATGAGTATAGTAGTTTTCAAATCCTTTTAACATCAGGCTTCTTTATAAACAGCATTTATGAAATGAAATCAATATTATTTTTAAATACATCTGCTGCAAAAGCTAAAAGGCAAAACAAATTTATTTGGGTTTTTAATTACTATGAAAAATAAGGTATTTTATAAGATTTACTAGCATTTCTCAACAACTTGAATTACTATTCAACATCAACAGCCAATTTTTACTGCCACATCCCAGTCAGTAAGGCTCATTTCACAGCTTTAAGAAGGAAGGGTAAGCATGTTAGACGGGGGGGATTACACAAAGTCAGTGGTGGAGCTTCAAACTGCAATCAACCAATACCTCCAACATATCACTGAGGGTAAAGTTCAGAGAGAGCAAAAACCAGCCCAGTTGTTTACAAACTTGTTTGACCTTGGTTAGGGCATTAAGGGTGGAAAAGAACAGCTTATCCATTCATTTAGTCTAGGCTGTAACTTCTACCAAAATACTGTACATGCAAGTAATTACAGTTGTGTGTTCCTTCAAAATCGCTAAAATATTGCTGTACCTTCAGCTTGGAAATGCAGCAGAATTTGTCCTCAGCACGTGGCTTCTCAGGCTCCTTCATGTTGCCTTTTTTAATTGATACTGATGTCTGTCAGTCATCCCATCACAGTGTTGAAAAAGATGAGAGAAAAGAACAATTTTTTTGTCCGATGTTTCAAAAATATTAGATTCCTTCTAAGAGATTTGATATTTTAGCATTTTCCTTAAATAATTGCAAACTGGATTCCAACAAAGCCTACAAGCTGATAGACTTTATTCTAAATGAAGCAACTTGATTAGAATAGAGACATTAATCTCTTGGCATTAAAATTAGAGGGACACAAAATTAAAAAAAAAAAAAACACCAGACCAACTTAAGTTCTAAATGGAAACAAAACAGACTCCATTCTCTGTCTCCTCACAAGATTTTCAAAAATATTCCTCTTTATTTGTCAGCCTACTTTTACTTATCTCCATCTCAACTTGATGATTAGAGTGTCTCGTAGTGCTAAGCCGTCCGCTTTCTGAAAATTTTACAGATATTCCAAAACATGTTCAAAGAAGGAGCAATATATTCCAGGGACTTGGATATACTCACCTGTAAAAGCGCCGACACATCTGAGGGTTTGCACAATGAGTTAAACAGATCTCATTCTAAGGACTCCTACAAAGACTCTGTTAAATAAAGTTATGCAATACAGTTCCCTGCTGCCTGATGGACTAAGCTGAAGAAAACCAGGGCAAATCAGAGCCCTACCTTATACTCAGGATGGATACAGGTTAATTTCCTCTTTTTTTGTCTTGGATACACTTTCTAAGTGTGATCCTGCAGCATCTGCTCTTCTCTGTGTTTTCCACTTCATGGATCCAGGGCTGGGGAGCAAGCTTGACAAGCCCACCAATAGGATTCAATTGCGTTTCAAGTTCTTCAACTCGGCACCCTCCCGGTCAATCTCTTCAAACATTAATTTCTACAACAATGTTAATCCTCTCAAATGTGTTTCCTAACTAACTTGATTCCTAGCCAATTCACAGGCATTAATTCCTTCTATAGCTACCTTCTCACTTCCAGTTTTTAAAAGGATAATGCATTATTACAGCATTCCTGGAAATACTTTACAATTAATTGTAGGTGGTCAGCACTCAGACAATTAGCTATGATGGATACATAGTTTTTATTTCTGCTTTGCTCACAGATACTTGCGCAAACTGTGTTCAATCACAGGACTAAACTGTGCTCATATAGTTTTGTATTTTTTTGCAATTTGGAATAAAAGTTTATATCCTAGGAAATCATTTACGCCTTATCTAAATAGTGCTTTTCTCTGAAGCCCACCAGCAATGCCAGAATATCACAGTAGTGCCCTATGTCTGTTCTCTTCTAGGAGCTGGCAAAAGGATTCTTTCCCTTACTGTACTGGTCCCTGCATTTCACTGTCACACTCAGGGAACATCATCTGGCTAATTGCAGGTTTTCTCTTCTGGTGCTACAAGAAACCAGACAGCCTGTTACCATTTTACTTGGAGAATCAGACATTTCGCACTGCTCCTCATGCAATTAGAGAAGACAAAACAGCATTGTTTGCCTTTAATTATTCATACCTTCCCTCAGAGTATCAAATATGATAGGGAAAAAAAAGCATTTCAACCAGTTTTTTACTGGGCAGATTATTCAGAGTATTAATTGAATAACAAAGTAGATAGAATTATTATTTCCAGCTATGTTTCTGAAATTACTTTCCCCAGCTTTATAATATTTTGTGGTCACACTTCATCAAATGTTACTGATGCCAACACAGACTAACAGCCTAAATTATCAGAAAGACACAGCTGCATAACCCACTCAGCTCAGGTGCATTCACACCACACTGTAAGTCCAGCTTAGAATTTAAATTACCATTTCTGTGCCTGAAGATGAACCAAGAGTGCTCCCCCTTCCTTCTCCCATCTACCTGCTCTCCATTGTACATTCCTCTTGCGTACCTTGTTTACACTCTCGGGCTCTTCAGACTCATCTGCAAACTTCTTTAACTCATTAAACAGGCAGAAATACAGCTATATTAAAATATAGTTATATTAAAATGTAATTATGCAAAAGTTTGCCCTCGGATTCTTGCTGACCTACCAGCTGTCATGTAAACACCTGCATCTGAATCCCACTCATAAACCTGCAATGTTTGCTGAAATTTCAGGGAAGAGGGCGGTAAAATTCCTCCTTCCACTTCTGCACTGAGTTGGTGACATATTAATGGCAGGCTAAGAAGTTGGCAACGACACCACAACTGCCTCTTCCAGTCATCTCCACCGTCTGACTCAATCTCCACCATCTGACTAAATCTCCACGGGCAACCAGAAGGACAGACAAGTGATCAGAACACAGCCACTTTGCACAGTGCACAAGCATTTGTCTCACAGTGTGGGCAGTTCAAAGCAGCTGTAGGACACACGGCATCCGAGGTAACCTGAGCTGAACGAGACTGGCTTAAAACCAAAGCAGATGTTTCCTGTGTGGACCAAAACAGGCTTGTTTGGTGTAGCTGACAACAGCAGGCAGGCAAGCACTGAGACATCACTTTGGACCCATTTGTCCCACACAGACCCAGCAATACATTTTATAGTTTTAAATCACATTTCACTCTAGCTAACTAATAAAAAGGACAAAAGCACCCAAATATCTGGATTTAAAAGTTGGTGATGCAATGTTTTGCAAGTTGCTGTGTCTAAGTCCCAAGAGGACATCCTACTTTCAATGTGAAATTCATCTTCCATTTAGCTCAGCTTAGTCATATAGATAAACCGCTACGTCTTTGTTTTGTTTACAAACAGGGTTAAAAATCAGAAAACGTAATGATTCAGAGAACAATTATGGTGTCAGAATTTTTAACTAATTTATTTTTCTGGTTGCAAAAAGCTTTTGGAAATCTAGTTTTACTAGGTACAGTTCAAACTGTTACTCAAATGCAATTACACTAATGTTTGACTGAGACAAAGGAAAATATTCTCATGGCAAAACAATTAGGTACTTACAGTTTTAAAAAGGCTTCTGCAAGAAATCACTGATATGGCACACTTGAACTTTGACTTTTAATCTACATTGTTGAAAATTAACCAAGTGTGTTGCCAAACTTGTGGTTTTGCCCAATTGTTTCAGCTGTGCATTTTAGAGTACTCACTCAGATGTGACAGACATGGGCTGAGTTCTTAGAAAGAAAATTAAGCCTATCTCTTTCTCTTCCCTGCGAAAAAAAAAGGGACAAGGGCTACACAAGGGCTGTGTCAGATCTCTGACCACGAAGTGCTGACAACTCCTGCCCGCTGAAGACATTCAGAGAGCACTCACAAGCAAGAAAGGAACTTTAAGAGTGCACATGAGTGTGTGAATTTACAGGCTGGGTGGAGTTCAAGCATAGGGTGACACAGGGTCAGAAGGGAGAAGGGAATGAGAGAATTTTACTGATTACTAGACATTACAAAATCAGAGAGTAGTTTAACCAAGCATAAATAGTTCTAGTTAACATGAAAAGAAGAGATAGTTTGACTTTGATTAAGTCCATTAGACATCACATTTAAGAATCAGTAGATACACCTTCAAGTATTGGTGCTGAGACAGGTTTCATTTGTGACCTTAAGTCTTTTGCTGACAGTTGTTTGTCCCTCTCCCAGAAAGAACTACTAATGCACACCAAAATCCTAAATGCCACGTATAAAATGTGTGGTGAGGGTGGGACTGGGACTAATGAAAGCCTGAATTTCTGATATGGTATCTTCTCAGTTCTCACACATGAAAAAACTCTCAAGTAAAAAGCTCTTTACATGGTTCTAATATGTGAAAAGCCTCATACTTCCTCAGAAAACATGCATTTTGTTAGAGCTGTAGCACAGCTGTTTTCTCTTCCTAATGGTCTCCAAATGAAACCTGATGGCTCCCTGATAATCTTAATTAGAAAGAGAAAGCATGTTTCCACCTTTGACCCTCTACCAAAAAGCTAAGGTAAGTTCTTATTTCCCCCTAAGGTATTTCAAAAGTTTTCTTGCATTTTATATTTTCTTCACTTACTCACTGCCACTTTTGGGAAATTAAAAAAATCCTCTGAAAAAATAATAAGACAAAAACCTACGGTCCGAGCTGTGAAGACACTGCCCACTGAAATAAGAAAAATGGGGCAATAAAAGCCATTGTCTTGGAGTTCAATAAATTATTAAATAAAAACCATGGAATAAACTTTATTGAGATTAAAAAATCATAGTAACATCACTTACAGGACTGTGTAATTCTACAGTCTCTGTAACATTATTTTGTTCAACAATCATTTCAGCTCAGGGCAAGTAAGGTTGAAGATTCAGACCCAACAAAGGAATTACAAAAAATGAAAATCAAAATTTCCAGTCAAATAAACAGCACCTTGTAGTAGGCACTTAAAAATTTCCTGTAAATACTTATCTCCATGGCAGAAAAATTAACTCAGAGGTTATTTTAACAGGCAGTTTAAGTGATTTACAGTTGGCAAGAGGTACAAATTAAATACCTCTCCATGATATATGTTCATAAATGTACAGTTTAATATTCAGTAAATTTATGTAAAATTCAACACATAGGGAATTCAGCATTGTTCTTGATTGTGGTTAATTAATGGGTAATAAAGCATTATAGAGAGTCTTATGATGTCTTAGCATGCAGAATTCTCTTCTCCATGGGATTTCTGCTAAAAGCCATATTCTCACTAAGTTCACTATTTCCTGCATTATCAACCTTTTGTTTGAGAAACTGAGGCCACAAGTATTTTTTTCCTGTCTGGGTAGGTTTTGTTTGAGGGGTAGCTCTAATCATTCAATTGCTTCATTATAAGGAATATACCTTGAGAACATTAAGTATTTGTACAGAATCAGGTATAACCTATTCTTAGCAAGGAGTTATGTTGAAGATCCTCACCCAGAGTCTCACAATAGGCATTAGAGTCAGATATTTCCAGAGACTAATTTATCCCTTTTTAAGACAGCTGTCTAAAATAAGTGGGAGGAAGAACCTCTTTGGAGGTGCTTTTTTCTTCTTTGATTTGGAAGTCTCAAGAGTTTAGCTTAGTCTGGATAACTAATTTTTAGACAGATAAAAATCAGGTCAGCTGACACCTGTCCTGGTTATCTGTCTTTATGTCATTCTAGATCTACTCATCTTGGCCAAGGCACAAAAATCCTGTCAGCCAGCCTAAGGTCAGGACAAACAGCTGCTTGTGCAAACTCTCAGGAAATTCAAATAGATAAACAGTGTTCTTATGGAAAGCAGTAAAAGTTCTCACTGAAAAATGCAGAGTACAATTATTGGTTCTAGTCTAAATGTTACATGTCATGATGTTTTACCTACCAAAAATACAGAAGACATTTCTGCCCTCAGTCTAAAATGCAGCATTTCATTTTGAAACCACTAAGGACCAAGTAGCTCTTTCCCAGTACTGCAGTTGTAAGCAACCACTTGTAAACCATGAAAAGCTGGGAATATGAACTGTATCTCCACAGAACTACAACAGCTGTGGGTTGCAAATCCCATAGGATATGGCATGGCAAACCAGATAAGGATATCATGACACAGAGTAGGTTCACCATCATTTCCCCCATCAGATCAGAGCTGGATTCAGAGAAATGTTTAAAACCATTTTCTCAGAAGCATCTGCTGAGATCTGCTTCTCTGGCAGTGCAGAGCTGTGACAGCTGAATAGCCATGTACCTCCCAGTCAAATGGAGGTTAACAGGGAGAATTTCTTACAACGACAACACAGAATTGGCTTCTCAGGGTTGTGTCCTAATCTGGGTACACACTCCAAAAGCTTCACTGCAAATTTTAACCTTTGAACAGACCAGCAGAGCTGAGCATAGGAACCTCACAACAAAGACTCTTTCACAACATTTTCACTCCTTTCACGTGCTCATAGGGGTTCCAGCATCTGTATAAATTAAAAAAAGCCTGCTCAAGATATTTTGGGAACCTACTTTCTCAAAAGAAAGAGAAGAAGGATGAAAAATAAAGAAAGATATAATAATTTAACTGATTCTCCATTAATCAAAAATGTATTTATTTGGGCAGTGTTTATGCCAAACTAAGGTAAATCATGAGGAGCCACAAGGTCTCATTGTAGTGACCCATGAAGAGACTCATAGGTAAGACCTTGATCTACTCAAACCAGGTAGAAAAGCATCCATCTGCATTTAATAAAAAAAGTAGGGTGATATTTACCCGCATATGTGCAGAAACACAGACAGGCAGAAAACTTTCTGCCCAATATGAGTCTGAATTCAGATTTACTTTGACTATTCAGTAAGATTTCCTTCCCTCTCACCTCAACAGAGTTCATGTCAGCTACAGGCTAAATAAAAATCCAGATCTGTCTTCCATCCTCAACTCTGCCATTGACTCTAATCATCCCCTTCAACTCATGATTGCCTCAATTTTTTCACAAGAACACAAGAACAATAAATAGACTTCTCTAGAAAGCATTCAGACCCATACCTTGGTGATAATACTGCATATGTGCAAAACAGTATTGCTGTCTGGTTTCATAACTAGTTATTTGTTTAAACCAGTGATACTTCCATAACAGTTTTTCCCTTAAGAAAGCAGTTTAGCACATTGATTTGCATTTGTATGGATTTGAGGGCTTTGCTTTTGTTTTAGCAAAACCTATTCATGCCTTCTAGCCTTGCAGAAAATTTATGAAGACACAAAATTCTTTATTCTTCATAAAATTTGCTGCAAGTCTAGAAGACATTCTGTTGTACAAACTTTTGGTGTTTAAATGTTAGAAAACATAAATGTTTCAATTGTCAAAACCACTTTTCAGAGTTCTGAAAACCTAATTATATACTTTTGGGCAGTACCTCCTAGTTGAAGTACAAAGGGATTTGTTGTGTGATCAGGTCGTCAGCTTTCCACTAACGAGGCAAATTGTCTCAGGAGCATACTTTGATAAAAGTTAAAGGAGCAAATGTACTGCAGGTTGACTGGCAGTTCAGAGCTTCAAAGTCTCTCTGGAGTCTTTTCCTCTGAAAAAATGACATTACCTATGATTCATCAATCAGTGGTTTATGTAACCTGATAGCATTTCACTTTCACTATCCATCAAGTCCACAAGGTTTTTGGTGTGTGATAACATGCTTTGTGTGCAGAGATATCATCAGGCTAGATGATTAAAGGTGATACGCCTGGCCTTTCTAGGCACACTTTACTTAACTCAGTCCTAAAAGGTGTGAAACATCTCAGTGGAAGATCCAGGATCTTTTGGGAGTCAGGCACATAGCTTGGCATGCACCTGTGAACACGGCTTTCTAGCTACAAACATTTCATTTTTAAAACATGGGAAATTTTCATAGGATCCCCTGAAACAGAGACTCTTTCTCAGAAAGGTTGAAGTTGCATGAAATATACGTCCTCTTTCAGCAGTGAAAGTTAAAGTACTGACTTCAAATAACAGTGTAGCTTTAAGACTTTCTAATAAAAAGTACCTCACCTCTGCGGTGATAACAGTGGCTTTTCCAACTTCTACAAACTGTTATGAGTATTATAAAAGGAAGCAGGATGATACATGACTTAAAGCAATGGGCTGTGGTAATCCATAAAATCACGAAGATTATGCCTGCTTATGACAACATCTTAAAAAAAAAATTAAGAATGTGTTGACCCCTCATTTACATGAAGTGGTATGAAATGTTCTGTTGACATGAAATCATTGCCAACATTGCTCATTTTTAAACACAATGCCACTAAGCATGAACACAATTCCAATAAGTATGTGGCAAAGTCATAGCTCTCTAAGATTAAATGAGGCATTTGCAGCCCATGGGAACTCTGTGAAAACTAACAAAATCAAGCCTACAGTCACGAGAATCATGGTCACGAGCCAGAGTGGAAACACGTAGGAATCCTGCAAATCAAGAGAAAAAATAATCGTAATAAAAAAGGCTATCTATGTAGACAATAATTTATGTAACATAAAATACTCTGAAAGCAAAAGCAGAGTTTAAGATACCCCTTCTAAATACACAATAGGTATTCAACACCTATGGATTTTAAAGACATTTGTCCTGAAGTCTGTGCCTCTCTGCTGCTCTGCACAAGGCTCTGTTCTGAATCAAATACTTTCATAAGGTGGCTTTTCAACTTTGTCCCATTGAAATTTTATCATTCGTTAGCACAATATGTGTTAATATGAAATTGTTTCAATATGTTAATGACCAAAAGGTTCCAGAGCCTCATTTTTTTCTCCTCACAATGATGCAGTCCTTTCAATTTTCACTGGGTATTTGGCTCAATAACAATTTATTGCAAAAAAACCAACACCTTTTGAACTAGCCATGCCACTTGTAGCTCCTAAATCATTTGTGGGAGCTCGCATTTAAGTACTGACTTTTTCACACCATTCCTGATTTCGGTTATCGAGGATGAGCTCAGCCAAAAGTGGATTTGCTGCTAAATGGAACGGAACAGCAATACCTGGTGTAAAAGACACTACCATAACAGACCAAAAATCCACTAAATGTTTCCAGATGCATATGCTGAACTTCTAATGAATTTTAATGACTTCTTACAGTAGAAAGACAATTTCATGTACTGATTCATGTTCCTTGTGCTTATCAAAGTCTTTTCTCATCTCCAAGTAGAATGAAAAGGTCAGGTCTTACACTCATACATACAGTGATTCAAGCATACTGTAAATTCAGCCCCACTGCACTTCTTTTTGAAGAAGGGCTATCTTATATTGCAGCTACGTGTGATGACATACCATAAATAAGTTAATTAATGTTTCATGGTATCGTCAACGTAAATTCTCCTACGTAAACTCATAGACTGCATCTGCCCTTAGTGAAAAATATTACGAACATGACTGATTCTCAGTTCAGCACAAGTCTCCTTTTTAAACAGCAGGGAAAATGCCACTATTAATAGCAGAGCTGTCAAGACAGCATCATCTAAAAGACTCAGAGTGTTTCAAGACAAAGCCAGATTGTCATTCTCTTGCAGCAGTTTGCAGAGAAAAAAAAAATCTGATTTTTTAAAAGTGAGATAGTTTAAAAGAAAACTTAGTTAGAACTTAGGCACTGCATCAGGTATGAAGGGCTGACATGAATCTGTGTAGAATTCTTTTGAAAACCAGCAGTTTCTCTGAGAGGAGACTGATTTCATTTGCTTTGTGTTTGCCAGTGATTCACCTGCAATAGAATAAGTCTGGGGAGCATGGAGGGTGGTTCCTGGTCTCACTGCATCTTCTACAGATGTCTGTGCTCTTTATGTAGGACGCTGGAGTGGGGAAGAAGGGGTGGAGAATTCTCACAGTTACACTTAGTAAATTAGAAACAGCACTTCTACACATGCCTAATTCCTCTCTTTTTTCCCTAACAGGAGCATTTAGGGAGACTTCATTCTGTCATTCAATAGCTTAGGGGTGGTCTAATTGAGGCCTTCCAGTACCTGAAGGGAGCCTACAAGAAAGATGGAGAGACACTATTTACAAAAGTATGGAAAAACAGGACAGAGGAGAATGTCTTCAAGCTGTGAGAGAGTAAATTTAGGTGGGATATTAGGAAGAAATTCTTCCCTGTGAGGGTGGTGAGGCCCTGGCACAGGTTGCCCAGAGAAGCTGTGGCTGCCCCATCCCTGGAAGTGTCCAAGGCCAGGCTGGATGGGGCTCTGAGCAACCTGGGATAGTGAAAGGTGTCCCTGCCCACAGCACAGGGTTGGAACTGAATGGTTTTTAAGGTCCCTTCCAATCATTCTATGATTCTATAATTCAATATAGTCACCCTGCCCTTCCTTTTAGCAAGGCTTTTTGTTCTGCTTTGAAGTACAACACGTGTTAGAGAACTCCCTATACTATTGTAGTAGTGGCATGTACACATTCCAGCAATAACTTTGAAACTTGAATATCTTCTTATACATTAATTGCTATAGAAAGTGACTGATAGGAATTAGCATAGCAGGAAGCAATGGATGGCTTAGGCTACCGGAAAGGAAGAAAAGTATTTCTATTCCATATTCATATTTACCATTAGCACTGTGTAGAGCCCTTGAGTGTGACATTGCTAACCAAAAGGGAGTCCTGCTTTTGCTTTTAACTTCTGGAAACAGCTTGCAGGAGAGACATGTGAAAAGAAATTCAACAAGTTAAACCTTCTGTTGTATTTAAAGGTAAATTGTTGGATGCAATTAAAACTCTATAAACTGTAAGTAAGAATGGCACTAGGAACTATAACTCACCAACCACTGAGCTGTCAATTCTGACTTTTTTGATCTAAACATGGAGTTTATTTCTCTTGCTTGAGGGATTCCCAGCTATAGGCACTGATTCAGCACAAACTGCTGAGCTCAGAGCAATCATTAGCGATAGTCCTTTGAGGCTACATCATTGTTCTGTCAGTGGCGTGAGCTGAGTAACAAAATACATCATAAAAGTTGGTTTAAAACACTGTTAACTACCCAAATTACTTCTTTCCATTTGCTTGTCAATTCCATGGGTGGACACCATTCATTTCTGATTAATCTTTTTTTTCTACTGGGGAAGAAATTATTAACTTTCCACCTCTTACCTCTCAGCTGCTTCTTACATATTTCTTCCTCAGGTTTAACATCAGTTTTGGGATGAACAAGAACAGCTCTTTGTATTTTTATCAGCACTGAAATGGCCCATGTGAAACAGGAGTAACAAAGAAAGTTGTGCTAGCAAAAGCGTATTTGATAAAACACTATTTGAACAAAGTACTAACAGTAGAAAATTGTAACTCCACACACCAGAAAGTACAAACATTGTAGTATCCAACAACATAGCACCAAGCAAGAAATACTGGGAAGAGAGCATTATATCCAAAATTTTCAGACTTTGCCATCTAAATGTAAAAATTTAGGGAACAATCAAGGTTCCTAGTCATAATCGTCTAATGTGATTTTGCACTCCCTCTGATGGTCCACATAGTGTTTAGTTGCTACAGTAGTGTCCTGATAGCCAGATTCATGAATGGCAATTCTGGATATTTTAGGACATATAAAATGACAGCAGAAATCTTCTTATTTTAGATTTGGCCATATAGGGTACTTTGACTTTTTCAGAGGTGCTGATGATATCAATGAAACCTCTTTTTTAGGCTTTACTTTTGGTTTGCAGCTTAATTTTAAAGGAATGAAAGGCTACTAAAATTGCTATAAACACGAAACAATTGCATTAAACATTGTACTCAACTCACATGACAACTGCAAGCTGTGACACCTGCACCATTCTGTGTCATTATTGGTAATATTTACACTGATGCATATTAATGCTGCTGCTGTTCTGATTGCTGGTTTATTCAAAAAATTGAAATAAACCCATTGCAAGCTAATGCCTAAGCCTTTCCTTTTTCTGTTTTGATACAACAGGCCAACTAATCCATGAGTTATTCACCCACTTCTAGTTCCTGGCAACTGAGCAACAACGTAATTTACCAGAGACATCTGCCTCACACAGATGTACAGCAGCTGGGGAAGTGCCCACAACAGGTAATATGGCTCTGACACTCACAAATGGGAGAGATACATCCATTGCAAAGAGTCTTAATGTGTCTTATTAACGTTATTAAACAAATGCAGAACTCAGACATTGAAAAATAGCCATTAAAAGTCGGAACCAGCTGCCCAGCAGATGCCTTGAATAGCCTAAGAAAAAGGTAAATGTGAAAAAGAGGGAGACAACCTTAAATCTCGGGCATTGAGCACATAAGAGAGTTGAAACATCCCTGATGGAATTCATTTCATTTGCATTTAGACACCCACAGTGTAAACATCTGCACGGAGCAAGTCACCCAAGGCTGCTTTTGTAGGCAAAAAGGAGAAACAGGCACAGATCACCTAAGATGTTTTAGACTTCTGCACTAGAGACAGTCACTAGAATGGTCTTTCTATTCGTCTCGCATTTAGTCATATAAATCTCACTCTCCAGGATATAAAAGCAGCAGACACTTGAGACAAGGCTGGTTCCCTGTTCCTCTTCTGCCAGTACGTTCCAGTGCAGAGCATGGTCAGCATTTTGCAATTCCAGACATTGTGTAGGTATTTTCCAGAAGGAACCAGGGCATTAGGAAAATATGTCTTCTGGATTGTTTTTATACCTCAGCTCTGGTGCCACCTAACCCTCTTACAGGCACAATTCTTTAGACAAATCTTTGCACAGAGATTTAAACACCAGTATAAATATCTAAAATTACCATGTAACCACTCAGAATAGAATTGATCACAGATTTCTTCAATGAGAACACTGGATTTTCTTTTTCCTAAGGCTGATAACAGTTGTCATGCACAGCAATAAAGGGGTTTTTTCTACGATCAGGGTTAAGGAACTTTGTCAGTGGTAAAATAGCTTTCCAACCACCCACTGAATGGCACTAACTGCATAGTATTTAGTGCCAGCATCTTAAAATTTGAGTTATGAATTGTTCTGCTGTCAAAGAGATTCCACAATCTCATAATCCATTCCTGTTTGTGTAGGAAAACACTACTGCTGCTTAAGAGAACTTGCAAGAGAAGCAGCAATACCTTAACTTTGTTAACTTTACATGTGGCTGATTGCTGGATAGACTTCTTGCTGACTCTGCCAAGATGCTGTGTGGCCCAGGAGGCTGGCACTGCTCCTGGGACATCATGAGCCTACTTTCATTTCTACAATGCACTCAAGAAGCAGCCTTTCTCTTCTCTCAAAGCATTAGTGGCTCCCCCCCAGTTCACTTGCAGGACAGCTGCAATTAGAATTTGGGATCAATATTTATTTGAAAATTGGTGTTTCATTTTATTTCTCTCAACCCATGCTTGATTCAATTTTGATACAGAAACCACTCACTTAGATGCCTTAAAACAGAAGAGATTCTGAGTATTCAGTTCAGTCTTTTAAAATCTTAGACACAAACTGATCTATCCATTGCTTTTCAGGACTTGAAACAACATCTCTCACACGAGCTGAGCATAAAGACCACTGCTGAGTGTCAGTGGTACACAGGTCTCTTTCCACCCAGGAAAAAGCCCACCAAGGAATTTTCAAGTTCAAGCAGTGAAGATTGTCTGGTGTCAATCCCCAGCCAGAGTATCTGTATATTTGTTTTTCAGCACAATTCTATCTCTGTAATCATGCCTTCATTTCAGAGGAGTGAAATTGTTACAGTGAAAGTAACATCAGAATGTTATTTCATCATAGTCAAATTCTACAGTGAGTCTTTGGAAAGATAAACTTGTTTCAGATGTTGCACTAAACTTACTGTCATGGTGAAGATAAAACACTGTACTTACTTCTCTTACACTGGCACTGTCCATCCAGAGAGGGGATAACAGCAACCTGGTGAAAAGAAGTATATGATCATATTAAAAACAGAGAGCAAAATATCCAGCAGGAACACTCCCTTAAAAAAAAAATAAATTTACAAGACACACACAAAAACCCCAAAGCAACATCTACAACAATCAACGAAACATTTTGTCACTTTCTAGAGTCTTATTTGCAGACTGTTGTAATCAAGTTAAGAGGCTACTATCGCAGCTAAATATTCCTTCTGTATTCACCTCAAGTAGCACAGATGCCTGAAGTGAGCCAACACTGGAACTTGATCCATTGCAATGAAACTCTGGTACTACAGACTAAACCAACAAAGAAGGGGGTTTCCAGTTAAGGCAATGGACTTGGCACTGAAGCAGTTCTGAACTAATTCGTGTTCTTGGGGATAGAAAAGATGCACATGGTAATTTCTTATCACAGAGAACTTTTGCTCAGCTTTTGTGCCAGAACCTTGACCTCTATAAATAATTAAAAGGCCTGTTTTCCAAAGGCATTGGGGTACCTAGCAGAAACTGAGGAGACACAGGAGGGGAAAAAAAAAAAAGTGATTTGCCTAATTTCCACTGAAATCAGAGGAAAATGGTTGTAATTGTATCCTTGGAAATCTGCAATTAGATCATTCATTAACACTGGATTTAGTCTATTAAAATCTGTACATTTTTCCCTGAACCATACTCAATGCATGCTAGAGAAATAAATTTGCACAGGTAGTTTTATTCTGACATTTCCTGGTTTTTTAATCCTAGTCTTTGCTTTCAGAAAAGTATTAATTGACTCAATTTTCATGCATGACAAAGAATCCACCAGTGTTAGTAAAACATGAGATTTTACATTAATAGTGACAGAATTTTCATTCATATTTAGACTTGACTGAAAAATGTACATGATTTCTACCATGTTACCCTGAATGAAAACTCTTATCTGTCAATTTAAATAACTTTCACTCTTTTCTGATTCGTCATACAGCTTTTATCCCTTCAGACACCTTTTCTTTTTGATCTATATGCTGCAACAAACCTCTACAACTTTAACTTTTCTGTCTTTTCTGAGATATGTTTTCCTGTATTTCAATTACCAGTGGTCTGGTGTTTCATTTGCTCTGGCTTTCTTTGTAACTTTTGTTACCTTATTTAGCCCTTAAAAACACCCACAGGGAATATTACCTCAGCAGCTTATCAGAGCTGTAAAATTGAGGCTACATTCCTGATGTGCAATATGCTGTTGCAGTACCTTCACGAGGGCATTCTGCATACACCAGGTGAATATTTACTGATGTACTAGTGCAATAATGACCCACCTGCCTCTGCTCCTCTCTGGGGCACTTTCTGTCTATAGGGATCGGAATTAATGACAGTCTCTCTGTGCTGCCTGATGTCAGAGCTGAGAAAGGTGTCAAGGATATATAAGAGCCGTATTACTTGCCAGAAAGGAAGAGGGAAAAGGATACTCCAGAGCTAGATGCAAGCGTGGAATTGTTGCATGCACACTTCTTGCTAACCAAGAGGGCTTGCTGGCTTCTCCAGTTAGATCTGTGACCACAAAAAGGTAAATCATTTCCCTTTCTTCTTACTTTTCCTGCAGTGCAACAGATGTGCTTTAGAAAAGCACAATATCCTCTATTATTAATCAAGAGCATTTTTCAGGAAAAGGCTAAGACAACTTCAAAGTAAACTGCACTGGGGACCAGAATTTGGGACTGGAATATGTCATGAAATGCAAGCCAGAGATAAGGGATAGGATTGAAACTACTGGATGGAAAATGAGCATTTACTGCTGAGAGCTGTATTTCTGAAACCGAATTGTGTCACTAAACTTGAGGGGATCATTTTTCATACTCTAGCCTGTGAAAAAGACTGGCTGCTCTTGATTTAGGACAGAATGGGCATCAGTAATAGGATATGCTGAAGAGTATTTGGGTTTGCTTTCAGTTTTGAATCATTGTTCTTTTCAGAAAGTTTGGAAGGAAAGATGTGCAACCTAAAGCTGTCAGTTTTCTTCGTTGCACTTTCTGTCACTCTGAGCTGTTTGGAAGCTACACCTATTGAGAAGTGAGTAATAAATAATCGTGTTCATTTCTTTTTAGGGAAAAAGGTTTTCAGATTATTGCATGAGTTGCTTTTGCTTTCATGTCTCAATATAAAAATAGAGTTATTCCAGCTCACTATTTTATTGTTGTTCAAAGATTACTGTCTGTGGCTGATGATCTATCTGATGGTACTTCCAAGAGACAAGGATGGATGCTGCCTGTAATGTCACAGAATACACTCTCAGGACTTAGTGAGGAAATGCCAGAACAACCAGGAGCAAAGACAAAAAGGTATTGATTTTCCTTGTTTCTTCCAGTCATATCAGATGGAATCATGAAGCAAACTTTGTTCCAGTGATATCCTGCTGCTTGAGACTGCTTCTGCTGTTTTTTCTCAAAAAAAAAAAGAGATTAAAATATCCTTCTACTAAATAGAGCTTTCCTGTAAGCATAAAGATCTGCTTTTCTGTAACATGAAGATCAAAGCATTCGGGGTAGAAAGTGAAATCCAGGGACAAAGTTCCAAACCATTTAACCACTTTACAGTTATAACACTTTCATAAATAACAAAGGCTGCAAATACTACATTACCCTGAGAAGAAAGGTGTATTTTGAAAGTGTCTTCTTTTCTTAAAAATTTGTCAGAGTTCCAAGCCTGAAGGGAAAAAAAAAACAAAAACATACCCTTCTTAATAATACTACTGCTCTGCTACAATGGAGTTATTTTATAATATACATGCTTTCAGTAAGTGAGCAATTTTTTAATCATAGAATTAAATATGAATTTAATCATGGGAAGAAGGAAAA
This sequence comes from Eulacestoma nigropectus, assembly GCA_013397775.1. NCBI lineage: Eukaryota > Metazoa > Chordata > Aves > Passeriformes > Eulacestoma > Eulacestoma nigropectus. The sequence goes on from VZTE01007282.1 coordinate 2,069,344, forward strand.
GAAGAAATTGGTTCTGATAGGATTTAACTTGTCTGAAATACATTCCCATTTATAAATTCATAAATTCAATTTCAGGAAACTTTTTAACGAATAAAAAACATTTCAAGATGTATTTGCAATTTGTACTAAAAGATAAGCAGCACTGAACTCTTCTACTTTTCACAGAGTCATCAAGGTTGGAGGAAACCTTCAAGTTTATCAAGTTTTGTCAGGCTTTTGAGTGAATTTCTTTCAATGACAATTCTGTTATGGATAAACTCAGTAAATACATATGCATATATAGTTGCCTGTTCCTCTCTCTTTGAATATATATTTTAAAAATACTATTGTATGACAATTTTTGTACCTTCCGAAGTATTTTTATAATGGAGATGAAGTTCTGGCATTTTTACAGCTATCACTTTAAAAAAAAAAATACAAAACCCCCAAAGTAACTGCAATGCTCAAACACAAGGCATCACCTTTATGGGTGTGGTGTGCCTTATCTGCTTTTCTGAGGCTTAGAACCATGTCTTACTTGGGTGAATTTTCTCCTGGCAGCATATATTCATTTAAAGGCTACAGACCACACAGCTAGAAGGGATGGTGGGTTCAGCCAGGCTAGACATGAGACAGAAACCCAGAAGCTTCCTGTAAGAGCTGGAGTTTTAAACTTGGGGTGTCAGGGCCTGATTCTGTAGCTTTAATGGAAAAGAGAATGCTGCCTTCACAAACAAAGCAGGATCTCCATGAGAACCAGGTGCTGTTTGAACCTCCTATGTTAAGGACTTGATTAAAATCAATAGAAATACCCATGAACATCAACGAGAGGTTATATCCAACCCTACCCAACCATTTTCTTTTAATGCAATTACACATTTAATATATTAATTGCTTAAAAATTGCTGCATATCTGCTAATGAAGAACCAGTATAATACAGACGTTCCTTTCACAGCTGCTATTCCATTTGGATTCTTAGATGAATACAAATAACTTCAAAAGGCTGTATGACATTTTAGATGACAGATTTAATTATCAGGAAGCAAAGGAACATATTGGTAACTGCTCAGAGTTTGAAACTGGGAAATTGTTGCTCTTCAGAGTAACTTTTAGCCACAAACTAGTATCTAACTCATGCCATATCAGCATGAAGATGTCCAAGACAATCAGCAATAACTCAGTAGGCAATCTCAGCAAGCCAATATTTCTGTCTGAAGGAACAACACAGAAGTCTAAGAAACAAATCTGAAAACCCAAGCTCTCTCAAGCTAACCATTATATTGCAATTTAAAAAAACCCCTCATGCCACATAAGTTTTACATGGAGTTCTGTAAAGGGTCTGTTGGTTCAGATGATAAAATGTTATTTTTAGATATGGATTCTTCCATGGACACTATTTAAGGTATCATTAGCAAATGATTCTCTCCCACCACAACAGAACTTTCAAGTTGCTGGTGTTTCAAAAAAGATGTGGCAGTTTTTCAGTAGATGAAATCTCTGTTCAGTCAGAGCTAAGCGATAGAGAGACAGAGCTAAAGACCATCCTAAGTGGTACTGAAGTTGGCAGAAGCTGGCAATGCCTGCTACCTCTCATGATACGTGGTGCAGCTGGGAGAAAGAGTCTTTGGGTTTAATCCCCTTGATGAGGACTGGAATATTACCACTCACTTCAGTGAGAGCGGGATACGATTCTATGGGAACCAGAGAACTAAATAAATGTTAGTGATTATCATTATGTTAGTAATCCTCATCATAGCAGCAAGACCTCTAAATAGACTTAGAAGTTCAGCTGAAAGTTAAACATTTAGTCATTGCTTTCACTTAGTGTCTTACCTATACTATCATTACAGGTTTTCTAGATATCATAAACTGCTGTGCAGGATATCAATAAAAGTGACATATGACTGTTCAGGTCTCTGCATTTCAATAACCGCCATCATTAAAACTGATAATAGCACCCAGCGCAAGGATTTTTTTCAGGCACAAAGTAGGTGGTGGGAAGATTGTAATGTTCCTGTATTTGTGCACATATTAAAAGAACTCCCACATTAGCAGAACTCAAATGACTATGAGAAGTGGCACACTCGATTGCTCATCATTTGACTTCGTCTTGGCTCTCTTTGTTTCACCTTGGCAGTCACCAGCTGGAGAAGCGGAAATGCAACACCGCCACGTGTGTGACACAGCGCTTGGCCGACTTCCTGGTCCGCTCCAGCAACAGCATCGGCGCAGTTTATTCACCTACAAACGTGGGGTCCAACACATACGGAAAGAGGGACACAGCAGGGCTATTAAGCAAAGAACCCCAAAACCATGCACAGCTTTAGGGTGTTGAGATGGCTCCTGACACAGTTTTCATTAAAAGCTCAGTTTTTAATGTATCAACAACCTCTTGGTCATTTATTACTTGTACAGTCTTACCAGTGCCTTGTTTTCTGTGTGTGTGTGGGTATGTGATTTATGTTTACCATTCCACTATGCATGTACAATGACATGCATAGGCTATTCTTTCAACTCCATTAAGAACTCCAAAAATCTGTGCTTGTTAAATTCCTTTGTAAAAATCTATCATAATAATAAATGGAAAAGTAATTGCAACAGGGTTTTTT